>CM062805.1:1048109797-1048497992 GCA_031772625.1 Pinus tabuliformis | reverse complement strand
ATACTAATGCTTCACTATTCCCTTTTAATTCCTTCAAACTAATTTTTCAAACCAAGCTTATGCAAAAATGTAAAAAAAAACTACACACATTTTTTCACTTTGTAGGAGCTCGATATTGAATCTGATGTATCTCTGTAATTTTGGATCTCCCAGGTCTGAAATTGCTTTCTGTGGTAACCCTCTGAGCAATCGTTCTAACCCTCAAGTCTTATCAATATTGGATTCTCCAATAAGAGTTATGCCAAATCTCCCACGATGACCTGAGTATAGACTAGTTGAGTAGAGCGAACTTCTATGACGTATCGCAGGTCACTATTTCAACATTAGGTTCTGAAAATGATACCCAAGAAAACTACAATCCGTCCTCTTTCTGTAACTTCTTACAAAAATTCAATCTGATGCTCAAAGCAAAAGTTATGACGATTTTCCCAAGGTGACCTGTTTGGAATGTAATTCGGGGGTCTACAAAAACCCTAAGTTCCTCAAATTATATCTCCGAAAATATAGCGAGACGGGATATGAAATTCGGACTAGAGGTTCAGCAGGATTTCGTCTCAAATGGATTTTTGTTTGAGCTTCTGAAACGTCGCAGAGAAAAAGTTATAGCGAAATTTCCACAATGACCTGTTTGGAGCAGTGAAACCCTAGAATCCAAAGCTCTGATACCAAATGTTATGAAACCAACTCACAAAAAGATAGAAAATATAGATCAACACCTTAAAACTCAATCTCTTCGAGGGGGCAACCTCCTTTACATTACACAAAAGAACAATTCGTGGATGATTCAAATGACAAAACCTCCTTTCTATATATAGGAGTCTAAGGGGTCACAATATAACCAAGCCGACCTAACAATAATAATATAAAGGCACAAAAATAACAATAGAGGGATTCTATGGGGCACAACAATAAAAATATGGGGACAATAGGGGCACAACAATAACAATAAGGGATACAACGACAATAGTAATGGGGGAATCACTAGTATCATAGGGACCTAACAAATTTACCAAAGAAATCATTACCCGTAACCTTCTTCTTACTTCCCATAATTGCCCTCTTTCTAAAAATGCAGTAAATCCTACTCCCAATGCTCCAAAACATAATTAAAATGGTTTTCTTGGTTGTGGTATCTCTTGTTGTGAAGAAAATGAGTGATAGGAAGAGGCTTCTTACAAGAAAAAAAAACAATCAAGACAACAAATGTTGATGTCAGTGATAGACTCAATTCAATTCATTTCTAGATGAATGATTGAACATCATAAAGACATCTTAACCTTAGATTTATTAAACTTGGAGAGAGACAGAAAACCAAAATACAAATCTGTTAATAGTTGATATATATATATATATATATATATATATATATATATATATGTATATTGATATTGTGGGAGTATTGGCTTCAACATTTTTTTTGTTTTTTTGTATTTATAAGCTTTACCCAGTGACATATCTCAGCTATATTGGCCATAACATGTACCTAGCCTCTTTAAATTCAGTTATAGAACCCTCACCTAGTTACATCTTTCATCCATATTGAGTTGTAAAGAGGACCTGACTACTCTAGGTGAAATTATAGATCCTTCATTAGACATAACTAGCATTTGACAAGGGAAAATGCTACCCATATAAAGGCACCTCCTGTGTCACAAATGTAATAGTACAACTCACCATTTTGTACTCTATTATTTTATGCACATATCCATTGAAACTAACAATTCAGGTTATACTCTTTGTTAAGTCTATGAATTTTTTCAATTTCGACAACTTCTTCTCTGTCCTTAGACTTTGATGGGTCAATATCACCAGCAACCACAACAAGGCTAACCAGCTCCATCTATAGATAAAAGAATGCATGGGGGCATTTCTAGCTCCAATGGCATTTGGAGAAGACAATAGGAACATGGCTAAGGTTATGGCTTCTAACTAAGGAATCATAGGGTAGCACTTCTTGTAATGAACAATAAATCTCTACTTTAACCTACCTTATAGTTATCACCTCCATCAAAATCAACTCCTTGGACCTTCCACCCAATCATAGACTACATTTCCCATATTCTCTCAATAACAAGTCACCTCGAGCTGAAGTTATGAATCCAATAGAAAAAAAGGATACCTAAGCAAACTATGGTCCATATCTACACAAATAAAATAACACGCCAATAAATTTGACTCTAGGAACCTCCAACCAATAGCCTCGCATCCCCTATCAACCTACAAAACCCAAAAAAAGAATACCTAAGCAAACTATGGTCCATATCTACACAAATAAAATAACACGCCAATAAATTTGACTCTAGGAACCTCCAACCAATAGCCTCGCACCCCCTTCTCTATACTCAATGCATTGGGTTGTGCAACTACCCTTATAGACTTCTCAAATTTGTCCGGCCAAGGATGCCTAAACTTGTGGCTTCCAAGAGTTCCAACTACCCTTAGGATTCTCCAAATGCCTTACTAACTTCACAATGATGAAACCTATCCCTATATAAAAATCCACCTAGGATTAATAGTGTAACAAAATCACCAAGTCATACCCTTCTTCATCCATCAGAATTTTAGTAATTATCCAAGTTCTCTCTTGGAATTGAATGATTAGAATCCCCCAAACAACACTAAAATTATCGCTTTTGTATGCATGTGCCTTTTTTGAAAAATTGCATTTCTTGAAGTCACTTTATGGACTTAGAATAAAAGCATGTCAATTTTGACTTTAGCCATAATTTAACAATGGGTTAGCCCCCTAGGCTTAATCCCCTCATCTCTTAGCCCTTAATTCCCCCATACTCTCTTATGGGACTTGAGTTGTAAAAACAATGTATCTTATTAATATGCATGTGATTAGATATTTACAAGGCTAAACTCTTTGGCTTTTTAGCAATTATACACATAAGCACACAGGCCCCAAAATATTCCCCAACTCACTAGCCAAAACATGAAATGTGCAATACACATAGGGGTCATCCTTGGGGTTTTACATTCCCATCCCTTTATTTATGCATTATCCTCGTTGCATTATATACATATATACAATAAAAAAATATTCAAAAATATGAGGGTACTCCTCCCTCATGGTATCCTCATGCTCCCATGTAACATATTAAGGACTAAAATGTGTCCACTACACCTTTACCAAGGTGATTCCTTGATTCTAGAGCACCTTGACCTTCCTCTCCAAAATTTCCACCTGCTAAACCTAAAAGTCTCCCTTAGGATCCACCTAAGACATATTCTATTCAATTACATTATTATAATTAGGAACATACTTTTTAAGTATTGAAATATGAAACACATTGTGAACATGTGTGGATATTGGCAATGAAATCCTATCTGCAACTAGGTCAATCCTCTCCAAGATCTCAAATTGTCCACAAAATCTAGCTACCAACTTTGAGCAACTTCCCAATTTCAATGAACTCTTCTTGGCCTTACTTTCAATCAAACATGGTCTCCAACTCTAAATTCCATGTTTGTCACATTCTTATTTTCATAGGTTTTCCAGCTATCCTAAGTAGCCTTCCAGTTCTATTTTATTTTCACCACATGATTTTCCATTTATTTGAGCAAATTTGGGCCAACAATGTTCGTGTCCAATAGGTTTTCCCAAATCACATGTCTATTGCATTTTCTACCATACAATTCCTCAAATGGGCTCATTTTCAAATATGCTTGATATCCATTTTTATATGCAACCTCCATTAAGTGAAAATACTCTTCCCATTTTGATGGTTTTCCCATCACATACCTCCTCAACATATCTTCGATCACCCTATTGACCCTCTTTGTCCATCTAACTTTGGATGACATGTTGTATTAACTTTCAAATTGGTTCCAAATCCCTTAAATAAACATTTCCAGAAGTTTGATGTAAACTTTGGAACTGTCTGAAATAATTTCCTTGCACACACCATGCATATTAACAATTTATTTCATATGTATTTCAACGATATTTATTGCCTTGTGTGTTGACTTTACTGGAATAAAATGGGTAGCCTTAGTCAGCTTATCTATCAATACCATGATGGAATCATGCTTCCTCACAATCTTAAGAAAATTTGTAATAAAATCAATAGAAACAATTTCCATTTCCACTCAAGAATGGGTATTAGTTGTAGCAATCCAATTGGACATCTATGCTCAACCTTAAATTTTTAGCACTCTAAACACCTTGTTATACAATCAACTACTTCTTTTTGCAAACCTAACCAAAAGAATTGTTTCTTTGACGGTCGAAATTGTCTTTTGGTATCTTAGATATCCAAAATAAGGTGTTTTGTGCATCTCACTCAAGGCTATAACTTTTAGTCTCTAAGAATTTGGCACGTAATATTTACCTCTATACATGAGGATTCCTCCTTTTTAAGTTCATAATTCTTGTACTTTGGATATAAATTACCTTGTTATAGCTCTTCCTTTATTTTTATGTATTACTTAATTGAATTTTTAGCCTAAAAAATTCTAATTTTTAAATCGGATTTGTATGTACTAATGAATGTGATATTCATTATATGCATGTTGTTGACGAGGGAAGTTTCTATACTTCTCCGTCAAACCCTCAAATCTCACCAAGAAAGTGTGATAACGAGACTAAGCCCAAATCCTTTATGCCTAAATGTAGTAGGTGATTTAGTGAATGTACAAGTTAATTTACATCAGAAGATAACTAAATAATTATGTACAAGGCTGAAAAAAAAAAGTTTTAAAAATGTTTGTACAATATTTACAGTGGTCTGATGTAAAATGTAGCATGCAAAAAAAGGTATAACAATAATCTGAAGATGAAGAAAATAATTGTTAACATCCCATTGGCAGTGTTCTGAAATCCACAAGACTTCAGAAACATTGAAGATAATTTGCTGAAAAAAAATAGCAGAAATTTAAATAGAAATTCGAAGACAATTTTTTGATCAAATATGAAACATACAAAGAAGTATGCACAAAATATATGGCAGAAAATTGACTGATCAAGCGGATTTCTAAGAAAAATATTGGTCATAGCTTAATTCTAAATGTTTACAATGTCAAGAAATCATATATAAACATTTACAGAAGGAGAAAGATGTGAAACAACCTTGAGAAATCCTTCCAGGCAGTTGCAGCTTGATATGATTAAGTGACAGCGTGTTTTCTTTGCAAAATTAGAGGCTATTAGCATGAGATAAGAGAGTCAGACCTTATATCAGCAAACTCTAATTGCAAAAAACAAGATTACCTGAAAAGTACTTAGAAGAACAAGATGGATTTGTTTTTCAACCCCTGTCTCCTCTTGGGATAAGTCTTCTACCACCAATAGATTAAATCCTTTAACTTGCAGAAAGAAAATCAGAGGAACAATGGCAACTATTATAACTGGTGCATACCTCTCCTCACAGTGAAATCTCCTTTCCTTTCATAGACCCATTCCCTTTTGTATGATTTTGGTATAATTGGGAAGTTCAACTGTTTTGAAATTTCGTTAGTGAATTATTTTAATTATGTTTTATTAAATACAGGAATGGGAGTGTTCTAAAGGATGAGTTAAATTTAATTTAACTCTTTTTAATATTTAGTAGGTGGGGCTAAAACATGAAATTCATCATGTAGAATTTTAAAAAAAAAACAAACATGTATGTATTGAATCTTAAAGCATATATTTCACCGACTTTATGTCACCCAAATAGGGAGGACCCCACCTACCATTAACTTTTAAGTTGTTATTATTATTATTATTTAGGCAGAAAATCATGAATCTGGATACGTAATGGATTGTTCTTTATTCAGGTAGGTGTGTCAACATTCGAGATTCCATAAGGTGGTCTACAAGAGGAAGACCAAAACTCAAATAATTTTCAAATGAAAGAAAGAAAGCATCAAGTTGTCATGAGGGTGGAAGCATGGGATGTGAGAGGTGGGAGGAAGGAGGCTAAACTGGGATGTTTTAATGTCAAAAAAATATCAAGTTTAATTGAGCATTTTTTCTAGTTCATCTATGCACACAAACCATAGGCTTTCTTTCTTCATGATTAATGAGATTCTTGATGACAGGCAAAAAAGATAGCTCAAAAATATTTCAGAGAAACATAGCTTCAAATAATTATATCAGAGAAGGATTTGCTTGCTTCATTATTAATTGTATATCATTCATGCCGTAACAAAAAAATAAAAATTCTAAACAAATATTATGTGATAGTAGTATAAAAGAAAAGTAAAAAACTGACAACAAATATTGAAGGGTAAAACAGAAATCAAACAAGAAGGTACTAAAATTTAACCAAAACAAAGAGTAGAAAAAAGTGAAAAACCATATGTACAAATAGAAAAATGAAAAAATTGTTCTTGAGTACAATCAAGACGAAACTTAGCCTGAATGAATATATCCTTATGTTTCCATGCAATTTCCAAGACTTCGAGAGTGTAAGGATAAAGGTTCAAACAAACAAATCCATATAGTGAGGGAAACTAACCAAAATCTGAAAGAAATGATCACCATATTATAAAATAAGCCATTGAGAGTGGTTTTGATAAGATCTAGTGTTATCATTCTCATGCTTTATAAATTCATACTCAAAATGATCAGGGTAGAAACGATTTTAAGGAGAAGGTTTTGCCCTCTCTTTGACAATATCATGAGAATTATTATTGTAGTCACAAGGTACTTGCATAAGATTTATGTTGTGAGAAGTAAAGAATACTTTATCAATATCCTCATAAGTATGTTCAGCATTAGAGAGGGGAAAAAATCCAAACTCAGGATTGTGGCCATTTGCAAACAAGAATTAAAACATGTATCTCTTTTCGCATTTTGTGTCAAGATTTCTTCCTTTAGATCTAAAATGAATTCATGTCTTCCCTCTTCTTGAATCAAAACTTCATGTTCTTCATCCCAAATCTCATTATAAATTGGTGTCAGATAATTCCCTTCCTTTTTTCATGTTCATTGATCAAGTAATTATCATAATTCAAGAAAGGATAAGAATTAAATGATGGATCGTCCAAAACTTCTTTAAAGTAAGGAGCTACGCCCTGAGACTTATATTCTTTAACAAAACGTATGTCATTGACACAGTCTTATTTATGATCAATAGAGAAAACAATATTTTCAAGATGGAATGGACTAGCAAAGGGGGTTTCTATCATGTTCTCAAAACAAAACTTACATGAAGATATAGTATTACTTAAATCCTCTTATTTTCTTTCTTCAAAATGATCATTAGAAAGACAAATATGGGGAGTAGTGTAATGTGAAAAAATACAACTTTCCTCAGAATATCTATCTTTAAGAAATAAAACACGATCTTGTTCATCATGTGCCACAAAAAGAGTATCATTAAAAGGGAAGAGATCAGAAAAATATTTCTAATAAAAGATAATGTGGGAATATTGATAAGCTAAGGATTCTATACAAACCTCTAAAGATGAAGAATCATGAGTAATGTGATTAATCATTTTTTCTAGTCAAGAAGAGATAGGGATTTGTCTTATTTTAAAGTTTAGATTCTAAGAATAATTGACAAGTATTTTTCTCATGAGGGCCATTGTAAAAGTCACATAAGAGAGGAACAAGAAGTCATTCAGGAAAAAACTCAAAGCGATTGGGTGGAGGAAATTCATTAGTATATATATATATATATATATATCCTACCAATCTTGGATTAGGTGTTATACACTTGTACCAATCTTTTTCTTTGCCATGAAAAGAATGGGGAAATAAATCAAAGTAAATAAGTCATAAGCCCCAACAAATTGACAAAATAGAATGAGGTCTTAAACGTGATCAATAGAGGACTCCCATGAATTACCATCGAAAATGGGACAACCAACCAAAGGTATGGTGGAAACCAAATTTAAACTAGATTCATACATGATCAAGTGAGTAGAAAATGCATTGTTGTTTAAAGAAGAAAAATCTAAATCGAGACTCACTAGTCATAAGCCAATTATTTGTGAGCAACGCATTCATGTTGGGATTCCTATTCACGAAACTGTCTTTCTAAAAACTCTCTTTTCTCTTGCAACTCAATATCATGGGAAACCACAGCTGAATTTTGTGTAAATTGTTCAATTCAGATAGCATTGTCAAGAATAAAGTCAAAGAGAGAATGAGCAATGTCTCTTTGATCTCCCAGTTCATGTCTAAAATTAGGTTTTCCAATCGATTGAATGGTCATTGATTCAACAAGGATTAAAGAAAAAAGGGATTTCAAATCTATGCCAAGTATGGTCGCCAAAAGATGTTGATAAGGGAAGTTTTAGTACTTCTCCGTCAAACACTCGGATCTCATTGGGCAAGCGAGATAATGGGATTGAGCCCAAATGATTTATGCGGAATGTAGTAAGTGATTGATCCAGGTGGATGTTGATGGCCACCCACCTATCCCACTTGGACCCCCACAACTGTCTCTTTTAGTTTTTTAGTTTCCGTAATTGTAGCACAATTTACTATTTTTAGCAGTTTTTCGAGTCCTGAACTTCCGAAGCCGTTTTGAGGCCCTAAACGACATTTTTTGGGAAATCTGGGAGTAACATGGGTTCTTGGACCATTGTCACTCTTCCCAAAGTTGTAGTGCTCGAATAGATATTTCTAACAAGCTATCGTACGCATCAAACGAAGATCGGGTGCCAAAGTTACGACCCCGGGAAGTTGATGTACCAACTTACCCAAAACGAGGCCCACAATTTGGTGTTTCATCTTCTAGGGTTAGGTTTTGGGATGTTAAGCGTTTTCCATTGTTTCTCAAAAATAAATAGGCCTTCGAGCCTCATTGTAACACAGTTCAGAGGCATGTAGCCGCCACATCTCTTCTCAGAGATAAGCTACCATTGCCCTAGCTGATTTGTTTCCATTTCTATTTGTAAGCATATTTCAGTATTCTACATTAATGAAATGACATATAATTTCTGCTGCATCTCTGTGTTTATGGTTATCTCTGTAATTTGTTGTGCTCCTATTTAAATTCGGATAAGTGGTATCGAAGCAGTCTGCTTTTTCTCTGTTTTTCTTTGCACGTCCCCAACGAGGTCGAGATATAAGGAGTTAGGGCTTGAACTGGTCGAACCTTTGCAAGACCAACCTCGCAAATCCCAACAGCCTCCCATAGCGAATGAAAAGAAAGATGAGGGGGCAGGAGATCCTATCAAAATCTTGCTCGAAGAAGCCCTCGAGCGACAAAGGAACGCGATGATGGACAACTTTGCGCAGATCCTTCAGCGGCTACCCAGAGGCGACGCATCAGCTTCCAACAGCTACTCTAGAAATGCCACATCGTTTAAGGTACAAGTTAATTTTGAAATCCCTATATTCGAGGGTCAGATAGATGCAAATGTCGTAGATAAATGGTTAAATCTGCTAGAGGGTTATTTTTTTGTTCATGAATTTTCGAGTCAGAGAAAGATTGTTTTTCTCTTCTTAAAGCATCCCCCCACGTTAAGGACTAGTGGGAAACCTACTGCGAGTAGAAGGATGAAAATACAGGCTCACTATTTTCAGCCGCACCCACTTGGAATTCATTCCAGGATGCCATTAAGGAGCAGTATTACCTTGTCAAAATCTATGAGGAAAAATACATAAAGTGGACCACGTTGTGGCAGGGAAGGGACCAAGATGTGTTGGAGTTCACCAAAATTTTTCATATCCTTCGCACACAGTTGGGTATCAAAGATTCTAAGCTACATTTAGTACTCAAATACCGTGGCTACCTACACAGGTACATCCAGGAAGAGATGGAGTTCATGAACATCTCCTCGCTCGGCACGGCATACTGATACGCTATCAAAATCGAGCAAAAGTTCAAACAGAAGAAGCGAGACTTTGGATCTATGAACCCGAAGACCAAAGGAAAAAGCCAAGGCGGGGTGACCCAAGACAATCCGTCGAAGCCACAAGAAAAGAACAACACCACGAAGTCGAAAAAGGACACAGGAAAGTGGTGTGAGTTCCATAAGAGCCCCACTCACAACACAAGTGAGTGTCGGACCAAGCAGTCGTTGGTGGCCGAGTTGAAGGCTTCAGAATCAGATGCATGTTCTAACCCTGATTCAGAACCCGACAAGGGGAATGGTAAAGGGAACCAGATCATTGATGCAGAGCCCAATGCCATTGTTGCCACTGCCAAGATCTAGAAGAATGAGCTCGAAGATCCAGAGGAGGGGTGTGCCTTTTCCACTCACAGATGTGGGTGAAGGGTTCACCACTGCAATTCATTGTTGACAGTGGGAGCCAAAAGAACCTCATTTCAGCAGAGGTCATGAAGCGGTTGGGCCTACCGACTACACTACACCCGCAGCCATATAGTATTGGGTGGCTTCACCAAGGACGAGATCTCTGATTTCGCCATTAGTGCCGCCTTCCTTACAGCATCAAACCCTTCACAGACAAGGTATTGTGTGATGTTACCCCTCTGGATTTTTGTGATGTACTATTAGGCCAGCCATACTTGTGGAGGCGACATCTTGTGTATGAGTCAAGGCCTCGTGTTGTCATTATTTCTTTGTGTAATTCATTATACAGGATACCGGAGGTAGCCCTACCTAATGCCACCTCTTTGATCACTGCCAAGAAAGGCAGCAAGCTCATCTCCCAAACTAGGAAATTCATTTTCTATCTAGTTCGCTCCCAAAGTAAGGGGAAGATCGTCACCACATCCATGACCCCCGCGAAGGGTTCGTCCACGCAGCAGCAGCAGAAAAGGGATACAGTCATGACAGAACACAGGAACAACTCCTCCTCACCCACAGGGGTGCCACACAAGCTTTAGGTGGGCACCAAAGTGTGGTTGCATCTGCAGAAAGAACGCCTTACAAGAGCCCATCAGAAGCTCTGACCACGCCGACATGGTCCTTACACCATTACCAAGGTTGTGGGAAATAATTCTTTGGAGCACAACATTCCTCCATTCCTTCGCCTGCACCAAGTGTTCAATGTGTACCACCCTCGACCATGCTTTCCACCATTACTGGACACATCCGAGATTGCAGAACAGCTCACCAAGGACCAAATTCAGCAGATGGAGGAATTTAACGCAATGGGGACCATTGCTTCATAAGGAGGGAGGAATGATCCAGGTGGATGTTGGTGGCCACCCACCTATCCCACCTGGACCCCCACAATTGTCTCTTTCAGTTTTTCAGTTTCCGTAATTGTAGCACAATTTACTATTTTTAGCAGTTTTTTGGGTCCTGAACTTCTAGAGCCGTTTTGAGGCCCTAAACGACGTTTTTTGGGAAATATGGGAGCAACATGGGTCCATGGACCAATTTTTCTCTTCCCAAAGTTGTAGTGCTCGGATAGATCTTTCTAACGAGCTATTGTACGCGTCAAACGAAGATCGGGTGCCAAAGTTACGACCCCGGGAAGTTGATGTACCAACTTACCCAAAACGGGGCCCACAATTTGGCGTTTCATCTTCTAGGGTTAGGTTTTGGGATGTTAAGGGTTTTCCATTATTTCTCAACAATAAATAGGCCTTCAAGCCTCATTGTAACACAGTTTAGAGGCATGTAGCCACCACATCTCTTCTTAGAGATAAGCTACCATCGCTCTAGATGATTTGTTTCCATTTCTGTTTGTAAGCATATTTTAGTATTTTACATTAATGAAATGAAGTATTATTTCCACTACATCTCTGTGTTATGGTTATCTCTGTAATTTGTTGTGTTCCTGTTTAAATCCGGATCAGTGATTTAGGGAATGTACAACAAAAGATAAGTAAATAATTATTGATAGAGCTTAAATAAAGTGTTAAAAAGGTTTGTACAATATTTATAGCGGTCTTATGTAAAATGTAGCATGCAAAAAAAAGTATAAAAACAAACTAAAAATGAAGAAAAGAATTGTTAACGGCCCATAGGTAGTGTTCTAAAATCCACAAGAATTCATAAACATTGAAGATAATTTGTTGAAACTTTAGTAGAAATTAAATAAAAATTTGAAGACAACTTGTTGATAAAATATGAAACATTCAGAGAGATATGTGTACAAAATATATGGCAGAAAATTGACTGATTTGTATTAAAATTTGTGACTATAGCTTTATGTCATGCGAGTTTCTATGAAAAATATTGGTCATAACTTAATTCAAAATGCTTAAAATGTCAAGAAATCATATATAAACAAAAAAATGTCACAAATATTGGCTTTCAATATTTTGGACATCTAGACAATTAGCATCAAGGAGCTCGACTAAAGCCCTTTGGCGGTGGCTCTGAATCCCTAGGTCTGATATCCCCATGCTCTCCAGGAGGCTACCCTCGGAAGATGGGGTGTTCGGTCGCCTGGGCTCTCCCTCGCCGCTCCTTCTTCCATGGAGGAGTCAGAT
Organism: Pinus tabuliformis; assembly: GCA_031772625.1. Lineage (NCBI taxonomy): Eukaryota > Viridiplantae > Streptophyta > Pinopsida > Pinales > Pinaceae > Pinus > Pinus tabuliformis. The sequence continues at coordinate 1,048,485,696 of CM062805.1, read as the reverse complement.
GACGGCCCAGAGGCACCGTCCTTTCGCAACATGGTCATTGGTCGACCGCAGGAGCAAAATTGTTTTTTCACAAATCTAGCTTCATGCACATCCTTTCATTCCTCCAGAATGAGCCCAAAAGCAAGAGCCAAACAGAAGGAGAAAGGAAAATATGTTGAGGCTCAAACTACCATAGGCACAACCTCTGCAAATACTTCAGCTATGGAGGCAGAAACCACAAAGGAATAGTTGCAAAAGGAAAGAACAAAACCAAGAAGCAACTGCAACCCAAAATCCAAAAAAATCCTGGAGTTGGAAATCCAAGACCCGGGGGTAGCTGTTTATAGAGACTATATGCAAGAACATGCAGTAATTTGCAAATTCATGGGCATCTGGCCCATAGAGAAAGCACTAAATTGGTGGATTCAAGCCAAATGGAAACCAAAGGGAGAAATCAAACTACAACTAGGTTCAAAGGGGTTCTTTATAGTCATTTTTTATCTCTTAGAAGACAGAGACTAGATATTTTAGGGAGGACCCTACTTCTTCAACTCTGCAGGTCTGTATATGAGATTCTGGAAAGAAAACTTCACTCCTAAGAAAGAGGACTTCACTAGAGTCCCGGTTTGGGTTCGCCTCTATTCCCTGCCAACTGATTATTGGGCCCCTTCTATCCTTAAAGGCATTGGAGACCAACTAGGTGAATACATAAAAATGTCTGAGGGCACACGAAGCAGACATTATGTCTCTTATGCCAGAATATGTGTTTACATTGATGTCTCTAGAGCCCTTCCGGAAGCCATAAAACTAATATTCAGGGATGAAGTCTAGCTCTAGAGCATTGACTATGAACACATCCCATTTCGGTGTAGAAAATTCCATGAGCATGGACACCTCTTTAGGGATTGTCCGCAAAATAAAATGCCTCAAAATAGTGAGAAGGTTAGCAAGAAAAAGGATGAACCGGGTTTCACCAGAGTAAACACAAGGAATAAAAATAGCAGGAAAACCAACACAAAGAAAGAACAGCACCAGACATCTAGCCTAACAAAATTTGAAGCTCTGAATAATTTACAAGAACAACCTCTCTCAAATAGCTCAAATTACGAGGAGGCCAAAGACGATAAACAAATCACAGCAAACCAAAGGCAAGAGGACCATTACTTGGATCACAACAACAAGGAAGGCGAGAATTCATAGGAAGACATAGAAATGGAACAAGTTCTGATGGACCCTACCCCGAAGGAAAACACTATAGAAGATGCACTAGAAGGAGTGGACCTCTTATCGGTCGTAGAGGAATGGAAGAAAAATGGGTTGGTTGCGATTCCAGAAGACCAAATCCAAAAAATCGAAGGAGCCTACCTCCTTCAAGAGGAAATAAATCAGAGCTCAAGTCAAACACCACCTGAAAATAGTGCAGTTAACGGCATTCTAGTAAACATAGCAGTAGGAAAATACAACCCAAAAGGCCCAAGCCGAGAAAGAGGAAGGAAAACTACCAGTCAGCTTCTTTAGGAACTTGGTGCCAAACTCATCAACGAAGGAAAGGTAAAGGCCCTAGCCCTAACTCCCACTCTTTACCAATGAATTGCATCTCTTGGAATATTAGAGGACTTAATGGTCCAAGAAAGAAAAGAATCCTGAAAAACAAACTCCTAGTTGATAAACCAGATATCCTTTTAATTCAAGAAACCAAACTTGACTTGGGTCACCGCACTCTCCTTCAAAAAAATTGTTTCGAGCAGTATAATTACACCGCGAACTCAGCCACTAGATCAGCAGGGGGGATCATGACCATGTGGAAAAGATCTCATTATGATCTTACATCCTTTGTTGCCACAAAACACTCCATCACCACTGTCTTGAAAATCATTGGCACCAACGAAATAATTTGTGTCACCAATATCTACGCTCCACACAGAATGGTGGAACAAATCAAGATGTTGCAGAACATATCTAAACTCCTTGATTCCATCCACCTGCCTTTCAAAATTATTGTGGGGGACTTCAACATGGTGATAAACCTCAGGGAAAAGAAGGGAGGCATAAGAAAACTTGATAAGGACTCTGAGGCCTTTTAGTCCACCATCGAAGGCCTCAGTCTAATTGACATCCCTACGAACAATGGAATTTTCACTTGGAATAACAGACGAGGGGGAGACAGACAAATTACTTCTAGGCTTGACCGATTCCTTCTTTCATAAGAGATCTATCTCACCTCATGGGAAATGGAGGCAAGAATTCTCCCTCAATCAGGATTCAACCATTGGCCAATATCCTTGAAGATTCACATTTCCCCTGGCCTGAAGAATAGACCCTTCAAATTTGAATCCTTTTGGTTGGAGCACCCAGATTTCATGGAAAAAATGAAATAATGGTGGAGTAAATCAATCCCCCAAACTGGAAACAAGATGTATAAATTCCAACAGAAACTGAAATCCATAAAAAATGAGATCAAACTTTGGAACAGAGAAACTTTTGGCAACATCATCACTGACAAAAGGAACCTGGAAATTAAAATGGAAATCCTCCAGCAACAAATCATTAATGAGGGCATCACTGAACAAAGGAAATAGGAAGAGCTCAATCTTCAAAAAAGTTGGGAGGAAAGGGTCTCTCAAGAAGAGAAACTTTGGCATCAAAAATCCCGCATTAACTGGCTAAAGTGTGGGGAAAGGAACTCAACTTTCTTTCATCGTTCGATGATACAACACAAAAGACACAATAGAGTATTGGCCCTAAAAAATAGAGAGGGAAACCTTATCCACTCTCATGAGGACATGGCAGATGAACTAAATCAGTACTTCAACACTCTCCTATTAGAGCCCAGGACTGATCGGGCAAGGGCCATTCAAGATATAACCAACAACATCCCGGCTATCCTCACCGAGGATCACAATAAAATGCTATTGAGGAAAGTTTCAATGCAAGAGGTGGAGGAAGTTGTTATGACTATGTCCAATGGTAAAGCGCCTGGTCCAGATGGGTTTACCATAGACTTCTACAAAGCCTACTAGCCTATGCTAAAAAATGAGGTTCATGCCCTGGTGGAGGAGTCAAGAATTCAAAAGTCAGTTCTAAAAGCTCTTAATGCCACCTTTCTAACCTTAATTCCCAAGGATGAATGCGTTGACTCCCCAGACATGTTTCATCCTATAGCCCTCTGCAACGTCATATACAAGATCATCTCAAAAGTCTTGGCCAATAGAATAAAAACCATCCTGCCTCTCTTGATCTTCCAACACCAAACTGGTTATGTGGAAGGGAGGAAAATTATTGATAGCATCATCCTTTCCCATGAATTAATCCATTCTCTTAAAGTTCAGAGGAAGCTTGGAATGATGATGCAATTGGACATGTCTAAAGCTTTCGATAAAATCAGTTGGGAATACATGAAAGATGTCCTTGCAGCTTTTGGGTTTCACAAGGATTGCATTAAATGGATTATGGCTATGGTCTCAAGGGATTTCTTCTCGATTCTCCTGAATGGATCCCCATCTCAACCCTTCAGCCCATCTAGAGGCATCTGTCAGGGGGATCCTATTTCTCCCTTTCTTTTTGTCATAATGGCAGAGGGCCTCAGCAAATCCATCATAGCTGCCTCTTCCACCAATGCCCTATCTGACCTCAAGCTTTGCACCTCCCCTCCTTCATCCACTCATCAGCAATTTGTTGATGATACCTTGTTAATGGACCTCCCCACAATTAAAGAATATTTATCCTTCAAAGTCATTCTCTCATGTTTCTCTGCTGCTTCTAGCACCTATATAAATCAAGAAAAGTCCAAACTGTTTTTCTTTAACACCCCTCCGACTGTCCAAAAGAACATTTCTAGAATTATGTAATTTCAGAGATGCAACCTCCCTTCAAAATACCTTGGTGTCCCCCTCACTAACAAGCCCCTGGCTCGTTCAACCTGGGAAGATATTATCACCAATTTGGAAAAAATACTTGCTAACTAGACATTGGGATCTATAAATCTGGTAGGTTGGTTGGTTCTAGTTAAGTCGGTGCTACAGGCCATACCCCATTATTTTTATTCGGCACTTGCGACCCCCAAATTCATTTCCAACACTCTCATAAACCTCCAAATAAATTTCCTGTGGAGAGGCTCGGAAAAGAAGCAGAAGGGAGCGCTGGTGGCCTGGGACAGCAACCCAAAAAAGCAGGCGGTCTTCGGCTGAGGGACCTTATGCTATTAGGGAAAACCCTAGGAGCCAAAAAGTTGTGGCGATGGATTGTAAACCCAAGCTCCCCCTGGGGAATATTCTGGAATGCGAAATATGTTCCTACCCACTCGCATGAACATCTCATCAGGCTCAATGGAACCATTAAGGGCTCTGCCATATGGAACCAAGCTTGGGACAACAGAGCATTCATACAGAATCACCGTTTTTGGGAGGTGGAAAATGGGGACAAAGCTCTCTTTTGGGAAGATGCCTGGAAACAAAGGTTGTATCTTGTAAATGATCGATTCAGACAGATCAGGATTGGTATGAAAAACAAGGGCAAGAATAGGGTTAACCAATACTAGAAATCAAGCAATGGTAATGACAACTAGAGGGAATGGTTAGACGAAAAATATTAGGAAACCCCAACTAACCCTGTGGAGTGGCAGGAACTCTCGAGCAAACTCTAAAAAATACAAATTCAAGTTGAAACTGATGAGGACAAGATCAGGTGGGGGAAGAATCTAGTCGGGCACTTCAACTTAAAGGAATCTTATAGCTACATTACACTCTATGACCAACATCAGATGGAGGGAAAACGGAAAACACTGTGGGAAAGGAAATACTAGCCAAAAATCACCCTTTTTATATGGCTCATGAAGCACAAAAAAAATCTTACCTCGGACAACTTAAGGAAGAAAGGGTTCATTGGCCCCTCTAGATGCAATCTCTGTGAGAAAAAGGAAGAAACAACAAACCATATGTTGAACAAGTGCCCCTTCGCGAACAAGCTATGGAATTGGGTATATTTAGTTTTCAAGGTTTCGGATCGGGATATCTCCTCCATCCTCAATACCATTGAAAATTGGAGATTCTCCCTTTCCCCTAATCCTCTGGTGAATAGAGCTTGGAACCTTATACCAGGTATCATTTGTTGGGCGTTGTGGAAGGAGAGGAATGCTAGAATTTTCAGAGGAATCCACAATCAAGAAGAAGTTGTTCTTTCCATAGTCAAGAAAACCATCCGAGAAACGGTGGCTTCTTCCACTCTTCAATGTCTCGGCGACCTGCCCAGTAGTCTGGAACTGTGTATTCTCACCCTCCTGGATCTTCATCTCACCCAGTACTCCAAGGCCTCAAAAATCTTGGGAAATCGGGGAATTTCAGACCACTAGTATCCCCTAGAGATAGGTACTCTCAAACTCCACTATGATGGGGCAGCGAAAGGTACCCTGAGCATAGTAGGCTTCAGGGTGTCTTCTAGAACTCGCTTGGGGAAATGTTATGGATCTATGTGGGAAATCTTGGAAACACTACCAATAATGCAACGTAATTACAGGCTCTGGAACATGGACTGGCCATTGCTATACTCCGCAACTTTAGACCCCTGATCATCGAAGGGAACTCGACACTGGAAACTCAAGCCAGCCACAAAATATAGAAAGGCATGGAAGCTTTCAGGGTGTCAGACAATTGGTGCCTAAGCAGAATCCTCCAAATAATAAAATACCACATCGAGAGTATGAGTGGGATTCATTTCCAAGCTGTTAGGCGCAATGGGAATGGCATGGATGAAAGGCTTACAAATGAAGGTACGGAGTGCAACGACCGTCTACGTTCATTGGTCTGGACTGACCTGGAGCACGGAAGGTTGCATCAGCAATATGAGACCATCAATGAAAAGTACAATCACAATAACAGGCACTAACTGCTTTGAGATCTCCAATCTCATCAATGAGGATAAGATTTGCTCAGCCAGAAGCAATACTAAGGTAAATATGCCCCATGTCACAATCCCAATGGTTGTCGTGCCAAAGGAGTTATCAAAAGCTTTGTATCCTCTCTGGGGCACCGTCCATCCCTCCTATCATCCTCTTTTGGTACAACCTCCCTCACCTACCTCTGGTACCTCCCACGATCTACATTCATTCCCAGCCTCTGATTGCCCCGCCCCTCGATGCTCTCCAGCCCCTTTGTATACCCCCTCACACCTACTCCTCCCCATCACCCAACCTGCTTTAGCCCCTTGTTCCTCTTGGCTCCCTTTCGTTGTCAGCTTGTTGACCTCCCCTACCCCTTTCATGGTGCCTAAGCATGGATCAAGCCCGTCTCCCATTGGAACCACCTTGGTTCTCCGCCCACCACCAAAGTCGAGCCTTCTACTAGGAGAGTTGCCCTAAATTATTCCATAGTTGTTAACCCTAAGATGTAGGAACAAATTGCAAACCTGGAAGCTCAAGCGAGAGTCCTTAGACGAGGGGTGTCCTCAGAAGAAGTGGCAGAGGAATTTGCGTGGATCCTTAACCCAAGTCTCACCAGGGCCAGGGAGAACTTGTACACTCGCGCAATCGACCTCTCGTGGCAAATGAAAATGCTCCTCGGACTCGCAATGCAGGAGCAGGCTGAAATTTCCAAGGCGGTGGAAGAGAAAATTGACAAGCTTACAGACAAGTTTGTCTTTTATGTGGAATTAGTCCACCATTGTTGCTTCGTCACCAGATATTCTCCACATTATACTATGCTGAAGAAATGAGCTACCATGGGGATACACTCGTCGGGCGAAGGCTCCCCCAGTGTTAAAAAGGAAGCAATTGACGCTTCCTACAGTCGCTCAATGGCCACTGTCACGTAGGAAGGTAGCACCCAAGAGATGCCTATTAGCCTGGATGATGACCCTGTAAATGGAAATCCCTAATGCCCGAAAGAGACACCTTTTTTGACAAATTACTCTCTCTAGCTCTCAGTCGTCAAAGAGCTCTTATCGGCAATAAATATTTATGGGACAAACATTTCTTGTTCATTGTCACCCCTCCCTTCGAACTCATGGAAGATAGTTGTAGCAAGGTTGCTTGTAATTTTCTCAGAAAACTTAGAATTCCTTTTTTTGTAAGCTTAAATGTAAATCAGTTCCATCGGAAGCTAGGCAGGCTTGTATTGTTGGCTCTTGTGCTAGAATGGCTTACTCGCACAATCCAACATTTTGTAAATACAGTTTCCATACAGTAATATACTATCTTATTCACACAAAAATAAATAAAAAAATCATATATAAACATTCAGAGAAGTAGAAAGATGTGAAACAGCCTTGAGAAATCCTTTTGACCATCCTAATATGGTTAAGATATCTTGCTTTCTCTGCAAAATTAGAGGTTATTAGCAATAGCTTAGAAAGCCAAACCTTCTATCAGCAAACTCTAATTGCAAAAAATCAAGAGTACTTGAAAAATACTCAGAAGAACAAGATGGATTTTCTTTTCAACCCTTGTCTCCTCTTAAGTCTCCTACCATCAACATATTATCTCATTTAACTCATGGAAAGAAAATTAGAGGAATAATGACAACTATTATAACTATTGAATACCTCCCCTCACACTGAAATCTATTTTTCCTTCATAGACTACATTCCCTTTTGTATTCTTTTGGTACAGTTGGGGAGTTCAATTGTTTTGAAAGTTCATTGTTGATTTATTTTAATTATTTTTTATTAATATACATGAATGGAGTGGTCTAAAGAATGAGTTAAATTTAATTTTAGTCTTTTTAATATTTAGTAGATGGGGATGAAACTTAAAATTCATCTTGCAGACTTTAAAAAAAACATGCATAGATTGAATTTAAAATCATACGTTCACCGTACGTCACCCAAAGAGGGAGGCTCCGCCTACCATTAACTTTGAATTTATTACTATTATTTTATTTTTTAGGCATAAAAACAATCGGGACATGCAATGGATTGCACTTAATTTAGGTAGGTATGCATATATCCTACCAATCTTGGATTAGGTGTTATACACATGTACCAATCTTTTTCTTTGCCATGAAAAGAATGGGGAAATAAATCAAAGTAAATATGTCATAAACCCCAACAGATTGAAAAAATAGAATGAAGTCTTCAACGTGATCAATAGAGGACTCCCATGAATTACCATCGAAATTGGGACAACCAATCAAAAGGTACGATGGAAACCAAATTTAAACCGGATTCATACATGATCAGGTGAGTAGAAAATTCATTGATGTTTAAAGAAGAAAAATATAAATCGAGACTCAATGGTCATAAGCCACTTATTTGTGAGCAGTGCATTCATGTTGGAATTCCTATTCACAAAATTGTCTTTCTAAAAACTCTCTTTTCTCTTAAAACTCAATATCATGGGAAATCACGGCCAAATTTTGTGTAAATTGTTCAATTGAGATAGCATTGTCAAGAATAAAATCGAAGAGAGAATGAGAAATGTCTCTTTGATCTCCCAGTTCATGTCTAAAATTAGGTTTTTCAGTCGATTGAATGGTCATTGATTCAACAAGGATTAAAGAAAACATGGATTTCAAATTGATCCCCAGTATGATCACTAAAAGATGTTGAAAAGGGAATTTTTTATACTTCTCCGTCAAACCCTTAGATCCCACTGGGAAAGTGAGATAATGGGACTGAGCCCAAATGATTTATGCCCAAATGTAGTAAGTGATTTAGTGAATGTACAAGTATAGAGTTGAAATAAAGTGTTAAAAAGGTTTGTACAATATTTATAGCGGTCTTATGTAAAATGTAGCATGCAAAAAAAAAATATAACAACAATCTAAAAATGAAGAAAAAAATTGTTAACGGCCCATAGATAGTGTTCTAAAATCCACAAGAATTCATAAACATTGAAGATAATTTGTTGAAAATTTAGCAGAAATTAAATAAAACTTTGAAGACAGCTTGTTGATAAAATATGAAACATTCAGAGAGATACGTGCACAAAATATGGCAGAAAATTCACTGATTTGTATTAAAATTTGTGACTATAGCTTTATGTCATGTGAGTTTCTATGAAAAATCTTGATCATATCTTAATTCAAAATGCTTACAATGTCAAGAAATAATATATAAACATTCATAGAAGTAGAAAGATGTGAAACAACCTTGAGAAATCCTTCTCGCTACCTAATATGGCTAAGATATATTGCTTTCTCTGCAAAATCAAGGCTATTAGCAATAGATTAGAAAGCCATACCTTCTATCAGAAAAATCTAATTACAAAAAATCAAGAGTACTTGAAAAATACTTAGAAGAACAAGATGGATTTTCTTTTCAACCCTTGTCTCCCCTTAAGTCTCCTACCATAAACAAATTATCTCATTTAAATCACGGAAAGAAAATTAGAGGAATAATGACAACTATTATAACTAGTGAATACCTCTCCTCACATTGCAATCTATTTTTCCTTCATAGAATACATTCCCTTTTGTATTCTTTTGGTACAGTTGGGGAGTTCAATTGTTTCGAAAGGTCATTATTGATTTATTTTAATTAATTTTTATTAATAGACATGAATGGATTGGTTTAAAGAATGATTTAAATTTAATTTAAGTCTTTTTTTTTTCTTTTTTAAGTCATCTTGCAGACTTAAAAAAAAGCATACATAGATTGAATCTGAAATCATACGTTCACCTTACGTCACCCAAAGAGGGAGGGCCCCGCCTATCATTAACTTTGAATTTATTATTATTATTTTATTTTTTAGGCATAAAATCAATCGTGACACGCAATGGACTGCACTTAATTTAGGTAGGTGTGTCAACACATCCTTTTATTGAATGCATAATTCACCTTATTTTACATTCCTTCTATATATATGATTTATTTCAAAATCATAGTTAGCCAAAAATTATAGCCATCGAATTTGTCTAGCATTCTAAGTTGGTTATCCAAACAAATGCTTTAGACCATTGTGGTATATTATCAATTCAAATATTTTTCCTTTGAGGTAATTCCTCCACATTTTCAAGGCATGAATGATGGTTTCCAACTCAAAATCATGAGGTGCATAATTATTTTCATGTTCCTTGAGCTTCCTTGACTTATAACATATTACATGGTTGTTTTGCATGAGTACTCATCCAAGCCCTTCCATGTGTACATTAGTGCACATAATAAAATATGCATCTGGATCGATTATCCTTAATATTGGTGCACTTGTTAATAGCATTTTAAAATGTTGAAAGACCTATTCACATTTATGAGACCACTCAAATTTCACACCCTTCTTTTGCAAAAAAGTGATAGGATGTGCTATTTCTAGGAACCCCTCAATAAATCTTATATAATAGACTACTAATCCCATAAAGGATCTTATATATGTTATATTTTTGGGTGTTGTAAAATCTCTAATTGCTTTAATTTTCTCTAGTTCCACTACAATCAACCCATCCTTTGAGATAATATGATGCAAATAATGAATATAATTTTAACAAAAATAACATTTACATAGCTTGGAATAAATTTGATTCTCTCTAAGTACCTAAAACATCATCCTCAAATTATTCTCTAACTCTTCTTTATATTTTGAGTACAATAGGATGTCATCCAGAAAGACAATAATAAACATTTCCAAATAATTCCAAAAATGCCATCCATAAGGCACATAAAAACACATGGTGCATTGGGTATCCCAAATTACACCACCACAAACTCATAATGTTGATGCCAATTTCTAAACGTTATCTTTTTTATGTCCTTAATTCTCCCCTAATGATACCCTAACTTCAAGTCAGACTTGGATAACATCATATCTCCTCTTAGTTAATCAAACTTGTCATCTATCCTCTCTAAAGGATACTTGTTATTCACTATCACCTTGTTTAGTAGCTTAAAAGATATATACATAACCTCGGGGTGACATCTTTCTTTTTAACAAAGAGCATTGTGGCACTCCAAGGTGACACACCTGGGCATGTGTAGCCTTTCTCCAAAAGTTATTCCAATTGCATTTTCAATTCCTTAAGTTTTGGTGTGTTCATATGGTAAGGTGTTTTTTACGCTAGGGTACCTCAAGGTACCAAATATATAGAAAAAACAATATCTCTTTCAAGTGGTAAACTTAGGATTTTAGCAAAGACGTCTTCAAATTATTTAAGTACCAAATGATATTTAATGGTTGGTACCTTGTCCTTGGCTACCTCTTCCATATGAGAGACATAAATTTAGCAACCTTTTCTAAAATTGTTCTTTAATGGCATGGCTAATATTTCCCTTATATAAATAGGCCTTGGAACCCCTTGCACTTATTTATGCTTCCCTTCTTCGTCAAGACAAGTGAAGGCATTATTATCATTAGTCTAAGACATCATCGTTCTTGTCCAACTAGTCCATACCAATTAGGAAACCATATGAACCCAAAGGTATAATTTTTATATTTGTAATTGTACTCAAACCATTTATGTCAATTTGACAAGCCTTCACTAATTCAATTATCCTTCTCTTAGCCCCTATAGCTAGCTAAACCAACCAATTCGTACAATGCTTGGTTTTCTTCAAATGAAATCTTTCAACAAGTTTAGGATCAATATAACTATGGCCATCTCCATAATCAATTAAAATGGAAATGGCATAATTGTTTATCTTCCTTCAACTTCAATCATGTGAGCTTGGTGATCAACATGCTTATTGTCCAACAATGCATAAATTTTGGGCATGCTTTTGCCCATTTCCTCCATATTATCATCTCCTTGAATATGGTATACAATCATTATTGTGTCTCCTTTTGTGAGGGAAAACTTTGTACATGTGTTCTCCCTCATGACCCCAACACCTAATGGGCTGAAATATTGGCCATTTTCCCAACTAAATAGCTCTCCTTGGTTCACTTTGGTCTAGATGGGTTTATTGATTTTATTGAGAACTACTCTTGAAAAATGAAATTTTATATCCCTTCTTCATATTCTCCATCTTGGACCTCTTCTTGTCACCCAATATTTCTAGAAAGATGCCTTATTTTTATTATTTTCATAAAGGTACTCTACCTTCCTCATAGCTTCATCCAAAATCTTGGGCTCATAAAATGTAGTTTTTTCACTATATAATGATGGTAAACCACTTAAAATTATATGTAATTTGATGTTCTCATATTTAATAAAACCAACATACCTCAGTAATTCATTGAATTTTATTCCATACTCCTCCATTTCATTCTCCCTAGATTGAGTTCAAAGAAATCATACATTTCCCTCTCATATTAGTTTTCTGAAATTATTTATTTTGAAAATACCTCTTGAACTACCTCCATCAGATATTTTTCTCATCCAAGCGATTAACTTCTTGAGTTGCTCCCACCACATCTTATATTTTCCCTTCAAATGATAAATTGTATTTTAGTCCTCCAAGTTGGATAAGTAATTATACAACTGAAAATACTTCCTTATCTCCAATATCCAAGCTTCAACTTCCTCACCCTTGTTATTCTCACCATCAAATGTAGGAGGTTTAGTCTTATTGAGCTCTCCTTGCAAATTATCCATTTCAGATTTCCTCATTTTCTATTTAACTAATATATGGTTGGACTACTCCCATATCCTTAGGAAACATAAGCCCTCTTGGTTGAATTTCTTGGTGAGTGACGTTGATTCCTACTAGCACTCCTAGAAAACCTTGAACTTCCAGCATCCTCCCTCTTAAGTTGAGAATATTGTTCCTCGATGTGCCTTAATATAATTTCATATTGATTTTCCTCTATGAATGAATTAATATTTGTAGAATCTAAGTATTAATCTAGTGTTGTTCCTTCATCAACCTTTCATTATCATCCTTATAGTGTAGCACCTCCATTTTTAGACTCCGTATGGTATCCTCTAAGTCTATATTCTCTAATCTATCCCTTCCATGTCCATTTCAATATATATTTCAATTACCCATGCTAACATTCTTACCTACGACATCTTCTCCATGGAAGTAGGACTCCTAAGCATCTGCCATACTTCTGATCCTCATACTAACTCTACTCTTACAAGATACCATCAGTCTTCTTTTAATTTCCTAAGAAAAAGGGCTACCTAAAATAGAATTTTGGCTTGACATATGTATTCTCCTGCTCAATATATTTCTATTGACTACTTTTTTCCCAAATCTGAGTTATGGGTTGAAAGTTATGGCCAGTGAATTTTTTGGCAAATCTTGGTCAATTTCCCTATTTTGCTACAACATTGTTTTGCTAATTTCTTAAGACATTATATATCTAAATTAAAATTTGACTCCATAGTTATATTTTTCCATCCAAGGTAATTATATTGACTACTTATCTGAGCTCTGGTTAGAGTGTTATGCCTCCTAGAAGTAAATTGATGTCTAATTTTTCCCTTTATTGTTTCAGGCATAACTTCCTTATATTGACTCTAATTTACAATTGTAATATCTTATTGGAAATATCTCTCTAAACTCTTTCATTTAAGTTGTAGATACTTGTGTGCCAAATTTACACACAGTGTCATGGGATTTATCTACCCAAAAATATTGTTTCGCCTCAAAAACTCCATGCAAATTAATGACCTGAAAATTTGACAAAAATTCTAAGAAGTAACCATGTTTTCTCTTATTGTATCTCCTTGTATTGATCTAGATTGTTATGAAACTTTGTTATATAATGATTTATAGGTATCTTAATTGTCTTTGTGTACTCTCCCTAACAAATAGAAGTACAGTATTATATATCCTCAGTTCTCATTAGACATGAACTAAGATTGCATGTATTTCCCTATGCACTTGGCACCCATGCAATGGACACTTGCCACTATGAGATTTAGTATTATGCCACCCTTTTTGTCCCGCATGACCCGTCACCCACATGTCCTTCATTGGATCATTTATGGGGTGAGCTACAATGGTTTTGTGATATCGCTCATGGGTATCAGAATGGATACAAGGCCAACATGTTGTAAAGTGGGAAACCATGGTTTGGAATTTTCGTACCTATCGTTGTCCCCCTCCCCACCCCTTATTTTATTTTTCGTGTAATAAATAAACCACAATCATAGGTCTATTAAATCCAACATATCAACTTTCCAAATATTTGATGATGTCATTCTGTTATGAATAAAATAATATGTAAATGCTAATTTAATATATATATATAAAATAAATAATTAATTAATTATCTAACTATTTATTTATTAATAAAGGCATTGATTATGAAGGGTCGAAGTCAAAAGATGAGACCATTAATACATTGTGGCTAGTCAATGCCTATATAGGCAAACTACCATGAAGCATGTAATCACCAATTCAATTAAGTTTTTATTCAATAAAGGAATTACTTATATACAATTACTTACATACATGTTCCTACATATTGGGTTTATCTTTAATAGTGTTATCAGAGCCTCTTGATCCTCTGGCCAAAACTGCTCTGCTGCACAGTCTGTTCGTACCCATTTCCACTGTCGGTCTCTCATCAGTTTCACTGCATCATGCTCCTACCAATGTTTCCACCTTCCTGTGCACAATCGTTGCCTTCCTTGTTTCATCCCTTGTCCAACAACCCCTGTCTCCTCACCAATATCAGTTAATCGTCACACCATTGTTCTCTTATTGTCATATCTCTAATAACTCCCGATGCACCCTCTACCAAACATCATCACCTTTTCCCTGTTGAAACCCCTGCACACTATGTCCAACACAGCCACCATACTCTACAACATTTCACTGCTCTAAGTCGTTGATTTCGTCAAACTCGACCATTCACACTTGTTGTCCAAACATAGCTGCCACACTTCACATTGCTGCTCTTGCTCGTTGTGGCCGACTGTCATCAATACTCGTAGCCCTATTCTGAGTCGCCCTCTTTTCCAACAATCAAACCTCGAGCCACCCTTTTCTTAGCTTCGACCCTCTTCGTCATTTTTTTTCCTACCATTGTTGTAGTTTACATCACCTGCCGTCTTTTTCCATTATCGTATTATATAGTTACATAATTTTAATTTTGATATAAAGTTTAATTACCATACATAGTTTGAATTAATAATTATTAATATATATAAATAAATAAAAAGAAAAAGAAAGTGGGTTCCGCCAGGAAAAATAAGAACAAAATGGTGAGCAACGAGGAGTTACAAGCCAATGTTAACCGCTATAGAGACGAATTTAATAGTGTGTGGTATCATCTCGGTAACTTGGAAAAAGCACAAACATAATTTAATGAAGGAAAAAAGAAGATGACGATGCTGATGGAGAAAATACTACAGAAAGACTTAAAAATTAATGAGACTACAAAAAAACTTAATGAACATGGTGAAAAATTTAATAAATTAATAGAGAAGGTGGAAACGTTAATGTTGCAGTCTTCTCCCTATTAGAATCTTATGAATATTCCACTAAAATCAAGTGAACTTGAGAAACTAGAGCAACCCAAAATATATTTTTCAAGCAGCCAATACCATACTAGAATTCCAGAAAGGAACCATCAACAAATTAAAAATGAGTCACCAAAATATGACGGAAAATACCATAGAGGAGAAATTGTCTAGGTCAACAAAATGGACAGAACTTTTGGAGAAAATCCACCATTAGGTGAAAGAGAGGGGGTAATGACCGCATCTAATACTTTAGAGGGAAAAGCATATGATTGGTTTCTCTGGTGGATGAAAAGGTCTGACGTTTGTTCTTTTGACTGGCAAGGATTCACTACATCACTATTAAAGAGATTTCATGACGAAGACAAGGACGACCTGTATAACGTAATTATACATCTCGAACAGACATGTTCTATTAGTGATTATACCAATGAATGGGAAGTCTTGGCGATACAACACAATGGATTTACTAAAGATCAATTATTGAAGATGTATATTTGTGAACTAAAAGACTACATTCGTGCTAAATTGAAACTATTCAAGCCCCATACTATTGATGAATCTGGGCATCCAACCAGGCTTATTGAACAAAAAAATAAGTTCAACAAGCCATCGTTCATCAAAGGAAGATGAAAACAAACAACAATACTTAGATAAGAAAGAGAAAAACAAATACAGATATTGTGGATATAAATGGTCATCGAGACACAGATGCCTTAACAAGGAATTATATACTTATGAAGTTGAGAAAGAGTCAAAAACTTCAAATAATGAGTCAAAAAAGTGATAAAGAAGAAAAACAAGTGTCGTAAGTGTGGACAAATTGGACACCAAGACATAAATGTGAAATTACACTACTATAAAATAGTAGATGGAAGGCAAGTTAAAGTACAAGAACCTAATGAAGAAATCACTATAACGCATAATGCAGATTCAAACCCTAAGGAAACATCAGAACAAGAAGCATTAGTTTCAATCTCATGTGTCTGGAAAAACCAAGGTGAAGAGAGCAAATTTTCAAAGGATCAAAAACAAGCAACTACAAAATACATTCCACCTCACCTTCGAAAGTAGAGAACCTAGTCTTCAAGAAGAAATAACACTAAGTTTACAACACCACCAACCAACATGACAAGGATATTATTCCCTAAAACCCTAAAGTTTAAAGGGATCATAAGTGGCAGAAATGTCAATATACTTGTATATTTTGAAGTATTCATAATTGTATAAAGATTGATTTTGCTAAAAAAAATAATCTTTGCATGTTCACAATCAAGGACCTAACCATGATTGTCGCTACCAGGCAAAAGTTCGAAGAAATAGGGAGAATGTCATAAGGTTTCAATCCAGATACAAGAATTATAACTACAGACAGAATTGTATGCCTTACGGCTCAAAGAAATGGATATTGTGCTAGGTGTTGAATGGTTAATGCAATTGGGAAACTACGCTACAAACCTTGAAGAATAGTTCATGGAGTTTAATTGGAAATGTCAACAATATAAATTATATGGTGTTGACACTCCCAACTTCAAGGAAGGTGCAAATACATACAAGAACTTCACCAGCACACAAGGTGCAAACAAATTCACATACATAAAAGAAAATAGATGTCATTCCATAATAGCATGTTCGAACTAGATAAAGTCATGTGTATGCTTTGAGGACAAAGCACCTCTAAGAGGGTGGCAATGTTATGAATAAAATAATACGTATATATATATATATATATATAATTAAGTATTTATTTATTTATTAATAAATACATTGATTGTGAAGGGCCAAAGTCAAAAGGCGTGACCATTAATCCTTCATGGCCAGTCCATGCCTATATAAGCAAATGGCCATGAAGGCATGTAATCACTAATTCAATTTAGTTCTTATTCAATAAAAAAATTACTTATATACAATTACTTACATACATGTTCCTGCATATTGGGTGATAAAATGGTTTTTAAATACTTCCTAAGGAGGTTGAAATGAACATGATTTTTCCACATCGTTTCCCATTAAAACTATGGCTTTCATTTCAAACCCCCATTCCTCATTAGCTATCGTGCACTTTATCTAGTCAAAATGAATGTCAATTGTTGATCTAATACATCACATGATCGTAAATTTAAAATGGGGCATAACCTAAATAGGTGCCTTTCATTTTTACTGAGGGAATACGATTAGGTATTAAGGCCCAAAATAAACACTCCTAACTATCCTTGGTGTTTATCTCGAACCATATTCTAAGTATCTATATGTCATTTAGGCATCTTGTTGAACACTCTTGATGGAAAATTCCATATACCAGGAATTGTTATACATTTCCCTGAGACCTTATCTCATTAGTCATGAAATCAAAGAATTCCATGGCCCTATCCAAAGAACCATTTATATATTTTGGTAAATTATTTCAAAAATACTCTGCAACTATTTCTCCTGCTCTCTTTTTCCCATGCCTAGGATTGCAGCATGGGCTATGATACCACTTTGTAAGGCCCTCAGCCACCCATTGAGGCATATTAATACCTATGTAACTTGATTTTTTTTTAAATTCCCTTGAATTAAATTCGTGTAACATTTTTCATGTGTGTCTAATGCATTCTAATGTGCAATGCTCTTATCTATAGGAACGTCAATGTATAATTCACGCCTTTTGAATTTCTATCAATATGTAGCATGTATAAATTCATAAAAAATCATATCAGAAAAAAAATAAAAAATTAAAAAAAAATAAATAAAATAAGCACTTGTCCTATAAATGAAGCACCAACTAGTTACAGACCTTAGATGTTCCACCTAACCATAAACCACATTACTCATATTCTCTTAGGCACATGTCACCCCTAAGCTAGCGCTATGAATCCACCAGAGGAAAAACACTGCCTAGGCCAACTATGGTCCACAACTGCAGAAATACAATAACAGGCCAAAGTACTTGACTTTTCCATAAAGTGATTTGAGAACAAATCATCTTTGAAGGGATAAATAATATAATGAACATAACTATATAAAATAACTAATAATAATAAATGAAGTGGCACACTCTAACTTAAAGACATGACCTAATCGAAGGAAATGAGTTATCAACCATTATGTCTAGTCAACACTACAAGTACATTGTCACATTGCATTAATTCAATCAAATCTTTATTCAAACATTTATATGTTATTTTCCCTTTATGGATTTTTTTACTATTGTCCTTATGTTGTATGTTCCTCAATAAATGAAGTATTTCTCATTGTGTTAAAACCCTAGTGCTACCTCTCTTGGATCAACGCAAAAGTCAAGGCTTCTCCACAACAATACAAAGATTGCATAATAAAAATAACCAAGGCTTGCATTCAAATCTTCAATTCCAATTCTCATGTTCTTCTCCAAGATAATCACAAGCCTTATAATTATCTTACATCATACAAGTAATGACTCCTATAAATTCTTCAAGTGCTAGTATATATCTTCATATGTCTTCTAGTGTTTACATCAAAAACCCTGAGGCCTACTCCCGACAATACTTCTCCAACATAATTACAAAACTAGAATAATGAACACAATAGTAATGAGCTATGACAAAAACTCTCTCCTCCATTTAAATAGAATAGGTGAAGGAGGCCAAGATAAAACATAAACTAGTTCCATAAGAAACCCCCAAAACGAAGTTAACAAGGAAAACCCACATGGAGTACTCTATAATACAATAATGATGAGTGTGATACTAGAGTCTTATTCAACGCCAACATGGTTTTCTCTCCAAGCATGATGTCCCTTGGGCCCAACACCCCTCCTCTAAGATGGTGCACTATCCAATAATTTGTTAGCCCAACACCCCCTGTTACATCATGGTTCGTTCTTCAAGTGCCCTAATGTGAGTTTCTCTTCTTATAGTTGTGTGCAACATGTCCTCTTATGCCCAACATTTCTCAACCTATGTGCCAAGGTAGTTACTTTCTCCAATGCTTCTCAGCATATATGCCTAGGTCTATAACCAACCTCCACGAAGTATGCTCCTTAATCTATGCATCCTCAAGTCGGCTATCCAACCTTGAAAGTGTATTTCACCTAGTTCCATGCTCATAGGGATAAGTTCCCAACACTCATCCTCCTACGTATGTACCTCCCTTATTCCAACCATTGATTCCCTAATTTTCTATTCATAGTGGGCTAGTCATGATGATGTTGGGTCTCCAAAGTTCCTTTTCTTTCATTGTCCTTCAGTAGTTACCATATTTTGCAGCTCCATCATCCTACACTACGACCATTTTCATGATCATATATGGGTTTATACTTATTATTTTCCAAAGTATTTATTTTAGTATTTTGAATGAATTTATGTTTAAATATTAGAAAAATAACATGTATTCACTTGTATGTAAAAGTTGGATGAGTTTTGTGATGTTTGTATGTGTATTTGAAGATTCCGAAAAAGTCATATTTGGCTTCTAAATCTCAAATTTTTATTTCCTCTTCAAACTCTTGAATAATTGAGATCATTTGGAGAAGAATCATGGAAGTTTTCATAAGTGTCTCTTATCAAATATTTTAGAGATTTTTGAGAGTATATGAAGAAATGTTAACACGTGGTTGTAACCACATGAGATAGTTGTGGATTTAGGAGATATATGTGGATCTATGAGACATTTTTGGATCTACATTCATTAATTAGTTATCTTAGTTTTTGTATAAATAGGAGTGTCTTCTCCATTAAAAGGTGTGTTAAGTTTTGGAATGTTAAGGATTAGCTATGATTATACTTGATGTTATGAATACTATTGAAGTTCACTTCAGTTAATATAATAATTTGATATGGTTGTGCCTTCATGATGATATAAGGTGTTTGAACAATAGTTTCCTAAACTTTCCACCTCTCATGCACTTCAGGATGGCCACCTGATGAGTACAAGTGTATTTTAATGTTTCATTTCTACAAGATAGACTAGTTTCTTTTATGCTCATTTTCTACAAGGTTTATTTCAAGTCTTTTGATTAGATGCTTTGTTTCTCATTCCATTTATGTTCTTTTTCAGATCAAAAGCTTAAATTACATCTAAAATACCAAAAATATTTACTTCTTTAGCTTCTTCTTTACACACTTATTTCATTTGCATTCATAGGCATATCATGGTTTTAATTTATGAATGAACTCTAAGCTTTGAACACACACTGAATTTCTGAATTGATTTACAATCTTCAATGCTTTCATAGTTAATTGTATCATTTTCATATATTAAATTTACAAGATTTCATATATTAGATTTACGCGCCTTCCTAGATTAAAGATTTTCATGCTTTCATAGACTAAAATTCAAATATTTTCATAGATTAAGATTTCATGGTTTGATGGATTAAGTTCAAATGCTTCCATTAGATTACATTTACTGTTTTAATTAGCATAAGTGTCTTTTCTTTCATTAGATCAAAATTTATTTTCTTTCCTAGAATAGATTGTCCTTCCTTTCATTAGTTTAGAACAATGGCCTTTGCTTTTACTACCTTCAAGAATAGTCATTTCATTCTTGCATTTGTGTTCTTTCAAATTCAATTACTTTTTAGATTAAAATTTCATTTTCACTCCATCGCATTATTTTGATTCATTTGCATAGGCTTACCATTCATTTCTTGTTGTTGATAAATTAGAATTCCTCTTTTACAATTGAAGTTGAAAATTGATTTCCGAGCACATATAGTGTAGTGCACTGAACAAATATAGGAACCTGGATTGATAATTTAATGCTAAGTAATTTAACCAACGAATAAATTACCCAACACATGCCATAGAAGATAACAACCTCCTACGTAAGTGTGTTATGCTAACACTCTATCCTAGGTTAAGCAGCCACTTAAACTCAATCGTCCATATGTCCATGAAGATCATGTCAAAGGACTAAGAGAGTTAGCACCAGCTAAGTGAAAACTCTTTTGTAATAACCCCAAAATTTTATACTCCCTCTCTATGAGAAAATTATATTCCATAATATTAATCATCACCCTCTGAATATTTTGATTCGTAAATGATGTGCCTCCATAAATCAACATGACATCAATGTTATACCTACATTGGAAGCATCCATAAAAATCCCTCACGCAAGTATAGGTCCACACACCTTATCATCTATGCAAAAACTACTCATAAAAGTATGCTTCACTTTATACAATCAACCAAACAATTTGCAACTCAAGATATGAATCTCAAATTTCCCTCTATTAGGGATTCCAAAAGAACAATTACCTCTTGTGAAATTGAAGGAACATAACCCTGAATCACTACTTCTTACCAAATTCTGAAAGCACTTCAAGACATGGAAGAAATAAATAGTGACTATTCAAAACTCCAAGGCAACATCATAGGCCAAAAATATTTTTCCACCACATTGTGTTATTTAAGGAAACCTACAAGGACAATCACATGTCCAAACAAGACTAAGGAAAGTGGATAAAATTTATCAAAAGTACAAGATAAAATTTTTCATATGTGTCATTACATCAAACCTAAAATACAACTCACAGTAAAAGTAACAGCAACTTGTGAAAACTTATCATCACATATGAACATGAACATCCCTCTTGTGCACCTCAAAACGTCCAACAACCTCAACAATATTTACTCCCTCTTTTTGAAAAAATCCTGAAGCAAGAGTAATAACAAGGTTTGCTGCCTCATCATAAGAGAATTCAACAACCCTATCATTGGTATTGAAAACAACCCCCATAAGTTGCAAATTTGGTATCAATCCTTGATTCCACCACCATAGGTTTTGAACCTATCTCCAAGTTTAAGTACAAATTACAAACTCTACACGATACAAATGTTGGAAATAATGAGAGGGGGGTCAATCAGTATTTATTTTACAATTATTATATTATACAAGTTAAGATCGCTTAATAAAAACAAAACACAAGATGTACAACAAAAGAATAATTTTATTAACAAGAATAATGAGGACTCCAATCCTCTTTTACAACAATAATTTGTACAATAACACTTATAATTCCTTCAAGGCTCCAACCCTAGACGAAGACTCCAATCTTTGATTTCAAACCAGGCTCCAACCTGTACTATACCAAGCTCCAACTTGGTCTACTTGAGGACTCCAATCCTCTTCAAAATTTAGGCTCTGACTTGGTTTTCCACAAGGCTCCAACCTTGTGTGAGGACTCCAATCCTCTAGGGCTCCAACCCTCTGCTTCAATTCTTTAAAAAGGGTTTCGGTACTAAATCAGGACTTCCAATATCTTCTTCAACAAGTCCTGAAAATAACTCCAAAATATGCTTCAACAAATGCCTCAAATAATCTCCAAAATACTTCAAGTTCTAGTTCATCAAGTTCAAATCCAACAATCCAAGACTCTTCATGTCTGCACAAACAATCCTCTTCAAATCTACTTCATCGGGGCTTCAACAATGTTGCTACAACAGATTCTCTTCAATTTGCTTCAATAAATCATCAATAGGTCTTCAAATGATCTTCAATACACTACTACAAGTGGTCTCCAATATGCTTCAAGGATGTCTAAAAAACTTCAACACAGGCTGCTTGAAAGGTCTACTTCACAAATGGTCTCCAAGATGTCTTCAATGATTTATCAATTTCAACTTCAATGTAGCTCTATGGAAGTGTCTCCAAGGTTGTCTTGTCATCAGCTAACAGAACATCTGCTAGATGGTCTTCAAATATTACTCTTAGATACCTTCAATGCTTCCTCAAAATAGCTTCAAGAACCTGCTCCAAAGTGGTCTTCAAAACGGTCTCCAATAAGCTTCTTTAGGTCTACGAAGAAGTCTTCCAACAAGCTACTTCAAGTCTACAATGAGGTATTTCAACAAGTTTCTTTAGGTCTACATAGAAGCCTTCAAAAGTATGCCCTAAGGTAGTCACCAAGTATCACCAAGGGAAGCTTAAAGGTGCTCTTCAAAAATTGTTCTCCAAGGTCTTCTATTCTGCAATATTATGCTACAAAGGTGCCTTCAAGTCTATCTTCATATGATTCCAAAACATTGTCCTTAAGACTCCCAAAACTTTGTCCTCAACTCTCCCAAAACATTGTTACTAGGTTGCTCCAAATAATGCCTAATAATGTGCTCTCAAAGGATGCCAACTTGAAAATCAAGTGCCACAAGCCTAAAACATTTAGGCCACATTTCAAGTGTCACAGGTCTGAGCTTGTTGAGAGTATAGGTCTGAATTTAATAGATTATACAGGTCCGAATTGTATTGCCACGGGTCCACATGTTGGAGATTTTATGCATAGGTTTGAATTAGATCATAGGCTCGAATTACAGTGCCACAATGCCATAGGTCTGAGTATCACATGTCCGAGCTATAGTGCCTCAGATTTGAATTAGATCACAGGTCTAAATTACATCCAAACTTTCTTTAGGATTTGAGACACAAAGATATGCTATAAGAGACTAGGTCGAGGTCTAATGGTCACAATTCTGAGATTTTAGTTTTGTTTCAAAGAAAGGTGGAATAGATCTGTAAAAGAACCCGAGTTACAATTAAAAATAGATATATTTTCCCATGGTTCTTTCAATAGAAAACACAACAAAAGTACAAAGGATTCTCCAAAAAATTCCAAATGTTAGATGGTCTTCATCCTCCTTGCCTCAGATTTGAATCTTCCCTGTATTCTTGACTGAGATTGGTGATGAAAATGGGTGAGAATTATTTATATTTATACTCATTTGACCATAGTTTGAAGGGACACAACCATCAGAGGAGTTGACTTGATATTAGTTGGAGTCGACCTAGAATATTTATAAAATTCAAATAATTAAATTTTTTTAAAGAACTATGTGAGTTAATTTGAACCAAGACTTGCATTTTATGTATAGTAAAGAAATCCTCTCTCACTCTTTCTTTAGTTGTCTCAATTGTCATGCTACTTTTTCATCTCTACCTCAAAATAAGCATAGGCTTCAGCGATCTTTCTTCAAGAACCCATTTATTAGAGCACAGTAGATATGCATGTTTGGACAGACACCCTTCAAAAACCCATATGGTACAAAAGACATTAATCAATGTATTGTAAGTATGATCATCAGGCACACTCCCATAAATTCTTAAGTTTTCCATTTTCACATGACAACCCTATTATGATCATGCCATTGATTGTTAGGGCTTCTTCCATACACCTAGGGTTTGCTTCAACAATGCTAGACATCATATTGACATCAATGACAACCTTATTCAACAACAAATGCACAAAATAGCATGCTAAGATTCACCAATAGCTTAGTATCATACAAGCTATCACAACAATAATCAATCTCTCAACAATTACAATGTACAAGTTGTACAATAAATACTGCCTCCAAGTAATAACACTAGAAGCTCCCTCTGATTTGTAACAATCACTAGAACTAAACAAGGTCAGCATTATTGTAAACCCTTGAGCCACAAAACCAAACAGATTTTTTTTGTAAGCTGCAGTAGTGCCTTTCTTTTTCTATTTATATAAAAACAAGTTGAACCATATACATCGTTTTGGTGGCCTCAACCTGCCCAGATGGGAAACCAGATCTGTTGGCCACCTCAAATTATTATAGGCCATCCAGTAGCAAAAATTAATAAGTCTACCAATCCACGCTAAATAAAATTCGCAACAGCAAATGTTGAACATGTTCCAGACAGTCATGAAACTACTAAAAAGAAAAGAGAATATTGTCCTCCAAAACAAACATAATAAACAACTACAAAAACTAAACTTTTCAGTCTTCCACATTCTCAGGTGTTGTTGTCGCATCCCTCGTTGCTGGAGTTAACTTCTTCAGTTGTTGTTGGATTTCCTCCAGCTTGTTGTCCTGCATAATCATTATGATTTGTAGATTTTTCATCTCTTTCTTCATGTTTGGCATGCCCTGGGCAAGCTCTGCCATTTCACCTGCTACTTGTTCCAGCGCCTTGGCAAGTAAACGCTTCAGCACCCAGTAAACGTGCAAGGCTTGCTTGTATAGAGTCATTCGTCCCCTGGTGTTTCCCGGGTCAGGAATGAGATCTCCCCATTCCTCCATTTCGGGCTCCGAGTCTCCTTCTATGACATTTTCTTCCAATTCCTGAATGAGCTTGCGGATGTCAGCATTAGTTCCTTCTCTATATGCCCTTGCAGCCTCTTGCACTGTTTTCCTCATGGTTTTTTTGACTACGCCTCTAAAGTGTAGGCATAGAGGTCATGGGGTCGTTACGTCCTAGCTGGCTTTGCCAGCCTCTTCCACCACGACCCCTTCCTCAACTTGGGCACGCCATCTTGCTCTCTACAGCCGCCTGTTTACCATGACCAACAACAAAGGTTAGATTATCTGCAGTTACTCTTATTCCCATCTCTTGAGTATCCCTATCCCAGATTTTGCCCTCCCCACTCCAGGTTCTCCCGATGGTCTGGCCACTCCCAGGATTCCCTCCCCTTGGGCAAGACAAGTGTATGCCCTCTATAGTCTTATCTGCCTCCCAAACTGCTTGTTTGACCTCCTCGGGCTGCCCCTGTACCCAGCACTTGCAGAACCCCGGCAGGCCTTTATTCTGGTCTTCGCGGTTCTTTACTATGCTAGACCCTTCCTCTGCATTCCTCCTCTTGCCCCCCTCCGCCTCCTTACTGCGCGCTGCAGGGAGGGTTGTAGACTCATGCGGACTTCTCCCTCTCTCAGCAATTCCTATCTCCCCCCCTCCTCCATCATACTACAAAAGGTTGAAAGGGATGCAAGAATTGACACTGAGAAAACATACCCGGACTTTCGCTCAGTTGCAGAAGAAACCAGTTCTCACCTAGCTCCGGTCTTCTCCTTCCTTCGCTGAGTACTGATCTCGCTTCCACCCTTAGCCATCCTCATTAACCCTCTCCCACCTGTCCTGCATCCCATCACCCTTCCGCCGCCATTTCCTACTACCTCTTCCCCCACTCCCCTGTCACCTCGATGCCTCGGGATTCCATCAGGCCTGCATGATGCCCCCACGTCCCATTGAGTTATTATGAGAGCGTTTGGTGGCCGGCCTTGCCAGCCTCTCCCCTTCGTTGTCCTTTTGAACGTTTTTTCCCTTTCTCTCACCCCGATCGGGGGACAAAACCAAACAAATTGAAAAATATTCATCATTACAAATTTAGACACACTCTCATCACGAGACCAACCAATATTTCAATCCAACAAACCCTTCACATGTGCAGGTACTCATTTCAGACACATTTAAATTTCACCAACCAATAACCTTTCCCAAATTCATAAACAAAAATATCCAATGTTCAAATCAAAAGAAGGAAATATTATTCCAATCCACACTTCACATATGTAGGGGCTCATTTCAAACACATTGATATTTCACCAACCAAGAAACTCTCCCAAATTCAAAAACTAAAATATCCAATGTTCAAATCAACAAGAAGGAATTCTTCATCCAATCCACTCTAATACCTTGTTAAGAATCCATGAGTTGAGTGTTTCTTAGGAAATTTCAACCTTTTTTGCTAACTCATATTTCAACCCTACTTAGGGTTTCTTAGGTCTGTTTCCTAATGAACTTATTGGCCTAGGGTTGAATTTGATTTCAAATTTATAGAAAACATAAAAATCATTTAAGGAAACAAAACCAAACCACTCAGAAACTCAAGGAAACAAACACAAAATCATATGCAAACTTGGGAGATAATTCCCACCCAATAAGAGCACATTCCCAAGCAAGAAAAAATTTAAGGATGGAAATTTATCTTAAAGTGTAGAAACATTGTTGAATCTTACTACTGCCTAATATTTTTTCTTAATGGTAACTAGGAAATTATATTAAGCAAAATCTATGCATGGAGACACAACAAAGTTACATAGAAATGAGTGGTGTTGTTACACAATTTTTAGGCAAAACATCATCTTGGTCCAGATCTAGACCATCTATTCTATAATTATACTTAACTATAGCAAACCAGAGGAATAATAATGTATACATAGTAAAAAAACCCCAAAATGAGACAAAATTTAACTTGGTTGTAGTTTTAATAAAATAAATTCCCTTGAAATAGCCCATTAGTTGAAATAGAGTTTAGTTGAGACATTGTCATGTTCAAATCCGGGAGGGAGGACCTAGGTTGTGTGAATGAATTGACCAAGGTCAAAGTGTGTGGATCGGTACAATAGTTGATGAATGCAAATTTCTTTCCTAACCATCAAGCTATAAATCTTCCACTTGAGGCTGAATGAAACCCATTTTTTCCTTACTGCATTTGAGATTAACTCTATGATCAATCAAAATTTCCATCATGATTGCTAACTAAGTTTCCAACTGATACTCTCTAACATGTAATTTGCACATATTCTCCTACAATTATGCGAGTCCATGAAAGATTCCTAGGAAACCTTACTCTTGTTAGAGGCCATTACAAAGGTCTTGTCGTAAATCCAATTAGCTTCCAAATAACAAGCCCAAGTCTGCATGCATTGATGGAGACACTTGAATGCCATAAGGGGAGGGTTTTGCACATGAGAAGCCACCAAGATCAGATCCAAAATCATACACCAAGCAGTCACCATGACTACAGAGTATGAAACATTGCACCCCATACCAAGGAGACAAGGAAAACCAGCAATAACTATGATGCAAATTTTAAATTTCCGCTTAAACATGCATGGCATCCAAGGTGTTGATGGGACTCAAGATACCCTCTAATGAACATGCATAATCCCATGTGGCATCATCAATAAATCAATTGGAATAACACTCTTGAATTGATTCGCAAGGTTCTGGTGGGTTTCCCTATTTTGTGGGTGGCTAATCTATCCCCTACCAAGTTGTTGGAGTGGACAACATAAAAATAAATCGCCTTCGGGAAGGATTCCAATCCTAATGGTATACACTGGAATATGACTTTAGATAGGGGTTGAGGGGAGAGGCTCCATAAGGCACATCTCTTATGGTGTTTTAGAGTCCCCTATTATAATTAGATTTCCCATATGGAGTGAGACCACTATACGAATTCATTGGAGAAAGGCATAGGCCTCTACTTGGTTGTTAGAGGTGTGCCTTATACTCCAAGAGAAGGTTGTTTCTATTATTCCTCCAAGGTTATAAATCACCCCACCCCAACACACCTATCACCTTTGGGTTTTTTTAGAATCATCATCATAGCATAACACATTAGCAACTTGAGCTTTAAGCCATTGGTGAAACTAGCTAGGTGGGAAGGAGAGCTACCATTTCTCACTATGAGGAGGGACACCTTCATAATGAGGTTGGACATTGAAGTGGGAAAACTTATGCTCCTCATATAAATCCAAGGTCTGGAGTTCTAAAAGTTGAACTAGTCAAGATCGTAAGTGCTTGACCAAAAGGGATTTGGCTCAATATGCTACCACCATTGGCTAGGTTAACATCTTGAAAAATGGCCCTACCTCGAGCCAATAAAGCCTTCCAACATATGAATTTGGAATAACTTTTCAAATCCTTTTGAAAATTGGAATGTTGGTAAGCATTTTCTAGGATACTAGTCCCTAATATGTAAACTATAAAATATTTGGCAATTTTTTTGTGAAAACATTCAAATTTCTAATGATTTCATATAGTATCTCTAAAATTTTGGCAAATTTTAAGGTAGAATAGTTTTATCCTATAAAATTTTGGAAGATAATTTTTAATGGAAATTGACAAATCTTTTTTTGGGGAAATATCATGGAAAATTCACCCATATACGAAATTTATCCCCTAAAATTTTCCCTTCCCGTAAGTACAAACCAAATCTAATTACAATATTGCATTGTTATTTTATATTTACTTTTCAATTCACCCAAAACATAATTACCAAGAAAACGGGAACTATTACCTCAAAACAGGTAGTTTAGCCCAAAAACCCCAAAAACAAATGAAAAAATAACCCAAAAAATGAAAATTGTGTATGCCAGAACGATGTTCTTTTTTAGGGTAAATGTTCAATTTTTTTTCTAAATGGAAGTAAACACCATTTTTTTCGCAAAATGGATGAGAAAAACACCCTTAAAAAAATAAGTGTTGATGCAGGAACAAAAAAAAATAGGATTACAAATTTGATACTTTTTAGCAATGGAATTAAAGATAAAGTATCAAAGCTTTGAAAAATTGTAAAATTCCAGCAATTCTCAGACATGATGTTAAAATATCATGTTTCAAATCCTGATAATTCCAATAATTTCCATCTATGTTGTTAAAGATCAAATATCTTGACTCTAAAAAACCTTGAAATTGTAATTGTTTTCAACCATAGCATTAAAGATAAAATATCATAAGTTAGAAAAACATTTAAATCTTGACAATTTTTCAACCGTGCAATTAAAACCAAAGATTATGACTACAAAAAAATCTTAAGTTTTCAAAATATTTCAAGCATGTCATTATGGAAAAAAATTATGACTAAAAAAACTTTAAAATGAACACCTGAATGAAAGAGTTTTTATACCACGAGTAATTTATTTTTTAAATGCTAAATATATAGCGATTTTAAATTTTAGCCTCAAACAACTTAATACATTGCAACAAAAATTTAAAAATCAACCATCAAATTGGCACGCAGTGTAGGTGAACTCAACCCATTGTAATGAAAACTTAAAAACCAACCATGAAATTGACACATTGTGAGGGCAGACTCTTAATTATAACAAAAATTTTAAAATTAACTATCAAATTGCACATAATGGGATTGGGTTGCTAGACGAATATCGACACGGACCCTGAAGAAAAAATAATAATAATAATAATAATAATAATGATAATGAAATCAATCCAAAAACCAAAATAATAAAGAAATGTATAAAGAAATAAAAATGAAATTTTCAAAAAAAAAAAACAAATATTGAAAAAAAAACACAAAAAATAATACAAAAACAAAACAAAAATTCAAATATTGATAAAAAATAATAATAATACAAAAGAAAACAAAATTCAAATATTGAAAAAATAATATTAATAATACAAAAGAAAACAAAAAATAATACAAATAAAAACAGAAATTCTAATATTGAAAAAAACACAAAACACAAAAATACAAAAACAAAAAACAAAAATTAAAATATTAAAAATATATATATATATATAAACAAAAAGAAACGCAAAAAATAATACAAAAAAAAACAAAAATTCAAATATTATATATATATATAAAAGACCAAAAGAAAATCAAAATTAAAAATGTAGACAAAACATAAAAAATATCAAAAAAATAAAAGGGAAATTTTTAAAAACATAAACATAATTTAAGAAGGAAAAAAATTAACCAAAAAAAAAGCATTGGTGTTTTTTTTTATAATTAAAAAAAAGTTATAAAAACAAATTAAAACAAAAAAATAAAATAAACAATTAAAATTTAAGATTTAAAAAAAATAAAATAAAAATAAAAACTCGCCCAAGAGTGGCAGGGTTGATTCCAGGAATCGACCCTGCCACCTGTGGACGAGGTGGGTGGGGACGTTGTTGCATGCAACGCCTCCCCGCCCACTGTCGCGGCCCACCCTGTCCACCAGAATCGGCCTACCACCCATGGGCGAGGTGGGCCGAGTTTTTTTTTGTTTTTTACAGAAAATAAAATAAATTGTTTTATTTTTTATCTTTTATTTTTTATGTTTTTTTTTATTTTATTTTTTTAATTTTTTGTTTTAATTTATTTTATTTTAATTTTATAATTTTTCTCTTTTTTACCCTTTTTTTAAATTTTTTTTTTAGTTTTTTTTTAATTCTTTTTAGTATGCGTTTTTTAACTTAAAATAGAAATTGTTATAGATTTATTTTATTTTTTTTCAATTTTTTTTCTTTAAATTATATATTTTTTGAATTTTATTTTTACAAATTAATTTTGTTAATTTTTTTTATTTGAGTTATTTTTTGTCATGTTTTTTATTTTATTTTTATGTTTTATTACTAACATAAAAATCACTCTCATTTTATATATATATATATATATATATCCACACTTAATACATTAGAAAATTTAAAGTGCAAAAAATAAACCCTCTAAACAAAAGAAATTTGTGTTGTCTCAACAATTTTCAAAATCAAGATGAAAATACAATTTTCAAAATCAAAATAAAAATCACTAACATTTTTAAAAAAATGTTCATAATCGATACATAAAAAAGATTTAAAGTGTCAAAAATAAACCCTCTAAAAAATGTGTTGATGTTGCTTCAACACTATTGAAAATCAGCATGAAAATCACTAACATTTAAAAAAAATGTTCATACTTGATACATAAGAAAATTTTAATTGTCAAGAATATGCTCCAAAAAAAATGTGTATTATGAATCACCACTTTTCAAAATCGAGTAACTTTTTGCTACCTCAAAAAAACGGGTACTAGGTAATTTTCTCGTTTGATCGGTAACTATGTTCCAAGTAAATCTACCAACTATTATATAAAATTAGCATAATAAAACCAACACTAATAACTACTTAAATCACCATGAAAAATAAGTTGTAATACAAATCTACAAGTACAAAAAATTAGAACAATGATGTACACTTCAAATTAACATAAGAATGAAGTACATATGCATAATAATGTGTGTTAAGCTAGTACATATTGTGCACTAGCTTGTCACAAGATTGGACTACTCCATAATGTTCTCTAGGTCTATCTAGGGTAACCACCAGAAGCTAACATCAAATCCACTATCAAACCCTAACCTCCAACTCCCACAAACTAGGAATCCCTCCTGACCAAAGTTAGTTGATCCATTACTTGCAACATAAGTGTACCTCCAAGAAGATCATCACATTGAGATGGAATGGAAAATTGTATTGTTTTTCATCCATCTTTATGCTTTCAAATTAGAAAAACTAGAGGAATCATCTCACAAGACCATTTTTACTGGCAGGGCCCAGTTTGGAAAATTGGGGTCTGAAACCTTCCAAAAGTAGTTTGAGGCATCAAACAACATTTTTTGGGGGGTAAAGATTTGTCACTCAAACGCAACACATTTTTTTGTTATTCTACACAGGGATTTCCAATGACGCAAGAATTGTCTCAATCGGTGTTCGTATGCAAAATTTGTCACTTTGAAGTTGACCTTCCTGTTTTGGCCACCATAATTTGATAGGATACCGTGTCAACCCCCATTACTCATGGAAAATGGACTAGCCACATGATCATGAAGAAGAATACTTTATAAGAGTCGATATTGTAACTCTAATTAAGAGTTGAAGGACTCAAACCTAACCACTAGTATGCTATGAGATTGTGTTATAAAGCCACTAGGAGGAAAAGGGGTTCCATTCTATTTGAGTGCATTTTGTTCCATATACGAGTAGAGTAGACAGAAATTGGAAAGGGAGAGAGAAAACAAGGGATTTGTGCACTATAGCAATCCACGGCCATAGACCTCACTTCTTTGTACTTGCATCAATTATCTATTCAAAGAAAGAGAGTAGAGCAACCTCACCTTCTAGTGGGTTTTCCCCCAAAAAGGTTCCCTAGGCTATATATTGTGTTAATTGTGGTTTGTGAGTTTTTATTTCATTGTTCTTTATTTTCTTCATAGTTACATTTTGCATGCATATGCAATAAACAGTAATTAATAGATCCAGAAATCTAAGAAGAAATAAACCCGCATAGTGTAGATTTTATGTTTTAAGCTTAATTTTATCGGATTTGTTGTGATGAACTATCCAGTGGAATATCCATGGAAATTTACAGATCCTATTGGTATCAAAGTGGGTTTATTTCGATAGATTGTGAGAGTTGTAGGGGATTCAAATTGGTTAAGCCGAAAGTCACAAAAGCCAACCATGGTCAACGAATCTATCAATAACCCTTAGGGTCCCGCAAAGGAGAGGTTCGTGTAGCTGGAAGCACAAGTTGCCGATATGAACTATAATGTGAGCCTCCTCATGGAATCCTGAACAATAAGATCAATTTATTCGAAGATTGGGGTTCTAACACAGAGATCTAATCAAAGGGGAGATCGGGAGATCGAGAAGAAACCAAGGACTTCCAGAAAGAACCTAGAAAAGATAAACTTAGTTCAAGTGTGATGAACTATTCACAGTCCCAGTTAAAAATAGAAGTGAAATTTGACAGCAATCCATATCAAGGTGAGACTGGCGCTATAAAATTAAATCATTTTTTGCAACAATTAGAAATTTATTTTAGTATTCATTATAAAGAGAAAAAATAGAAAACTTTGTTTGCTCGACTAAAATTAGAGGGCCATGCCCTGACTTGGTGGGAAATCCATGTGGAAACATTGAGGTTGGAGGGAGATCATCTAGTGATTAAGTGGGAGGATTTGAAAACCCTCATAAATTCATAATTTTACACTATTAAGTACGTAGAGAACCAGTGGATCTAATGGCATTATTTCAAGAAAAAGTAGGGGCAAAGTGTACACAAGTACACAACAGAATTTAGAAAGATGGTCATAATGTTGGGTATCCCTCCAAAGGCCCCAGACGTACTCCACAAGTATTTGGGGGGTCTACACAACCACCTGTGAAAGCAAGGGATGTTGTTCAAGCCCAAATCGATGGACGAGGCTTATGTATAAGCATGCTACTTGGAGAACATAGGCTAAAAAAAGGGAAATCAAGTGTGATGTGGATGGTTACCAGAATTTTATGTGGTAGTTTGCAATTAGACTAATGGTTCACTTAAAAACCAATCAGCTGCATGTTAAACATTAATTTGTACGTGTATTTTCTTCTAAGGGTCCCGTTTACCTGACCTATCATTATCGATCCTACTTTGACTTTTCCTTTGCCCGAGTGTTTCAATCTGCACCATTGATCTCGCTTCTCCAAATCCAATGAATATCACGTCGTATCACGCGCCAACTAGTCTGGACGATCTCCACCGTCGATTTGTCTCGTTCGATCTAACAGTTATCGCACAATTTTGCATGAATTCTTACACAATCAATATCAGGTTAAGAGCACGCGAGAAAAGTGGTTTTCTCGTGCTATGTGTCGCGCGCTAAGGTTAATCGCGTGAAATTCAGAAATATCGTTTACAACTTTTAGGGCGCACGAGATACCGCTTACCACTTTTTGAATACTACCCACGTTCTTAATTCATATTTTTAAAAAAGACGCTTAAGGAAAGGTTTAGCGCTTAAGCTCGATATTAACCCTTAATACTAATCGACTGTGATTTATCAATAAAATGTATAAACAGAGAAAATTACCCGATTAGGGTCCAGAACACCAATACACAGTTACAAGAGAATTTCTGCACCAGGATTAACACGCAACACCACACTTAACCATTTATTCACTAAAATATAATTCACAGAGTCTTGGCCCTCTTGGCTCGATTACATCAATTTTTCTGACCTCTGTTTCTTCCACTCTTCAAACACTATCTCTGTCACTCAATCTCTCGTTTACTCACTCTATTCTTTCTGATCATCTAATCTCTCTGTCATTACATTTTTTTTCTCTTTTATGGATCAAATCCTATCCTAACTGCATTGACAACTCAATCTCTATTTTTATCAACTCAATCATTAAATCCCTATTCTCAAGCTCTGTTACACACCTATACTAACAACTTATCTCTTAGTCTAAAAATAATACAATATTCTGATTATTACAATAATTAAAGTAAATATAAATTCGAGAGATCCAACCCTCTCTACCAAAAATGATTTTGACCACTCAGGTCAATGAAATTCATTTCATGTTAGCCACAACATGTGAACATAGAATCACATTGTTGGCTAAGTCCGGATGCTCCTACATCAAAGTGGGTTGAAACATAAGGAGCATTGATATGCTTCTAGGGAGAGGGGGAAGAAATGGAAAGGAGGAAAAGATAACAACACAGCAACCATAGCACACCATTGCAAAGATCCCAGCAACCACTGCCATCACTATAACATAGATTGTCATATAGAGCAAAAGTGTTGGAAATTGCTTCCAAAGCTTAACCCGAAAAACAAAAAGAAAGATAATAAGAAGAAGAATCTCATGGCTACTTATTTGAGCAACTAAGTTGAAAGAAGCTTGGATGTTGACGAGAAGTTGTTTGCACATTAGTGCAAAAGGAGATGAATCTTATTAGCCTTCAACAACATGAATAGAACAAAAACACCAAACTCTTTTATGTAAAGATACAAGTCAAGAAGACAAATATTGATCTTCTGTTCAACTTAGGATCATAGGTGAATCTCATTACAGTAGAGCTTATCAACAAACTTGAATTGGAAGTTTGTGGTCATTCAAACCCATATCCATTGAGATGGGTAAATAAGGATTTGGAAATAAAGGTAACCAAACAATGCAAAATTAGATTTGTTATTAGTGTTGATTTTATTGATGAAATAGAACTAGATGTAGTTCCCCTTGATGTATGTGGAGTGGTGTTCGAAAATCCCTATATGTACATGCGAGAAGCAATCTTCATGCGAAGAGCCAACCAATACCACTTCATTAAGGATGGAAAATCCTTCACCATCTGTTATGAAACCAGCTCACAAAAAGATATAAAAGATAGATCAACGACTTCAAAATCAACCTCTTCAAGGGGGCAACCTCCTTTACATTACACAAATGAACAATTCTTGGATGATACAAATCAAAATACCTCATTTCTATATATCAGTCTAAGGGGTCCCAATACAATCAGAGCCTACATAACAATAATATTGTAGGATCACAACAATAACAATAGTGGGCTTCTATGGGCATAATAATAACAACTTGGGGACTATATGGGCACAGTAATACAATAAGGGGGTTGCACTAACAATAAGGGGTTACACTAGTAGTATAAGGACCTAATAGGCCCCTCCTTCAAAAAGTGTTGTCTTCAACGCTTGAGTAGTGTTGGATGCTTCTATATAAAATTATCATCCTCCCATGTGCAATGTTCAGCGGGTAATTTCTTTCACTTAATGACATACTCTAAAATTGATTGATTTTGTAGCTGTCGATTTCTTTTTTTGTGACTACTTTTGGTTCCAATATGATTTTTCCTTCCTCTTCAAGTTCTAGAAATATTGTTTGAACTGGGATTTTCTCACCTATAACCTTCTTTAAGCATGAAACATGGAAAACTAGGTGCACTCGGGAAGATGCAGGAAGCTCCAATTTGTATGCCATAATACCAATCTTTTGTAACACCTTGTATGGACCATAATACTTTGGTGATAATTTATTATCCTTCTTAGCTTTCTTGAGGGACATTTGTTTGTATGGTTGTAGTTGTAGAAATACCCAATCACCTAGATCAAAACTTCTTTCGCTGGGATGTTGATATGCTTGTTGTTTAATTCTATTCTACGCCAAAGTGAGGTTATCTTTAAGAGTTTGAGAACTTGTTGTTGATGCTCGATGTGATCTTCCACTGCTTGAACATTACAATTTCCTTTTAAAGATGATGTGATGGACGGTGGATGATATCCATAAAGTGCCATAAATGGAGTCACTTTTGCTGCAATATGGAAAGAAGTGTTATACCACCATTCAGCCAGAGGCAACCACTTGACCCATTGTATATGTTTATCATATACAAAGCAATGAAGATATCCTTCCAAAAATTTGTTCAGTATCTCAGTTTCCCCATCAAATTGAGGATAATAAGATGAGCTATGAGCTAACTGAGTACCCAAATATTCCACCTCTTGTACTCCAAAGAAACATTTGGAGCTTTTTGCACATAATTGTTTCTCCTCCAATAGTTTGAGCACCATGTCAACATGTTGAACATGATCCTTCCAAGGCTTGTTGTAGATTACTATATCATCAAAAAATACTAACACAAATTTTCTAAGGAAGGGCTTGAAAATGGAATTCATTAAACCTTGAAATGTAGAAGGTGCATCGGTAAGGCCAAAAGGCATGAACAAAAATTCATAATGACCCTCATGAGTTCTAAATGTTGTTTTTGGAATGTCTTCAGTGTTCATTCTAATTTGATGATATCCTGAATGAAGATCCAACTTGGTAAAGTAAATTTCCCCATGTAATTCATCCAATAATTCATCAATGATAGGAATGGGAAATTTATCTTTAGTAGTAAGCTTGTTGAGCTCCCTATAATTCAGACACTTGCATCATTATCGATCCTTCTTGTGTACCAATACCATTGGAGCAAAGAATGAACTTTGACTAGGTTGAATTATACCAACCTCTAGCATTTCTGCGACCATATATTCAATTTCACTCTTTTGGACATATGGATATATGTAAGGCCTGATGTTTGGGGGAACAATTCCTGGAATCAAATGAATAGCATGATCATTATCACGAATAGGTGGGAGGCCTTTGGGAGTCTCAAATACCTTGGAATGATTGTCCAAAACATTTTGGAAATGTGGAGAAATAGATGATTTTGATGTGGGAACCTCTAGTGAACATAACTGTGCAATTACGCCCCGTTGTTCTTTCTTTAGAAGCTTTGTTATGCACTTAGAGTGATTATCTTTCCCAATTTCCCTGTGATACCCCTTAATTCAACTTCGTTTCCTTTCCAAAAAAATTCAAGAAAAGTTTTTGAAAATTAAAAGCTATCATACCCAAAGATTGTAGCCATTAGACTCCTAGTACAACATCAGCACTACCCATTGGAATAGAAAGCATTGGACTATTCAAGACATATTCTCCCATGGATAGCTTAATATTATGGCACTTTCCAGAGTAATTTATGGTTCCTCCATTTGCAACCATTATTTGACACTTTGGTGCTGGATATAGGAAGCAATTCAATTCCTTGGCTATCTTACAATGAATAAAATTATGGGTACTACCTGAATCAATCAACACTATTACCTTTTTCTTCTTGACATGCCCTTCTATCTTGAGAGTTTGAGGAGTGGTAATTCCTGTCAATGCATTACAAGATATGGTCAGATTCATTTCTTCTTTCTTTGGAATTGGTTCATGATGTATATCATCTTCTTTTGACGTTTTTTGTTCATTTTCTTGCTCATCTTCCCCATCTATGTAAATTAATTTCTTCTCAACACACTTATGACCTTTAATGTATTTTCTATCACAATTGTAACAAAGCCCTTTTGTTCTTTTTTCTTCCAATTGTTGTGGTGTCAACCTTGTAAGTGGTGAAAAGTTAGGAGCAACAATACTTCCATCTTTATAGTTATGAATGGTAAGCTTCCTCATTGCCATAATTTTGCTTTCAATTTTTCTTTCCAACTTGTATGCCTTCTCTAATGAATCAGGTTCCCAAAGGCGAACCTCATGTTGGATGTTATCATTTAAGTCCCTATGAAGACTTAAATCCTATGCTTCTTTGGAATATCATTTACCCTTA
This sequence comes from Pinus tabuliformis, assembly GCA_031772625.1. Lineage (NCBI taxonomy): Eukaryota > Viridiplantae > Streptophyta > Pinopsida > Pinales > Pinaceae > Pinus > Pinus tabuliformis. The sequence goes on along the minus strand of CM062805.1, from coordinate 1,048,447,242 downwards.
TATTCAATTTTTGGAAGTGCTATGCAATTGAACCCTTTTGTTTGAGATTTATCAATTGGCTAAAGAAGGTGTTGCTTTTTGTATCATCATAATGTGATATCATTTCCTCCGTGAAAATTGACCAGGTGACAAGTTGTTTACGAGAACAAATATCTCTACATCATACAAACTGATTCAGTTCTAAATATAAAGATGCAATACATACCTTTTACGGCGGTTGCACATCATGTAGATCAAAATGTTGCTCCATCTATAGTATCCAAGTTACCGGATCCTTGCCATCAAATTTCCTCATATCTATATTTGGAATATGGTGGGTCTTCAATCCAATGTTAGATTCTATGAAATCATGATTAACAGTTCTTTTATTCTCATCATGGGTTTCCTCTACTACCTTTTCGGCGTTAGGAAGCCTTTCTTGTAGTGACTTTGTCCCGCCTTCCTTCAAATCGTCCATGTCTTTTTTCAAATCTTCCATGTTGCCATTCAATTTTTCTTCTATACCATTTATCTTATTGATCATATCTTTGATCACATTCTTCAAGTCATCCCACCAATTTTGCTTACTAGGTGTTTCTAATTTCCTGATTTGAGTCATTATTTTTCTTGCTTTTAGGAGCTCGATCTTAAATCTGTTGTATCTATGAAATTTCATATCTCCAAGGTCTGAAATTGTGACTTGTGGTAGCCCTCTGCGTACTCTTTCCAATGCCACTAGTCTGGTTGAAATTGGATTCTCCAAGAAATAATTATGCCCAATCTCCCAAGATGACCTGATTATATACTTTTTCAGTAGAGCACAGTTGTACGAAGTGTCACGTGTCACTGTTTCAACTTTCGGACCTGAAAATGATACACAGAAAAGTACATTATGTTCTCTTTCTATAACTTCTTACAAAATTTCGATCGGATGCTCAGAGAGAACGTTATGATGATTTTCCCAATGTCACTTGTTTGGGATGTAATTCGGGAGCCTACAAAAACCCTAAATTTCTTGGACCATATCTCCGAAGATATAGCGAAACAAAATTTGAAATTCGGATCCAAGCTTAATTTCAGAGTCTGAGCCCTAGTAGAAACAAAATTATAGCGAAAACGTCACAATGACCTATTTGAGATGGAATTCTGGAACTTGCAAAAACACAAACTTCCTTAGATCATATGTCTGAAAATACAACGAGACGAGATCTGAAATTCAGACCCAAGGTTTAGAACGCTTTCATCTCAAATGGGTTTTTTTTTAACTTCTCAAACTTTGTAGAGAAAAAGTTATAGTGAAAATTCCACGATGCCCTGTTTGGAGCAACGAAACCCTAGAATCCAAAGTTCTAATACCAAATGTTATGAAACCAGCTCACAAAAAGATAGAAAAGATAGATCAACGACTTCAAAATCAGCCTCTTCGAAGGGGAAACCGCCTTTACATTATACAAATTAACAATTCTTGGATGATACAAATGACAAGACCGCCTTTCTATATATAGGAGTCTAAGGGATCCTAATACAATCAGAGTTTACATATAATATTGTAGGGGCACAACAACAACAATAGTGGGCTTCTATGGGGCATAATAATAACAACATGGGGACTATATGGGCACAATAATATAATAAGGGGGTTGCACTAATAATAAGGGGTTACACTAGTAGTATAGGGACCTAACACCATCAACCTGCACAAGGGCAAGTCCAAAATGCCAACCAAGCCAAGAAATTAATCAGTTCTAGCAAAAATTACTTTTAAGAGAAAAATAGTAGGTAGAAGAGTCAATCAGAGCAAAGGCATCCATGGAGGGGTGTATTAAGAAACAAAAACAACTTGAAGTATTGTTACAGGAATACAGAGTATGGTTACAGTTGAAAAAAGAGCAGCTATAGGGTCCTAGTAAGAAAATCAAGGCTCTGTGATGTGATCTCTTTGAAATACTTGAAAAGGTGGGAGATAACACCTATAAGCTCAGGTTACCCCCATACATGTGAATTTATTCAGTGGTGAATGTAGAGAATTTGAAACTCTATGAGCCTTCCATGCTAGATCAAAAAGAAAAACAAGTCCTAACTTCTATAGAGGATTTGGCACCAGATACTCAGGAAAAGTTGACAAATGATACATTTTTGTAGAAGAGTGCCATAACAAGACAGGGCCAACATGACATTTGGTGGATTGGGTTGAATGGACAGCTTCTAAGCAAGGTTAGAGGGCACACCCACCTCATTCAGTAGAATCTTTTGGGGACCAAAAGCCTCCCAAAATAGGGAGATGTGATTCGGATTGGATCATTATATTGTTTTTCATCTATCTCGATGCTTTTAGAGTGGAGGAATCACTCACAACACCATCTTTACTAGTGGGACCCAGTTTCACAAATTGGGGTCTAAAACCTTCTTGGAACATTTTTAGGCATCAAACGATGTTTTTTGGGAGTAAAACTTTGTCATTTAAGTGCAACATATTCTTGTGCTACTCTACACATAAAGTTTTCCAACGGAGTAAGAATCACCTCAATCAAAATCTATATACAAAAGTTATGCCACTCGGAAATTGACCTTCATGTTTTGACCACCATAATTCGAGAGGATGCTACGTTAGCCCCCATTACTCATAGAAAATGGGTTAGCCACATGATAGTTATGAAAAAGACTATAGAAGAGTCAATATTGTATGTTAGAAATAAAATATATATAAAATGTAATTAGATATATAATTCATGAATGGATTTGATACCATAATGACATATCTCATTCATTCATGCATAATGACATATATAATATATGCATTCACTCTCTATCGATCGAATCAGGTCTTACACATATCTCATTCATTCATGCATAATGACATATATAATTCATGAATATCTCTCCTCAAAATCACATCTATATGGTCTGGAAATCACCTCTAAGTCATTCAATCTCTGGTAATGCATCATGTAATTACATATATAATTCATGATTGGATTTGAGAACGTAATTACATATATAATATATGCATTGTATGATAAAGCGTCGTAATGTCGCGTATATAATAGCAGTATTGTCTACTAAAGCATAATTACAATAGAAATGTGTAATGACATATATCGAGTCATGAATGGATTTGATACCGTAATGACATATATAATTCATCACGGAATTACATATCTCCTTCATTCGCCATAATGACATATATAATGAATGAAAAAGAATTCATTGATTCCTACAATGCATGAAAGTCTCACTAGCTACAACATCAAAATTGGTTCGATCACAGTGAACTTGACATATGGGGGCAAAAGGGCAAGAGGAATGCCCCCCATCAAGTGTTGCGCCCACCAAATACTCCCTGGTTTGGGCAACAAATGGGGCTTTCTTGTCAAATGTCTCCTGTTATTAGGTTGGCGAGCCAACGAATGCTTTTGGGACAAGGGAGCGGCTCTATAATCCCATCACGGCAGTACAGCTCGTCGCCACTACTCCAAGAAAAGGGAGGCTTCAGAGAAACTATAGTGGTGGGAATGCCCCATCGATCGGACTTATTCATCGACCTAGGAAGAACATAGCCATCCGATCTGACTCATCTCCCCTTTCAGCGAGGAAAAAGGGACCGAAGGCACGGCCACAGCGACAGAAATCCATTGGATATCACTCATACAATCAAAGTCGCATCCACCCATAGCCCACTATATCTATATCGATCCTCCTCGTCCGTCTTATTCCTCTGCACTTCACTCTAACACCCGCTACATGATAATGAGTCAGCTTCACCGTACCTCCCTTCACACATACCATGAGATGACCTCAGCTAGCCTTCTTCTCACTATTGGTACGCCTAACACTTGTCGAGTAGCAGACACAGGTTTCACAGGGGGAAGGGGCGGGGGGGGGGGGGGGGGGGGGCGGACGATCTCAATATACTTCGCTTAGATGCATTTGTTTCCGCCATAATCCAGGCCTGATTTCGATTCTGACAGGTCTAATTCAGATTATGATTCCAACCAACAGGTCTAGGTCTGATTCAGATTTTGAAAGGTCCAATTTGAATGCAGATTATGAGCTCAAGATTAATGATATTGATGATAGAATGTCTCCGATCGAGGACGATCAGAGACGCTGATATGATGCTCCGCACAGAGTCACATCAGAACAAGGTTGGTGTACTTGCCCCCCCCTCCTTTGGGACTGAAAACTATTGGCTGGATTCCGGCACCATACCTTTCGTGCCAGAGGATGTAGGTGGGGTAACCCCCAACGAACCACCTGACCAAAAGGAAATTATGATCGGTTACACTCGGCCTGACTTTGAAACCGAGGTTCATGGTTCGAATCCACGTGTTTCCAGCATAAGGTAGGTAGTCGTATTGACATAAAAAGGTAGTCATAGGGGAACCTGCTGCTAGATCGAATACCTTCAGTGCCCTCCCTTATCGATACCTACCCTACAAGTCATTGACCCGGATATGTCCATGATTCGCTAATTGTCTAGCTTTGGGAATGGTGGGAGCCATACCCAATCGAAAAATATAAATAATGTAAACAATAATAATAATAAATAATGATTAATTAACTAGTAATTAGTTAATGAAGAGGTATGTCCCTAAGGGACATAGCCATTGGTGAAAAAGTATCTACCTAGGTATATAAGAAAACCCTCACCCTTGTTATAATCATTCTCATTCATACATTTTAATATATATGTGTGTGTGTGTGTATCTTTAATGGAGATCTTTATATTCCAAGTCTTCTGGAGTATTTAAAATTTTGCGTATACGAACTTTGTTCACTACATTGGTGTCAGAGCCACATTGGTTAATCATCAGGCCTTTGGCCATCAACCCTTCGTCTATTGCCGTTGGAATTCAAGTTTTTAGCCACAAGATGTTTTTGGAGATTCTCCAGGGTTAACACCAAGCCATTGGCCATTTAAAAATATATATTGAAAAAAGAATATATATATATAACCAAGTGGCAAAAAAACAAAAGTGGTTTAAAAAAATTAAAAATAATCATAATAATAATAAAAGAATATAAAAAGAAAAGGAAAAAAATAATAATAATAATATAAAAGTTATATATATAAAAAAAAAAAAAGCGTTGTGTCGTACAATGTTGCAGCGGCGAAGATACTTGCCACCCGATCAAACAAAAAACACGACTCCCGGAATCTTGTCTGAATTACTGCTGAAATTCTCTCGCACCTCCATCACAGTCTTACATACCACCTTCGTGTCGTCGCCCTACTCAGTCGTGGCCACTCAGTGCCACTACCACCCTACGCAGTGCCGCTTAAACTCGTTATGTTTGCGTCTGTCTTTGTGCATCACTGTATTTTTGTCACCATTGAACTCGTGTTGTTCCCATGCCATTTCAATTGTCTTCAGTGGCCAACATATCACAACTCGTCCATTTTCAATCAGCCCTTCATTTCTGCTCTTAATCCATCAACCATACAATTTGTTGCATTTGTCCATGATATCCTATCGCACCTAAATTAGGATTATTTCAAGTTATAATTCGTGTGTGTATGCCATTTTGAATGCCAAAAGTCACCACCTTTAGAAGTCGTGGCAATGCACTAGGTTAACGATTTATTAAGTCTTGGCACTTCATTCAGTCATATCATTAAAAAAGCATATTATTTAAAGTGAGTTGAAGAAAATTAGGCAGTGATACCAATGCCATTATATATAAAAGGAAAAAGAGTAAAAAGCCATTGTATATATGGGAAAAAAAATATTATTATAATATTATTAAAAATATATTATATTATAGAATAAAATATTTTGATATAATATTAAAAAAGAAAAGTGGAAGTAAGAAAAGCAAAAGGAAATTTTTGATTCAAAACATATAAACTAAAAATATTATATATAAAAAAAAAAAAAGAGATAGGAAGCAGGGTTCGCAAGAGGAAAAAAAAAATAGTCTAATTTGGAAGTAAAGAAGGAATATTTCTATAAACTTCATATAACTGTGCTTCAATGCTATTTAAAGTAAAAGGGACTTGTAGTGAAAGATGTTACAATATCTATCTCCCCTGCTAAAACTAAAAATTATATAAAACCTAAAATCACAAACCAATTAATGATTCCTAAGTCAAATATAATCGAAAAATTAGACTTCTTAGACAAAAAAAATACAAAATAATTGATTTACAGTTAAACAATGGAGATTATACATTTATGTCGCAATTCTCTATTCAATCCCTATGGAATGATCAAGGTGACATTATTCGGGGATCACCCTGGATGGAAACACTAAGATCCTTCATCCTTAAAAAAAAAAAGATACATTTTCATACAAAAAGAATAAAATAACTTTACAAGACATTACATTGAAGCTAGCATTAGTGACGCCAAAAGGCATACAAGATATCTCAAAAGTAATTCTTAAAGAAAGTCAAAAAGAGATACAAAATATGAAAATGGAAGTTGACAAAGTCACCGCTGACAAGAATGAAAAAGTTTCTCAACTTAAAGACCATAGTGAAAAATTATTGACGCAAGTTAAAAAGCTTAAGAAGGACAAGAAGTCATTGGAAAACAAAGAAAAACAACTTATCGAGAAGGAAGCATTGAATGTAGAAATTCAAGTTGAAGAAAAAACAATGAATATCGATACAGTGAATATCACAACTCAAAAAGATGATAAGCCAGTTGAAAAAAAAAACACACTGCACTGTTGCAATTTAGACAATGAAAATTCTGAGTGAAGATTTTGTAATCAACTCAACAACGTCAGAACATAGAGAAAATCAGAACATTGCCACACACATGACAAGGGAAAGAGAAACCAAAAGAACTCCTTATATACACCTGAATCACAAGAACAAACATCTCAGTGAATCTATAAGTCTGTAGCACTCAGAACATAAAGAACCGAGTTATGTTCCAAAGAAAACTGATGTCTACACCATTTAGTCTTATAATAACAATTCATTACAAGTTTCCCATAATCGAAAGATTCCATAGAAGATTGATTTAAGATGGCTAAATACCTTTTCAGTGCGACAATTTTGTTTATCACTCAAAGGATCCTATTATCTTGTATCAACGAAGATGATAAATCGAACATAAGTCCAAAAGATGTGAATATATTACAAAGACAAAGAACAGATAATCGCCTTGTCAGTGATAAGCTTTGAAGACAAAGCTTTTTGAAGAGGAAGACAATGCTATGAATAAAATATATATATATAATAATATAAATAATGTAAACAACAATAATAATAAATAATGATTAATTAACTAGTAATTAGTTAATAGATAGGTATTTCCCTAAGGACATAACCGTTGGTGAAGAGGTATCTGCCTAGGGTTATAAGCAAACCCTCACCCCCGTTGTAATCATTATCATTCATACATTTTAATATATATATATATATATATTGTTGTATATTCCAAGTCTTCTGGAATATTTAAACTTTTGTGCATACGAACTTTGTTCATTACATTGTAACTCTAGTTCAGAGTTGGAGTCAAATCTAACCACCAAAGGGCTATTAGATTATGTTATAACCAAGCCACTAGAAAGAAATTGGGTTTCATTCCATTCGAATGCATTTTGTTCCATAGATGAACAGAGTAGTCGGAGGTTGGATAGAGAGAGAAAAAACAAAGAGGATTTGTGCACTATAGCAGCGCACGAGCCACAAGCCTCACTTCTTTGTAATTGCATCCATTGTCCATTCAAAGAAAGAGAGCAACGCAGCCTCACCTTCCAAATAGGTTTTCCCCAAAAAAGTTTCCCATGTTATATCTTGTGTTAATTGTAGTTTGCAATTTTTTATTTTGTTCTCTATTTTCTACATAATTATAATTTGCATGCATACATAATAAACAGTGATTAACAGATCCATAAATATAAGGAGAAATAAACCCTCATACTGTAGATTTCATATTTGAAGCTTAATTTTATCATATTTGTTGTAACAAACTATCTAGTGGAATATCCACGACAGTTTACAAATCAACATCACATGATAATTCAAGCTCCATTGAGCATGACACCATATCAAGCTCCAAGTGCTCCATGCAACGCATCTCACCATGCTCTAGATCTCCACATTAGCACCCTTGACTTCCTTAGGATTTACCAACCCTAGCCAACTTGCATCACACAAGTTCAAGGCTTATAATACAACTCTAATAATAGCCTCCAAGTATTCATGTCCATCCTATGGTTTGAGTCCCCAAAATCTATATATTCAATTTCACATCAAAACAAGCACCAAGACCTCCCTCAAACATCAAGAGTATAATACACAAGTCTTCTTCCAAAAAAGGCATCACACCAAACTCAAGATTACTCCACTCAACGAGCAATGCTACAAATTTAGCACTGCATGATTTTTCCTAGCACCCATGCATCACAAAAGAACAATGCTATAATATCACCCAAAGTGCTAGATGATCCAAGATCTTTTACTTATAAATGCATCAAAATTACATGAAACGGAGCTTATTAACCATGGAACTTAAAAGCACATAAAACAATGTGGAAATAACATGATAAGAAATAAATCATGACACAAAGATTTGATTACGGACCTTGTCCAATTTGGACTGCGTCTTCGAGCCCTGCTCAATAGTGGGGAGGTCTTCTTTCATTAAGTGGCATAAAAGAGATAAAAGTACAAACAACATTCATTTACAATCCTTATACCTCCAAGCTAGAAGATGGATGAAGAATGGAGAGCCAAGCTTCAGAAACAAACAATACCATCGAAATCCTCGTGAAAAATCATCCAAAAAAGCCTATCCGAAAACCCAATTCGGATAATCGAGCTTTCTGCACCCTCTTGGAACCTCCCTGCTGCTCAAGGCGAGGTTCCATCCCCCTGCTGCCAGGTCGGGTTACTGTGGCGTACGATATTCTGAACTATCAGCCAATATCTCCCTTTTTCTAGTGCTGATAGTCCTATATATATATACTTGGTGGCTAACCCCTCAATTCCCAGGGAGTTCCCAACAGATGACAAGTATTAGATGGCGATTTTGTTTCAGGCAGAGATTCTCGGGCCCCTGTCAAACATAGAAAAAAGTCCATGGACTATTTTCGTGTTAAACCTCAAACGGCAGAATAATCCATCGCCGCAATTAGCCTCATCGCAAATCACAATCACCATTTTACATTGAAGTACAGACCCAAGCCTTTACAACAGGCGCCTTGTGATAACAACAGACCCGACAAGCTTGTTAAACACAGTTCATAATATATCAGGTCTAAAGCCTCGTCGCAAATCACAATCGGTGGGAACCAAGGTGGTACTTGTTATCGGGATACTGCGCAATGTGATGTGCAATATGCGATATTGTAAATGCAACCTGATCCTGTCGGGGTCGATTATGTAATGCCACTCCCTCTGCGATTGCAATATGCGATTATCGCATCACAACTTTTCTTGCCTGGGGTCGATTGAAACCGCTTATTTGCCTCTGATCTACGATTGTGATATCGCAATTGCAACCCGGTAATGCTAGGGTCCGATTCCTCAACCCGCAAACCTCTGCCTCTTGCAATCAGCGATATGTAGAACCAAAGGCATCTTGCCACTTGGCGCTTCCCCATTCGATGAGAGTTTTTCCACGTCACTTCCACCTGCCCCATGTCCAAGTCAAACTTGGTCTTTGACTTGCTCTAACTTCTTCATATGAACTCGGATTTGAGTGACGTTCACACCGTTGGAATCAAGTTGACGAGCACTTCGATCCGATGCTATGTTTATAGAGTTTTTGTCACTTTGAGTTTTGAGTCTTTTGACCATGCCACTAGTACTTTTTAGAGATCCACCTAGATCAATCCTCCCCACTAAGAGCTTTTGTACAGCCAAAAGCCTTTTCAAACAATTGGCAAGTGAAGAAATTGCTCCCTCACTCTCTTTCTCCATCCATTGAGCTTTACTCAGATGCATTCTTTTGAAGCCAACACGAATGTACTCCACATCTCCCCGTCATGAAGGTGTGGTTTTCCTGTCGAGAATGATATCTTCGAGCAACTTGTCTAGATACTGTGGTGCAAAATCGTCCACTGTAAGAATTTGTGCAACCTCTTCGGTATCCATAATCAATGGAGGTTCATAATGCTTTAGGTTTTCAACATTTACTACTTAATACATTTGCATATAAGCGAGCAAGTCAAGACAAAAAGCATTGTCTCCAATCTTTGCCAATATAGTGAAGAGACCATATCGAATGGGTCTCAATTTCTTCCCTTCTCCCTTCATTCTATCCTTGTTGATGTGGAGCCATACCTTGTCCCCAACTTGAAACTGATGGTCAACTTGGTGCTTATCATGTCAAGCTTTATACCAAGCCTGACTCTTCTCCAATTGCTCCTATACTGCCTAATGAATCACCTGTATCCGCTAAATAAACTTGTGTGCTTTGTCCCTATCATCTCGTCCATGGCCATCCTCATCTTTCCCAAAGATCATGTCTAAGGGATCCCTTGGTAGGTAGCCAAAACATGTCTTGAACAATGAGCTCTGTGTGGATGAATGTGTTGCTCAATTATATGCATGTTGCACATAAGGAAGTTGTTCATCCCACAACTTGGGATGTTTTCCACAATATCCTCGTAACAAGTGTACCATGGTGTGGTTGACGACTTTTGTCTGCCCATCAATCTGTGGATGAAATGTCGTACTTCTTTTCAGCTTAGTGTCGATCATTCTCGATTCTCCACAAGCTGGTCCAAAACTCTCCAAGAAAGTGAGAGTCCGGTCTGACACAATAGATGTGGGCAACCCAAAATGGACCCAAACATGCTAAAAGAAAAGATACGCAGTCTTCTCAGCAGTGATCTGCTTTTTACAAGGTATTAAAATACACATTTTACTAAACCGATCCACGACGACATACAAATAGTCATGACCTATCCTAGACGTAGGCAAGCCACCTACAAAATCCATGTACACACTTTCCCATGGTCGACTCGGAATAGGGAGTGGTGTGTAGAGCCCAAGTTTTCTATTAGAGGGCTTTGAAACAAAACACAACACACAACCCTTTACAAAACAAGTCACAATGTTTTTCATATGAGGCCAAAAACAAAACCTTTGTAAATGACAGACTTTTCAACCCCAAAATGACCAGATTACATGTACCCTTTCAGCAATGGGTATGCACAGTTTGCCAAGGTGGTACAATAGTTTTCCCTGCAAATAATAATTGTCCACCTGCGATCTACGAGTCAGTTTTTCATAAATTTCTTTAAAATCATCATCGTTAGCATATTGTTCAACATAACCTTCTAACAATAAATAATCATTTTGCAAGACTACAGATACAGAAATAGGAGGGTGAGAAAGCATATATGCTACTTTGTTGTTGGAGCACTTCTTGTATTTTATTACCAAATGAAACTGCTAGAGGATTCCCATCCATCTAAAATGACGGGCTTGTTGAAGCTTGGTCTGTAACTGAAGGTGCTACAAGGGTTGATGATCCGTATAGATGATGGTCTCCTTACCGATCAGGTAGTGTTTCCACTTATTTACACTCTGGACCAAGGCGTACAACTCCCTGTCGTACGTGGGATAATTCACAATAGCCTAGGAGAAAGTCTTTGAATGGTAACATACAAGCTTCCTTTGTTGCATCAATACAGCACCCATGGCATATCTACTGGCATCTATTTCAATCTCAAAAGGTTGTTGAAGGTCTGGTAAGGCTAGCACTGGTGTTGTGCTGATCTTCTCTTTCAGTGTGTCGAAGGATTTCTGTTGTTTTCCTCCCCACTGAAAGGCCTGCTTCACACTTGTCAATGCGTGTAAGGGGGTTGCAATAACAGAGAAGTTCGCAATGAACCTTCTCCAATACTGTACCGCACCCAAAAAGCTTCGGACCTCTGTAACATTTGTGGGCTCAGGCCACTTCATAATCACATCTACTTTAGAGGGATCTATTTTCAATTGCCCATTACCAACTATGTGACCTAAATAAACCAAAGAGGTCTTCCCAAACTCACACTTTGACAGCTTTACATACAATTTTTCATTTTTCAGAACATCAAGCACTTTCTTCACATGACATACATGTTCATCCCATGTCCTACTATACACAAGAATATCATCCAGATATACAAGCACAAAATTATCAAGAAAAGGCCTAAACAGATCATTCATTACCCTCATAAACGTGGCCAGAGCATTGCACAGTTCGAATGGCATCACCATCCATTCGAACAACCCCTGTTTGGTTTTGAATGCAGTCTTCCAAATGTCTTGTTCTGCAACTCTAACCTGGTGATATCCACTACGCAAATCTAGTTTTGTAAAGTAGACAACATTTTTCAACTGATCTAATAATTCATCAATGCGAGGGAGAGGGTATCGATTCTTCACCGTAATTTTGTTTAGCACCCTGTAGTCTATGCACATTCTCCATGTGTCGTCTTTCTTTGGCACCAACACGATCGGTGAGCCGCATGGAGAAGAACTCGGTCTGATGACCCCTTGATTTAGCAATTCCTGCACCTGTTTCTTGATCTCCTCCATCTCGATAGAAGCCATCCTATACATGCCAATATTCGGTAAAGGAGCATCCTGTTGTAAATGGATCTCATGTTGGATTTCTCATTTTGGGGGAAATCCTCTCGGTTCCTAAAACAATCTATGATAGTCAGAAATAATTCAAACAATTCTTTCTAATGACCAGGATCACAACCTTTGAAAGCGTCATTCGTCTCGACCTCTTTCGCTCTCACTACCATGAGCATGCACCCTTTACTGGAATTAACCAGTCGTTTAATTTGTCCTGCACTTACAAGGCTAGCACTGACTTTCGTATGATGAGCTCTGACTATATATTCTACCCCATCCTTCGTGAGGTGGTATTTATTTTCGTGTCGAAAGAAAACTGCCTTTCTGTCATATAGATACGGACTTCCTAAGATAATTCCACAAATATCCAAAGGCACAACATCTAACTCTACCTCATCAACTAATTTGGAAGCAATAACAAATATGGCCCTACATTGCTTGGTTACTTGTAATTTTTCTTTATCACTTACCCAACCAAGTGGGTATGGACTCGAATGAGGCTTAATTTCGAGGCCTAACTTTTTCACTAAGGACTCTAAGATTAAATTTGCTTGGGAACCTGAATCGAACAAAGTTTCCACCTTTGTGTGTTTTATAATAACTCTAATGTGGAATAATTCAATTCTCTTTCGCTCATTACTTACAGGCTCATTCAAATAACTAGTACTTGCCATTGAATCAGAATTATTACTAACAGAAGGAGTACCTTTTGCGCCCACGGCTGTGATCAATGTCTCATCATCGAAATCTGATCCAAGGTCCTATTGTGTTGTTGCCATTGTCTTTTGCTTGCCCTTTCTATTGAATCTCTTTGGTCTCAGCTCCGGATGTAGCTTCCAACAATGGTCCTCATCATGACCTTCTCTCTTGCAATGAGTGCAAGATGGCATTTCTTTGTCCCCTTTCTTGGCTGCGACGATCTTCTTAGCCTTCCCCTTGCCTTTGTTCTGGAATTTGCCATGTTGAGGGTTGAACGGTGTTTTCTTAGCTTGACCATCGATGTCATTCTTGCCTCGACTTTCAAGATGAATGGGCTTTACGTTGGCCGCATCAAAGGTAGTAGGCTCGAACAATAACAGTGAGTGTCTTATGTAACTATGTAGCGCACCAACATACTTAGTTACAGTCTCGGGAGAATCTAATGAGATGCCTAAATTCAATGCTTGTTTCTGAAATTCTTCAGTGAAGCTCTGCACATTTTGGCCTTTATCTTGCCTTAGATATTGTCATTCCATTAGTGCCTTTTGTTTATAACCCAAAGGGTAAAATTGGTCTTTCAATGCATAAATGAAACTAGACCAAGAGGAAAGAAGGTTACCCAACTTTTTGTTGCCCTTCTGCAACTTGCTCTCCCACCAAACAAGAGCAGTGCCACTCAGTCGAAGAGATGCTAACTGGAGTTTTGCCTCATCTTCTTCGATCTGCTGGATTCGGCAGTAAACCTCTATTTGTCTTATCCAGTTATTAATTTTTTCTGCACTACACTCTCCATTGTACATGGGCAAGTCAAACTTTACATCTAGCTTGGAGAACGGTTTCTTATATGTATGTTTGGAATTGCGATTAGAGTGATGAGAACTATCACTTGAAGAAGGAGAGGGAGGAGGCTCTTCTCCATCACCTTCATGATTCGTTGATCTATTGTCACCAGCATCTTCCTTCTCGTGCCCAAGTGCCTTCTCATACTCTAAAAACAGCTTGTCCACTTTCTCTGCCATATTGCAAAATACCTTGCAGAAATTTTGTTCATCTTCCCAACGAGCTTCTTCATTTGCCATGTTTCTTCTTCGTTGTGCACGTCCTGCTTCAAGATCAAAGGAATTAAGTGTTCCTTCTCCTTTTCACAGCTTGTTCCGGGTTAGCATATACTCATGCAATTCGCATCAACAAAGACCTGCTCCGATACCAAACTTGATCCAAGATCTTTTACTTATAGATGTGTCAAAATTACATGAAACAGAGCTTATTAACCATAGAACTTAAAAGCACATAAAACAATGCGGAAATAACATGATAAGCAAGAAACCATGACACAAAGATTTAATTACGTAGTCTAAATTGGACGAACTCCGTAATCAAATCTGTGTCATGGTTTCTTGCTTATCACATTATTTCCGCATTGTTTTATGTGCTTTTAAGTTCCATGGTTAATAAGCTTTGTTTTATGTAATTCTGATGCATCTGTAAGTAAAATATCTTGGATCACTAAATGTCTTTTTCATGTCTTCTATATGGTCAAAACCCTAGCACTACCACTCTTACATCAACAAAAAATTCAATGCTAAATTGGACAAACTCCATAATCAAATCTTTGTGTCATGGTTTCTTGCTTATCACATTATTTCCGCATTGTTTTATGTGCTTTTAAGTTCCATGGTTAATAAGCTTTGTTTTATGTAATTCTGATGCATCTATAAGTAAAATATCCTGGATCACTAGATGTCTTTTTCATGTCTTCTATATGGTAAAAACCCTAGCACTACCACTCTTATATCAACAAAAAATTCAATGCTTCTCCATGACAATACAAAGAATAAGTAACAATAAGAAGCAAGGCTTGCATTCAAGTCTTCAACTCCTCTAATGCTCATGTTCTTGTCTAGGATAAGCAAAAACCTTGTAAATTTTTCAAACCCTAGGTGATTGTTGTCCTATCCTTTATTAAATAAATCAAATCTTGAATTTACTCAATAAGGAAATAAAAAACCTGAGAGTGCATCAATCAACGGATGGTTGAAAAATACAACAAAAGCATAAAAATTACATTCTCACACATATAGGTAATTACTCCTTCAAATCAGCTTTTCATTCCATCTAAAAAACTTACAAGGAAACCTCCACATGTTGCCCAAAAAAGACAGCATGCACAAATACCAAAAAATGCTATAATTAACCTTCTACATGTTAAAAACCCAAAAACAGCAAAAAATTGTTGTATGCCTGCAAGATAGCATGTATAATATGTTTGTACGGTTGTACAAGCCTATCTATATGACTGTACATAATTTTGTTCGACTGTATGGAGCTATATGGACCACTATCTCGTATTGCATGGTACTTGAGAATGTCTTTTCCCTAACCACCTGCTCTCTCTCTCTCTCTCTCCGAACTACTCAAGTGTGTGTAATAGCCTCAACCTTGCCCTGTTTTTATAGTTTTAGCAAAAAAATCAATTTTTAAGATTATTCCTAGTCTAAGTACAATTTTAGATTCAATTGCTAAAATAAGACTTCATTTTTCACAAAAATGAATTACAAAATAGAATTATTATTCCAAAATTAGAATTATTTTTTGAGAATAAGTTTTTCAAAAATATCTCGAATTACTTCTTGTATGTCCACACTCAACATATGCAGAAGTTCATATCCAAACTATAATTCTCAACAAATCCTAGCATCTTGTTGCATCACACAAGGATTCCAAGAACACCTGCAAGTGCAATCATTTGTCTTCATGTTTCTTCTAAGATTTACATCACAAACCCTATGTATTTCTCCCTATAAGACTTCCCCAAAACAATTAAAAAGATAGAATGAGTGCACTAGTAATGTGTTATGACAAGGTTCTTGCCTCCCATTATATAGAATATGTGAGGGAGGCCAACATAAAATGTGGACTACGTGCACACAAGTAACCCTAGACCTAAGTCAACAAGGCAACCCCACATGGAACACCCTACAATACAAGGATGACAAGTCTTGTGCTAGGGTTTTACCCAACCTAAGTGCACCCTCCAAGCATGATGCCCCTTAGGCCCAATGCCCCTCCTCCAAGATAATGTGCTATCCAACAAGTTGTTGGCCCTAACCCAGTGCTCTCTCTTACATGGTGGTTTGTTTCTCCGAGTATCCTCATGCAAGGTGCCCCTCGTCTCCTCATGCAAGTTGTTCCTCTAGTTGTGCACCACATGTTCACTCAAATAAAGCAATTCTCAACATGTGTCAAGGTAGTTACTTCAATGCTTATCCTCAACATGTGTGTCAAGGTCCAACCAACCTCCATGAAGTATGCTCCCCAACCCAAGTGTTCTCAAGTTGGGTATCCAACCTCCATCATGTATGTCATAAGGTCCCCCGTTCTTACAGCTAAGTGCCCTCCTCCAAGTGCCTAGTGCTCATCCTCCTAGGTAGGTACCTTACATAATCAAGCAATTGACTTGTCCATAGTGTGCACCCAATGGGATAATCATCTTGCCATATAGGATAACAAGCTCCTAGGTAAGTGCACTATGATAGCACCCTATCCAAGGTCAAACATCGACTCTAACTGGGCCATCCATATGTCCATCAAGCATCACCAAGTAACTAGGAGACCTAGTGCTCTCAGAGCTAGGTGAAAACACTTTGAGTAACCATAGAAGCTAACACAATCATCATGAAGATACCATTGCAAAGACTAATAATGTCCTCCACTGAATAGTCAAGACCAATTGGGACCAGGTTAGGTAAACCTAGGTAGCCTGATATTACTTGTAAGAGCTCTTCTAACATCCAAAGCTGAAAAGAGTAAACTAGTAATAGGACCCTAACCACTCAATCTGGACCAGCAGATGACAGCGTCTAAGCCAACTACAGTGGCTGTGCCTTACTGACCTTGTGAAATATTGAGACTGACTAAAGCATTACAGATATTGAGATGGAGTCTTGTAAGTTGTATCCCAGAACACTTTGCAAGAACTCTTACCTTACGGAATTGATTATATCCTCAGATGCAGGGATCCCTTGTTCCTTAAGCTTGGCAAATTCTCAATCCTAAGACAATCAATTCTCCAATTCACTGATGAAAATGCCTAATATTGCTTATTTAACGTGTACATATAAGGGACAGTTTAGGAAGTTAATCTTTGAAGTCTCTGTCACATTTCCTTTTTCAGAAAGGTACTGCTGCAGGAAAGGAACTCAGATTCTGGAGACACTTTTCAATGATCTTGGTTTGCATTTCCTTATGCCTCATTATCCTTGTTACATACAGATGAGAGAATCAACTTTTAGTGCAAATTCACAAACTGTAGGAATACATATGGCTTCTTGTAATGTTGAGGTAGCTTTTCAGAATCCAAATTCCACTATATTTCTCCTCTTTGAATCATGGAATCTCAGATTGATAAATGACATAAAAGGACAAAATATCCTCTCCAACCTGCTGGAATGGATATTGCATTGGCAAACATTATATTTCTTAAATCCTTTCCAAAAAACAGTGAATCACTTCTGATGCTTGATAGAAAGCCTTGATAATTATCACGAATCAATGATAATTTCAAGGGATAAGAATTTATTCACGTAGACAGAATAAGCAATTTACAAAGTGGATCCTGATGTCACCTACATATCCAGATTCAACCACTTGTTTTCTGCCAAATAAAAGGGAATCCAGCTTCACAAAACAAACAGTTAATGAATGTGGACATGCATTTAAGAGAGTGGAAATCATTGAATTCAAAGGGAAAATGCACATTATAAAGGGTTTCTCAGGGAAGGATGGTAGTTTAGATGTCAATATCAATAAATTACAATCATATTTCTAACTTTCACCTTTACTATGAAAGGCCACAAAGAAAGAAACCACAAAATAGTTTGTTCTAGTGTGATCATTCCAACAACCTAAGAGTACCATGTAGATTATTCATGACAATCGGGTTATTGGATATTGGGAGAGAATATAATACGATTTCTTACTACCAAGTGATTTCTTTCTCAAGATATGCTCTAAATCAACCTGGATATCCCAAGGTTTGAGACATGTTACAACTTACCCCATAACGTCAGAAGATAAATGACAAACAGAAAAGTAAAAAGAACACAAACTCCAGAAAGACCTGTTAGACAATACATGGTGATACTCAAATGAGCTACCCCATGACTAAAATAGCTGATTATTTACTTTTAGCCCACAGAAGGCCTTCATATCATGCCTCTCGTCTTCTCCCACATTAATAGTGACATCCTTGCACATCCTACAATAGATGTTTTGCAGGACAAATAGCCATATCATAACTAAGGATGCCACACTACTGATAATATCATTAGATAACATCAAGCATGATACCTGTAATTGGAAGGCACAATTCCGTAAAGCTCCAAGGCACAATACTTAATAGACTACAAGTGAATGAGAAAAATTACAGTTCATTTTCGTTTGAATATGGTAAGAAGAGTTTTAACAGCAGTGCTTCTGAAATTTAGCTATTCAAGACGTATTGGTGCTCATTTTTCACGGTCAAATAAAAAAGATGCGGGGAAGAGAATCTAAACAGAGGTATAGAGAAAAAGGCCCATGGAATTGTCCCCAGTAAAACAGATTGCTCTATTGCACTTAGTTTAGGAAAAAACAAATCACCAATTAGAGAACGATACATTTGTTTGCTTCAAATATTTTACAACAAGCACATACAGATTCAAACCCCAATTTCGAGTCTAGACACACAGTCAACATGAGGATTATATGCATAGATTCTATTTTTACAGCAATCTTAGCAGAATGAAGAACATCTTTAGAACCACAGTAACTAGTAGAGACTGGTTCTTTTCATCATTTTGAAGAACTCATCTGGGTCAACTTCACCATCGCCTACATGAAACACAGTATAACATAATTTCCTGTTAGGGATAGAGAGATCAAAGTGTCCTCCCGGAGCCAGCTGGTAGGACTTATATAAAATTAGTAGTAATTAAGTACTCGAGCAATATTTCAAAATGCAAATAGACTGAAATAAAGAAATGTACTAACTTCCGGTAACTTGTGTTTTAATTAATCATAAAGGAGCTCTTACCATTACGGTCCGCTTCATCAATCATCTCATATATCTCCTCTGCACTAAAACTCTCGCCCAGTTCCCTGGCCATTCGTTGAATGTCTGCAGCAGAGATCTTTCCCTAACAAACATCGAGGAAAAACCAATGGCATAAATCCTTCCAGCAATGAAAGCATGCATTAAGAGAACTAAATATTAAAATACTTACATTTTTATCCTGATCTATTTCACGAAATGCCCTTGTCAACTCTTCCCTCGTATCTCGCTCTCCAATTTTTGCAGTCATCATGTATGCAAACTCATCAAAGTCTATAGTGCCACTCCCATCTTTATCAACGTCTGCAATCATCTGCCTTATTTGCTGCGGGAACCAAATTACAAGTTATGAAAATGGAAAGCAAACGTTCCTTAAAATTCGAGGAAAAAGGAGTTTGCACAAACAATATAAAGAATCTCATATACCATATATCAAAGTAAATGAGACAGTAAAAGGAAATCAACAAACAAGCTCTTTAACTACATGAAAAGTAAGCATTTCAGAAGCTTTCACAATCCAATATACAATATATCATTTTGGGATTATTTGTATAGAGTAAGTCATTAATGCATGACCCATCTCCCTTGAGCATTAATTAGAATGGCCAAATTTCTAATCATATTGAATAGTCGACATAGCACTCACTGCATCCTGTGATGCTCACAGGGTTGAACAATTGCAATTGGAACTAGCGAAATGAATCACATAGCATTAACTATCACCTCCGTAGCTTGCACCCAATAATTAGGACTTCCTGGAAGATCACCCCTCCTAAGACCCTTCTAGCTTAAGCACGCTTAACCATGGAGTATTTCCCTACAATCAAGCCCACTTAGTTTCCTACTCCATTTGCAAAACCTTAGCAAGTATTGTGCTTTATGAACCATTCATTAAAGCAAGCTCCCTTGACTCTTTATTTAAGAAATGTGGGAACAACTTTTGCAGTGCAACATATGAGATATCATTTTTGGGATTATCTATGTAGAGTAAGTCATCAATGCATGGCCCATATGACCAAATTTGCCATGATACCTAGTAGTCCACCTTAGATGTTAGCACACATTGCATCAGATCATGCTCACAGGGTGAAGAAGTGGGATTGAAGCTACTACTTCACCTGTGCGAGCATCATCAGATGCAGTGAGATCTAATTGAATATCCAATATTCTGAGATATTTGGTCATTCCGACTAATGCTCATGGGATATGAGTCATTCATTAATTGCTTACTTTAAAGTTTATGCAGATAATCCCAAAAATGATGTCATATATGAAAAGTAGCCTACTGTTAATTTAATTTTCTGATATTGATTATAATTTCAACCAAGTTGCATGGAAACAGATGCAAATCCACCAGATTGCTGAAAACTCAAGATCCATATATGGGAAAATGATATATAGAGATATAGAGAGAGATAGATAGGTAAATATTTCATACAAAGAACACAATGAACCAGGAACGTAGAAAAATCAAACATCTAAATAAATTTCACTCTAAATCACAGTCACAAACTTACAAATCCAGAGTGCTATAGGAAACTCAGAATTTTGTGTTTTAGAATGGGGAAGGGGCTATTTTATAGGCAAAAGTTAAGTTTTTGGGTTCCCCACATTACCTTTTTCTATCTGTTATTTTATTTTTCTATGAATTTTTCCTAAATGGATTATTTTGGAGCATAAGTCTGTCAGAAGTTTCTAATAAGCTGGAAATAGATCTTGAGTGGAAGATCAGATTGTATCTCTTGTTGAATTGGACAATTTCTCTAAGAAAAGGTTGTTGGGATTTTCCGTGGTTAGGGTTTTCCCATGATAAATTTTGTGTCTCTTGTTTGGCTGTCTCTCTATGATATTACTGGCTTTATTGTTTATACCATTGAGATTTTCTGTGTAATTGCTTAATGATGAATGTGACACAAGACAAATTAATGAAGTAATCATTGGAAGTAATTATCAGGCTTGAAAATCTTGAAAAATCAACATGGCATCAGAGTTATGGTGAAAGAGCAGCCTTGAAGAACTAAGCTAGGACTAAGGATTTACCGCAGATATATCACTGTTTCATTCTTAAGGAATCACAGAGCAGCACATTGAGTTGGCTTATATTCTAACTGAGGATCAGATAGCCAACATTTAAGCACCCAGATTTATGTTACAAAATGGCAATGGCAGACCTTTGCTACTCTGAAGCAGACCTTTGAGTTCACCAATTGAGGCGGAATGAAAGGACATACTGATGACTGAATACAGGCTCATAATTTAGAGTTTGAAAGCAAGAGAATTTATGATTTAATATTTATGAATGTGCTATGCTAATCATGCACAGGGGCAAAGTTTATTTTCTTTGATATGGTAATTGAAAGGACATTCATGAGTTTACAATGAAGAAGAGGCCGAATTCCTCATCAAGTTTGGAGATCGAAAGAATACAGGCTCATAATTTTGAGTTTGAAAGCAATAGAGTTTATGATTTAATATTTATCAATGTGCTATGGGGCAAAGTTTATTTTCTTTGATATGGTAATTGAAAGGACATTCATGAGTTTACAATGAAGAAGAGGCCGAATTCCTCATCAAGTTTGGAGATCGAAATTCTCTTGTGAAGACCAAGTCATTTTCAGAACTAAAGTTGTCCTTGTAAAAGAACAAATTATTGCTATTACTACAATGTTCTGAGAAAGTTGAGCTACTTGGTTTGGAAGGGCCGAAAATGTTCAGCTGAGAATACATAGTTGCAATGCTAAGCTTGCAAGAATTCCATAATTGATTGCCAGTACTGCCTATATAAGCAGTAACAAAGTATGCTGAGGGTTTGCTATATTTCCTTTCTTTGATGAAGACATCTTAGTTTTATAAAGTAGTATTTACTGGAGATATTGTTGGTAATCATAAGGATGTTCTAGAGAAACCTTGAAGATTTGTAGATATGGCTTGATTCACAGTGCTGGAGGCAGAATACAAAGCCTACAAAAGCTATGATGGACCATTAATCTTGATACATTTGCTTGGACTGGTACCAAGATGGAACATCCTTGACTGATTGATGACATGATGGATTTCATCACATATGCAGAGGCATGGGGACACTATGGTTTTGGGCATTTGGATATGGAAAGAAAATTTACATATGGCAAAGCCTGTTGGACTTACAAAGGGTGTCAATGGAATTTGGAAGCCTAAGGGTTTGTAAACCCTAGAAGACAAGAAGTTTTGAAAAGCCCAAAGGTTTATGGATAAAACCCTAGAGCTAGACATAGATCAATGTTTTTGCTAAAAGAATAAACCCTGGCTCATGCAAGTAAGCAAAAGGAAAGCAACATGCTGATGATGAGGATGAGGATGATGAGTTTGCAGATGGATTTCATTTCTGCAAGAAAGCAAGGATCAAGATGGAGTTGTCAATTCCCTACAATCCTCAAAGATAAGTACTACATATCTTTCTTCCTTGATTGTTATCATTTCATTTTTTGTCTTTGTTTCTTTTGTTCGGTTATAATCGTTCTTCCATGGGCCTCTTAGTGAGAATTGCAGGTACATTGTGAAGGCTGCCAAGGCTCTGGCAGAGAGTGGAAGTATTGGAAGAATGAAGCAAAATTTGTGGCAAGAGGATTCTCCCAGGGTCAGTGATTCGTGGAGGGAGAAATTGTACTAACATCTATAATCGTACCTGATCACTGGAAGGGCTCCTAGTTCAGAGGGAGCAGGCAGGCCAGCAAGTTTGAAGGATGTCATTGTGCCGAGATCTATGGAAAGTCAATGATGACTTCAAAGTGGATTTACAAGATCAAGCATTTGGTATATGGCAGTATAGAGAAGTACAAAGTGAGGATTCTCCAAGGAAGAGGGAGAGGACTATGAGGAAACATTTGCTCCAATTGTCATGAAGAAGTGTACAACGAAAAACCTTTGGATTTTGAGGTATGTGAGAGGGGATCTTATGTTTGCAAACAAGAAAAAGCTTTGTACGAACCTCAAGCTTGGTATGGATATCTGAGAAATTTTGGTTGATCGTGTTTCTAATGACTATGGAAGAACTCACTTGTCAAAAGGAGCAACAATGGTAGAACGATTTGCTTCCGTGATAGAGGGAGCAGTCATGACAAAGGGAGTTGATCTCTGTTATGAAACCAGCTCAAGAAAAGATAGAAAAGATAGATCAACGCCTTAGAATTCAGCCTCTTCGAGGGGGCAACCTCCTTTACATTACATAAATGAACAATTCTTGGATGATTCAAACGACAAAACCTCCTTTCTATATATAGGAGTCTAAGGAGTCACAATATAATCCAACCGACCTAACAATAATAATATAAAGCGACAAAAATAACAATAGAGGGATTCTATGGGGCACAGTAGTAACAATATGGGGGCAATAGGGGCACAACAATATTAATAAGGGGTATAACTACAATAGTAATGGGGTAATCACTAGTATTATAGGGACCCAACATGCCCCTCTCCTTCAAAAAAGTGTTGTCCTCAACGATTGCGTAGTTCTGGATACTTCTGCATGAAATTCTCATCCTCCCATGTGGAATCTTCGGCGGATAAGTTCTTCCACTTGATAAGATACTCTGAAATTGAACGATTCCGTAGCTGTCGAGTTCTTGTTTCTGTGACTACTTCCAGTTCCAATATAATCTTTCCTTCCTCATCAAGTTCTGGCAATATTGTTTGAACTGGGAGCTTGTCGCCTATAACCTTCTTTAAACATGAAACATGGAAAACTGGGTGCAATCGAGAAGCTGCAGGAAGCTCCAATTTGTATGCCATAGTACCAATCTTTTGCAACACCTTGTACGGACCATAATACTTTGGTGATAATTTATTATCCTTCTTAGCTTGCTTGAGGGACATTTGGTGATAATTTATTATCCTTTCTATTGCATCGTATGCAATGAAGATCAAACTTTTCTCCTTGGAACTGTCTACCCCCCGCCTCTAAAACTATTCCTTCCTCTACCTCTTCGGCCACCTCTTCCTCTAGAAGAATCTTGTGCACGATTCTTCTCTTTATGTGCAAGACATACAGCTTCTTTAGAAGACTGAGGAGTTGTCTTCTTCCCAAAAGCTTTCTATCTCTCAGCAAACTTCTTCTCAAGGGAGTCAAAGGTAATCTCCTTAAGGTTTCCACTTGCTTGCAATGACTCAAGATAATGTGAATAGGTGGGATATAGTGCCTTGATATAAGCTATGAGAGGAATATCTATCTCAACACCAGTGGCTTTTATATCATGCATAATGGATCTTACTTCTGATGCTAAGACAAGAGGGTTGTCATTTTTCAGAGTGTGAGTCATACAATTCCTTCAATTTCTTTAAAGCTTCAAAGGCATTTGAAAATGGCAAAATATGGCAACTCGCCTCTTCATTTACCGATGTTGCAATCAAGGCATAGGCCTTCTTGTTCTTGTTTTCCCAAATGGCAAGCTCCTTATCTGAAGTGGGCTTTTCAGGTGCATTGTCTCCTTCTTCTTCACAAACCACTTTCCACAACTCACTGAAAATGAGGGTGTGTTTTATCTTCCAGAACCACTCAGGGTAGTTCTCTTTGCTAGTGAGAACTACTCCCACTATAGAGATTAAAGAGTGCATTATGTACCAAAAAAATCTCAACCCAAAGATAAAAATATATGATCCAACCCTCACTACTACTCACACCATATATTAAACATCTCCATAATATATTTACAACATACTTCATAATGGGAGAATGTATGGCTTAACATAAAAGGAATTATGTATAATGTATGGTCATCATAATTGATACATGTATACCCATTCAATCAATTTTATATGCCATTCTAATTAATATACAGCCACCAAAACACAGATGACCTTCCAAAATAAAGTGTATACCATTTATACACACTTATGGCATGAAATTCCCTACATGGCCTTCATAAAAGAGGACTCACGGCACACCATATAAAATTTTCATGAAGTGCACCACACGATCTTTATAAAAGAGGGCTAAATGCAGCACATCAAATCAACTCTTCATCGTATACCAAACAGGCTTTCATACACATATATGTCATTCAACACACACACTGTTTTCAAAAATATTCAACGCAGTTCTTAAAATCTGTTCGACTTATACCACGGCCTTTAAAAAAATGGCTAATGAACAGTCAATTTACCAACACAGTAATCAACGCATACCATATGTCAGACGCCTTCATGGTCTCAATATTCAACGCACAGAGATAAGCTACAACTCCTTTCAATGCATAGGAACCAGCAGTCATATGCACCGGCAAAGGCTTTAGTGTACAGCGTTCAGGTCTCATATGCAGGAGAGTCTTCAAAGCAGAGATTCAAACTCCTTTTTTTTTAACACAACAGTTTACAAACCCTTGACACAGCAAAAATACGAGCCCTTCAACAACAGCAAATTGGAGAGTAGGTTAACGCAGCGTCTAAAGCAGTCAAGGCAGAGAGAGGTTTCGACCAACGGGATTTGAATTCTGGCAGAAGGGCAGAGAATAATCACAGGAAAAAAATGAGGACAATGGCAGGAGTTACAGCAAAAACAACTAATATTGGGAGCTGGAGGAAGCTAAAAAGGGGATGGCTCTGATACCATGTCAGGCCAGGTGGGTAACTCCAAATGAACTTGTTTATTGCATTACCCATATCATGAATTTATACATGAGTGCAGAGACTCGTGGGATTCCAATTCCAAGGTCTCTTGGTTTGCTCAAATAAATAGTTGACAATATTTACAATAATCCTTTCAGATTAGGTGTGAACATAGTTCATGTCTACGCTTCCTACAATTTGCTTTTGTGGACACTTATTCTTTCATTTTTCCTCTAAAAATTGATTAGCATAGTGCCATTTCTTGTTGCACTTCTAAAAAGTCACATCACTCACATTCTTCACACCAAAATCAGAAGAGGATGTCTCCCCCTCACCCTTCATGGGTCTCCCTTTCTTCCCATGTTTCTTCATCTTCCTGATGAGAGCAATGTCTTGTGCCTCTTCACTTCACGCTGAAACTATTTCCCTCATTTCTTCTTGGATAAAGATATCCCAAAAGCTTATCACGAGTTGGGAGTTTATCCTGAGTGCAAAGACCTTGAACAAAAGCATCCTAATAGTAGAAAATCCATTTCCTGAAATAGGCACTAATTTCTCAGCTTTCTTCTTATCAAGGGCAAAGTGTTGATCTCTAAGCTCAGTAATCTTCATGAGGTAACTTGTCACAGTCTCTAAATCACTCATGCATGTGTAAAAAAGCTTGTTCTTCAAAAGCACATCCCTAGAATGTTGACACTTCAATACACAGGAATCAATGCCTCAAACATCTCCTTAATCGATTTCCCCACTACATGAGGAATTAGGGGATTCTTCAGAGAGTCCAGAGGAACCCTCTTAGCGTTAGTAACATACTTATTGTGTTCACTGTTGAGCATTGATAGGAGAGCAGTTTTGGTACCCTGGACCATGCCCCATAGATCAAGCTCTTCCATGAGCATCTGTAACCTGCACTTCCAAGGCATGAAATTCGAGGCCCTTTCTAATCGGTCACATTCTCTGAGACCTAACATGTTGGAGCTCACCAATCCTACAGTGCCTTGAATCACGACTTACAGAAATCAGCAATCTTTCACAGGTTAAATCCACACTTCACGAGCATACAAAACAGTTCAACCTTAATGCTTTGAAACTTTGGAATTTAAGATAGGCACCGCAATAGCATACAAAACAATTCAACCTTAATATTTTGAAACTTTGGAATTTAAGATAGGCAACACAATAATTTAAGAATTCTGTTGTCATGAGTAGGATGAGCATGGGAAATCTATGCTATAGAAGATATTAACTCACTTAAACATGAGTCCAATCGAATTTTTTTAACTTGTAAAATGGACAGGTCAGCATAGGCAAGCTGGATCATACAACAAAAATTACACCAAAATACAGTGGTATACCGTTAAAAAATTTGGGTGTTTCAAAAGTCAGATAGTTTACAAATCAACAACATTTCATGCACACAGATTCGTTATGATTAGAGTGTGAAGGCAATAGACTAGAAAACATCACCTGGGAAGGAAAGATATCACATATGCAGGGTGTGTGTAATTCACAAAGAATAGAAGTCCAAGGTGTTAAGGACAAAGGGTGTTCATCAAAAGAGTTAGTAGACAGCTGGGCAGGTGTGTAGCAGTTTATGACAAGGGTAAAAAAACAGAATTGTTATTGTGTTAGAAACATGTAAAGAACTGTGAGAAGAAGATCTAGGAAGCATGCATTGCCGCTTGGAGTCAACTAGTCTAGTGTGCTAGGAGAACCATTGACATGTCGAAGGATAGATAGGTAAAGGATAGCGAAGGAGTAATATTCTTGGGAATATTACTGGCAAGGAGATAAGACAACATAGGGTCAGCCATAGAGTTGGGATTGTCAATTCAACCATAGTGCTGGGAAGCTATCGCTCCTAGGCAGGCATTGCCTAAGGTTTCAAAGTTCAAGTTTTTAAGTTATTTTCACTTTTCAACAGTAGAATTTGTTTTTCAAAGTTGTTTGATTAGGAAAGACCAGCATGAAAAATAGAAAAATATCAAATCCTTGGAAGTATGGTAAGTGGAAGCAAGCAAATGTTTCTGGGCTTGAGACAAGTGACTAGTATTTGAGCTAAGCATCTCAAACCATAGAACAATGTGGTAAGAACTTCATTTTCAGAAATGTTCTTTACATTCCTAGTTTAACAGAAGTCATGAATATGAGTACATGAAAACCTTTTTCTACGTTGATCTATGGTTTGTTGATCCTTTTTCACTGTCTATTAGCCCCATGGATACTTCGTTACAATCCTTCCCTTATGGTTCTCTTTAAGAATTCGACAACACAAAAATATAACTAAACGTGCTATTATGGAGGAGGCTTAGCAGAGGGTTAGGGTAAAACCCTAGTGTTTTACTGCAACACCGACTTTCACCAACTGCAGGCACCCGGACGACCGATAGTTCCGTTCCTCCATTTCCTTCGCAGCTGTCTCCATCTGCCGGCGGTTACCTGTTTCCAGCATGGGCGATGTCATGGAAATTGAGAAGCTTGATTACACCAAGGACCCTTTTCCCGACCGAGTGATTTTTGGTAACCCTAACCCTAATCCTCTGGTCTCAGGTTCACCTCTTCCATCCGTTATTGTTTCGTCTTGTACTGCTCTGATGGTCTCTTTCCCTGGACACGTGCATCTTCGCTCGTCTTCGGGTCATTATCTATTGATTCTCCTGCTCTTGAATGCCCTCCTTTATCTTCAGGAACCATACACATACTCACTGCAATTACGCCGCCCTCGCCCTCTTTTGAGCCGAACCCTTCGATAAACCACCTCTGTCCATCGAGCTCGACTCTGTTTCTGGCACAGCCTGAGGAAACCCCAACATCTTGCGACCAAAACCCTCCCATCTCTGCAAATTCTCCGTCGGGTTGTTTTGAAACACCTGCGGTAAAGGTCAAATCAGCGACCCATCTACTTCAGGACAGGGTTGTCTCACCAGACCCGCTATCGAATCATCCATCTGCGCCGCGAGCAGGAAAGTGAAAAATTAAGTGTGTGAAGGCTACTACAAAGGACATCACCATTCGATTTGGCGAAGGTTCTGCTATTGGGGAAGTTGTTTATATGGCAAGTACAGTGCTGGTTGGACATGTCCGAGGCAGGACATACTCAGCGGATAGACTAACCCTGTGGGTGCGAGAAATTTGGGGGAGCATGCTCAAAGATCTGCCAGAGGTGCAGGTACTTCCTAGAGGCTGGTTCGCACTTCATTTCGCCAAAGGAAATTATACAGACTTGGTCCTGGCTAGGTATTGGCATATTGAGATGGCATCGGTTCTTCTCAAGAGATGCAGCCCCCTTTTCGACCCAGAGTGGGAGTAGATTGGGGCAGGACCTCTATGGGTTCGCTTGCCTGGACTCCCTTTACAGTATTGGTGTGAGGAGGTTTTCGTCAGAATTGGGAATGCCCTTGGCACATACCTGGACCATGATAAGACCTTCGTTCAATCTAAGAATCAAACCCTAGCTTGCATTCTGGTCCACCTGGACACGCGTGAAGGTCTGGAAGAAAAAATCACTCTACAATGGGGGAAATACACTCGGGTGCAGATCCTGGACTACGAAGGAGTCCCATTTTGATGCAAAAAATATCACAAAGTGGGGCACATCTTCAAGGATTGCCCACTAATCAAAAAATCAAAGGATCCTTCGAGTGCACCTCCTACATCAATGGGGCCTACTGCATCTACTCAGAATCGCACTCTTGTATTGGCACCTCTGGCACCTGTTCGCAACAGCACTCTGAGGACTATAGCAGGAGATTGCAAAACACCATCGCCTCCCTTAACAAGAGCTCGTGCAGCTGTCGAGGCCGCAAAAACTTCGGGTATTCCTCTGTCCTCTCACCCTTTCTCTTTTTCATGCAGCTCTCCTCTTGATTCATCTGCCATCAATACTTCTGTGGTTCACTGTACTCTTGCACCTACACCTCCCACCATCGCCACCACTGTTCCATCCATACCTCCCTCACCGACCATCTCATCCTCTCCATCCTCAGATGGGATGAATCCACCCCATAATTACAACCTTTGCTCCCGTTCTCACATTGATGGTCATCCGTCTCTCCTCTCAGGATTGGGACTTTCCCTTCCTAGTTCTGTCATACATTCATCCCGTGGGAGGAAATCTCATCTTTCAATAGCCATTCAAAGGGTTGGGGCAGAGGTTGCCTCTGGTAGACAATCCACTTTGGAAGGGGTTCTTAGAGCACTGAATACCCCGGGCAGGGTTCCCCCATGAAGTGCCTCTCATTTAACTGCAGGGGCATGGCTAGTGCCTCCAAAAAACTAGCCCTGCGCAGATTATTTGAAGTTGAACCTATTGATATCATCATGCTACAAGAATCCCTGGGCGAGGCCGAAATTATCTCCAGAACACTAGCCTCCCTCAAACCTGGATGGCAATTTTTCGCCATAGATGCTATGGGGCGATCGGGGGGTTTAGCCATAGGGCACAATCCTCGCACCATCAAAGTGTTAGCATCCTGGGGAGGATCTGGGTTTATAGGATTGGATATCTTCTCAGCGGAGCTCGGACTGAACCTTAGGGTTATCAATATATATGGTCCATGTCAACAGAGAGAGATCTTTTGGCAGCACCTGCTCAATCTCTCGCTCGTATCTCCAGACCACATAATTCTCGGGGGTGATCTCAATTTCTCCATAGGATTTGGGGAATCTTGGGGATCTCAAGCTCAAGTGGACACTTTATCAGGATTCATGACGAACCTTTTGGAACAGCACAATTTTGCAGATGTCCCCATGAATAAGCCACTCCCCACTTGGAGAAACAGAAGGGTGGGAGAAGCAGCTCTTGCCAGGAGGTTAGATCGTTTTCTAATAAAGGTCCCCCTCTTAAATCAGTTGCATCACTACAGATAATGGGTGGGTTCAGGGGGTATCTCGGATCACTCCCCCATATATCTTGAAATCCTTGGACCCCATACCAAACCCAAAGGTCCCTTCAAATTTAATCATGTTTGGCTACAGGACCCTGGATTCATCAATTTGGTCTCGGATTTTTGGAAAGCCAATCCTATTGCGAGACATGAATCTTTAACAAAGGGTTTCTGTCATAACCTGACCCAGCTCAAGCACCTCTCCATCACCTGGGCTAAAGAGAAAAATCAGAGGGACAACCTCACCTTAACTCAGATTGAATCAGAAATATGTGCACTGTCAAGATGACCGCAACTTGGGGTTTACATCTGCGAATGAAAAATCTCACCTAATCGAGCTTGAAAACCAAAAGGCAAGGATTCTGAAGGAGAGAGAGGAATCATGGCGACTCAAGAGTAGGGCTATCTGGTTACAAGCGGGAGATGATAACACAAAGTTTTTCCAGAATTATGCTAAAGGTAGAAAAGTTTCCAACACCATTTGGAACTTACCCCTACCTGATGGGGGAGTAGCAGACACCTTCAACAAACTCTCCCAGCTTGGCACCTCTCACTTCAAGCAACTCTTCAAATCCCCACCTGGGTCTAATCTTGCAGACATCATCAATGTTGCTGGTCATTTCCCTCGTTTTGTAAACGAAGATGAGGCAGAAGAGCTAAACTCCCCTGTTACTCCTGGCGAGCTTGAAGGGACTCTGAAATGGTTCAAAAAAGACAAAAGTCCTGGACCGGATGGATGGTCGATCGAATTTTATCTTGCTTTCTATGAACTCTTGGGGGATGATCTGTTAAAAGTTGTGGAAGAGTGCAAAACCTCTGGCACCATATACAATGTTGTCAATACCACTTTCATTGCCCTTATTCCAAAATCAGATTCCCCCTCCTCCTTCAATGACTTTAGGCCCATCTCCCTTTGCAATTGCCTGTATAAGATCATTGCCAAAATCATTGCAAACCATATCAGGGCCATCCTCTCTCGCCATATAGCCCCTGAACGGTTTGCTTTCCTTGAGCATCGACAGATTCACGAAGCCATAGGTACGGCTCAAGAGGCTATACATTCGATCCGGACCAAAAATCTAAAAGGAATCATCCCAAAGATCGACCTGGCAAAAGCTTTTGATCAGGTTAGTTGGCTCTACATCAAGATGTTGCTTATCCATCTTGGCTTCCCCCATGCTTTCATCACCTGGATTATGGCATGCATCTCCACTCCAACTTTCAGTGTCCTCATCAATGGATCTGCCTCCCATTTTTTTCATGTCGAGAGAGGACTCAGACAGGGCTGCCCCGTCTCGCCCTTACTCTTTTCGATTGTCATGGATGGGCTCAACAGATTACTTGCACAAGCTAAAAGAGATGGCAAACTATGTGGCCTCAAGATAAATGACTTCTTCTATCTTACACATCTCCTTTCTGTGGATGATGTACTCATTTTTCTTGATGGAAGCATTAGAGACTCAATCACCTTCTCAAAAGTCCTTTCCCTCTTCTCAAAGGCTACTAGCATGCAGGCTAATCAAGGGAAATCCACCATTACTTTAGCCCATACTTCTATCCATGAGTCTCGGTTTGCTTAGCGCCACTTTCCTTATTGTATCTACCCCCTTGATCGTGGATTCAAATACCTAGGATTTTGGATCAAGCCACTCGGTCAAAAAATAGCAAACTGGGTTTGGCTGGTAACCAAGTTGGAAAAAAGCTCTCAAATTGGTGTCATAGATACTTATCCAGAGCAGGCAAATTGGTGCTCATTAAATCTGTTCTCGAGGCCACTCCTGTTTTCTGGATGGCATTGGCATCGATTCCCAGGGATATCCTCACCCGCCTTCAACAGATTTGTAGCAGATACCTTTGGAATAGTCATCAAAACAAAAATATCTTTGCTTGGGTCAGTTGGACCAAGATTGCTTTGCCCAAAAAATGGGGAGGTTGGGGCCTAAAAGACCTAGCTCTTTTTGCACAAGCCCTAGCTGCAAAAATGGGCTGGATATTATTGACAGGGCAGAATCTATGGACCTTTGTCTCCTATTACAAGTACATTTAGCCTCTCCCAATCATGGATTGGGTTCGCAGGCCTAGTTGGCCAAGAACAGGTATATCATCAGTTTGGAAGGCTCTTCTGCATTCCTTACCAAGCATCCGAAATAATCTTGTCTGGAAAATAAATGATGGATCAAAAGCTCGCATAGGACTAGATCCCTGGACTGCGGGGGGAGGAAGATTTCAGCTGCCGAGAGAACTCGTTCAACACCTCAATTCACATTATATAAAGGTCTTTGCACACATAGCTGATCAAAGGAACACCACCATTTTCTCACAAGGATGGAAATCTGCCCAACAGCTTGATATTCCTCCTCAATGGCATCGGGAGTGGCAAGAATATATAAATACTCTGTGTGAATCTCACATCTGGATTAAGGAGGGACCTGACGAACTTGTTTGGTGCCTAGCAGAGAATGGAATTTATTCCCCAAAGGCCGGCTACCTCAGTCTCATTTCGCACAAACATCCTGAGCAAACACCAGAGTGGTGGAAGAGCATCTGGAAGCTCAGTTCTCCCCCGAGAACAAGATTGTTCTTTTGGTGTGTTCTCAGGAACAAGGTCCCCAAGAGGGAATCTCTATCACATCGCTCTTTCCAAAGCCCTCACTAGTGTGTATTATGCAAAAAATCTTCTGAATCGACAGAACACTTATTTCTTCATTGTGAAACTCTAAGCAATCTCTGGCAAACTATCTCCTCCTCGATTCATCTATCTAGAAAATGGGAGGGTGAAAATATTTTCTGAGCATGGGAACATTGCTGCAATCTGCATCGAGGTACAAAACAATTATGCCTTCCCCTACTAATACGCTGGCATATCTGGCTGGCCTGAAACCAGATTATATTTGATGACAGAGCAACTAGATGGACGCATATCTCGGCCCAGATTATATCTGCCTTTCACGATCTGCCTGAGCCCTCCAGACCTCGGTCTAGGAGACCGCATGCCCCTACTCCCATTGATAAAAACACTCCCTGGGCCTACTTTGACGGTGCTGCACAGAACCAAGGATGTGGCAGCAGTTTCATTCTACATCTCTCTGATCAACACTATTTTAAAGTCAAGATGGGGCTAGGACATGGGACAAATAATTTCGCAGAACTTATCACTCTTCGCCATCTGTTGCATTTTTCACTTGGTCATGATTGCATGGATCTAAACATTTATGGAGACTCAAAAATCATTATTAACTGGTTCAATAATATTATTGTTTTTCATGCACATCTCTCAGTAATATTCTGGATGAAGTAAACATGTTCAAAGCACAGTTTAATTCTATTTCTTGTCAACATATTTATAGGGAACATAACTGCAGTGCTGACGGGCTTTCCAAGGAGGCCACGATACTTCCCCGAGGAGAGTGGATGATACAGGAACAAAGGGGTACAAATGAGTACCGATACTATCACAAGCCATACAATGATCAGACTTATCACAAGGCAGAGAGTCCCTAATTTTTGAGTTTTCGCTTTTTGGTGAATCATGCACAGACTATACATATGTATATATTTATTTTCAGTGTTTATTTTGTTTTTATCTCCAGACCATACAGAAAGGACATCGCCCTGCGTGGTGTATGTAAATTATTGTAGATAACAGCTATGTTTATATTTTTATCAGACAAAAAACCGAACACCCTGCGTGGTGAAGAATGATACATGCATCCTTTTTGACAAAAACTGAGCACCATTTTTTATTATGGATCACAGAGATGGCTAAGGGCAAGTACAGCATATGCTGAAAGGCATCTACTACATGTAATTTTTCAATTATAATGAAAGATTACGATTTCTCCAGTGGAAAAAACTAAACGTGATATTACAAAGACCATAAAAAAATTATTGCACATTATGCCCGTAAGGCTCTGTTCAATTCCTTTTCCAAGGTTTAACAGCCAACGAGCATCAATGGTGTAGTTTCAAGGATAAAAACCTCAAAATTAGTGACTCTGCTAAGAAGGAAAAGCTTGAAAGAGTCGTTGACAGTTAGCTTACCTCGTCTGTCATCTCAAACCCGAGAGCCCTGCAACCAATATTTGATGTTAACAAAATTGTTATCTATATCAATGTTAAGGTTAACTAGAGTAACACTGTAATGGTATCTATTCTCCCCATAAAG
Source organism: Pinus tabuliformis (assembly GCA_031772625.1). Taxonomy (NCBI): domain Eukaryota; kingdom Viridiplantae; phylum Streptophyta; class Pinopsida; order Pinales; family Pinaceae; genus Pinus; species Pinus tabuliformis. The sequence goes on along the minus strand of CM062805.1, from coordinate 1,048,412,302 downwards.
CCAAAATCATACAATCATACCTCATTGCAACATTCAGCTCCTTTGCATCTATTGTACCTGGAATGAAACATTTTTATGAGACAAATCCAAGCCAAACCATGAACAAATCGTTTGCTATAAATAGTATCAAAATCAAATCTAAGGCCATACCTGACCCATCAGTGTCAAATAATTCAAATGCCTCCTTAATCTCTTGTCTTTTTTGCTCAGACAATCCATGATTGCGGCCTTTGCGTTTCTCACGCCTTGAAGCTCCAACACCGAGTCTAACATGTGATGACTGTTATATCAAAATACATAAATAACAGATTCATTTAAGTAACCTTCCAATTCAAAAGAGAAAAAAGAAAAATCCCCTTCAATGACCAGACACCCAAGACATGATTCCTGTGTTGAAGTAATACCCGCTCATAAAGAAACATATGAGTTACATTCTTATTCATCAAAGCTCAGTTCTTAGTGAAACGAGTAAGAGAACTATAGTTTGAAAGAAACAAAGCATATGGTATCGACTTTAGCATGCTTAAATGGAAAGACAGCCTATAGATCCATTATCCTGGATATACTCAACAAGGATCTAAGTAAAAAATTTGGAACCTGCAAAAGTGCATATCCTTGTATGTTTTCTCATCAATTGCGCCCATCAGAAACCAGCATGAATCACGAGAGAAAAAGATTATAGATTTATAATGAACCTAATTTTGTGTTTAGTTCTAGCATTATGTTGTCTAGCATAATGGGCATTAGGTAATTATGCATTATTATCCAGACACATAATTGGGAGGAATGCAATTTGTGATGTGATATTGGCTGGCATGTAAGAAGAGACTTCAAATATATCATCAGCTCCATTGCTAAGAGCACCCAGGTCCAACAGGAAGACCAGGAATCCTGCCCGCTATATTGTACTAGTGTAAATTGTATATATGTTATATCACAAATACCCTCTCTGTGAAAGATATGATTTCTCTAACTAAACAACTTACAGGAAGCATGCTCTCTCATTGTCATCAAGAGGGACAAAAGCTGTCACAACCATTTACGAATGCTAATTTCTTTAAACCCAGTTACAAATTTATTGTCTCAACAAATAATCACAGATCTGAAATAAACAATGCTTTCTAATCTGATTTGTAGCAATAAATATTCTAGGTTTTTAACCAAATAAACAGCGTAAGCAAAAAATACTCTAAACCAATCACATGCAACAAAAATAACACAGATATACCCTGAAAACCCCAAAGTGGGGAAAACCAGCAAACGTTAGGCCGCTTATTCAGCCTCAAGAGAAATATTTTCATACAGCAGTTACACAAGAATTTGTTTGCACAAATACCCAGTGAAATATCTCAGCCCTCTTTCTCTCACTCGACTCTTGTACACCCACACGTGCAGCCCAACAAAAAACTTCTGCGTACAAAGAAACTCGGCCTTTTGGCCAAAGAGAAAGCTTGGGCTCTCTGCTGATCTCGCTCTAGCTAGCTAAATCGAGCCTTTTTGAATGTGCATTCCCCTTTGGCTCTCAACTGTTGAGATTATATCTCACTTTACCAAGATCAATGGCTATGACTTAATTTGTTGTTAACTTATTTTCCCTTTTTATAAAAAAGTACACAGCAATTAAATTTCTGTCTAAAGTCTGGATTTAGAAAATTCATTAATAAACTGTCATAGGAGATAATTAAGGTGACTCGTTGCATGTCATGGCACTGATACATGCAAAATCACCTACCCAGCTACAATCTCACCACTCCCTCTTAGCGAGGAAGGTGTTCGGCATAACACCCAACTTATCCTTGAAGAATATAAATGTGCCTTTCATTAAGGCTTTCGTCAAGATGTATGCAACCTGCTCATCTGTGGGAATGTACTACAGCGTTACTGACCCCTTCTACACACAATCTTTGATGAAGTGGTACTTGATCTCAATATGCTTCGAATTGTCATGGAATACTAGAACCTCAAAGAGTTTAATACAACTCTGATTATCACAGCGAATGACAACCAGATCCAACTCCTAATCAAAAAGTCCAACAAGGAGTTTCCAAAGCCAAATAACCTCGCATGCTCCCATACTGGCAGCAATGTACTCAGCCTCTGCAAAACTCAACATAATTGACGTTTGATTCCTATTGTAGCAAGAGACTGCTCATGATCCCAAATAGAAATTGCACCCAAGAGTGCTCTTCCTGTCAGTTGTATTGCCTACCCAATCCACATCGGTGTACCCCTCCAACTTCACTCCATCTTGCTAAGTGTACCTCGGCCCATACTCTATTGTACCACAGAAATATCTCAGAACATGCATTGCAGCTACCCAATGCACTCACTTACACTCTACCATAAAATGACTGAGTGTGTTCATTGCAAAACAAATGTTTGGACTAGTGTTGGCCAGATACATGAGAGAACCAATCAACTGTCTATACAAGGTAGGGTCCATTGCCTATGATCTAGAAGTATCGATCTTCTTCTAGTAGGTCATGTTACCGCTCAAACTAGCAGGGGTCCTAGGAGGAGATTCTATAGAGCAACTACTAGGTCAAGGGAAGCAATGGAGCGATGACCCACTGTCACCTCAGCTAAGGCTCCCTACTCTTTACAAACTTTCACCGATGGGAGGAGACCCAGTGTAGGAGAAATCACTAGGAAGAATGGATCTATAAATGGATAGAGAGTGATTTCTAAGGCCTATTCACAAGAGAGACTCAATTGTATGGATTTCTTGCATGGAAATTCAAGGCAATAGGCTCTCTAGGAAGGGCTAAAAGGATTCTTGAGGCTAGGGTTTGGAAATGTATCTTGAAGAGATTTTTCCCAAGCCTAGAAATCCTTATGGAGACTTGATCTTTATGCGATCTTTGTGGAATTGCAGTTATAAAGTTATGGGACCACACGGGACCAAGTGGACCCAAAATTAGGTTAGGTAGGTGGAATTGGTCACTCAAGGAGGGGCTTGACTTAGTTGTGGAAGAAAAGAGAATCAAAGGACAAATCTTCTTGGAATAGAATGCAATGATCCAAATGAGGTCACTAAACAAGGGAAACCTAGGGAAGGAAACAATCCTCGAGCTAGGGCTTGTAATTTCCTGAAATTTGGAGGGCCTGAGGAAACCCCAACGTAGTAGTGTACAAGAGATTGAGGTCTTTTGAAAAAAATATGTTTTTTAAAGTGATCCCTTATGGAAGGATTAGTGCGTTGTCCTTTGGGAGAGATGGAGTAAGGAGAATTTATGGTTTGGAAGAGGTTTTACCCAATCAAGGAGGTTTTCAAGCAACTTCCTATGGCATTAGGACACGAGAGCAGCGACTTGAGATCTTTATACTTCGATATGCAATAATTGATGACTTATCAAGATGTATTTTGACAAAATAATCTCTAGGAACATTCACCCATTCACACATGGCCCATGCAATGATGCAACGCTATAAAAGATCAAAACACCCACAACTTCGTACCAGAAAGCAGTAAATTTCAGACTTGTATAGCGAAAATCCCAGCAACATTCATGTGACAAAGTAAATAACATGAATTAACACAAAAAGATTACTTACATGTGCAAAAGAGGATATCCAATCATCATATTATGCCAATAATGAAGCTCCAAGATAAGAGAAAGATATCCAAACATCAAAATTCATCCATAACATCCAAACTCCTCCAAAAGGGATAGCGAAAATCTCACAAGAGCAAATAATCTAATCCAAGTGATGATGATTGAGAGAATGCCTCTCTTCTATTTATACAATCCACTAAAGGATTCGAATGGCCTAATTTGGACTAATAATGCCACTAAAATAAAATAATGTGCATAATAACAATACTTTTGGTGACAAACCCACCAAAATATCTCAATAACATAAGAATAAGCCTCTCAAGAGGGCAGAATGATCAATATATGAGCCATTGGGCCTCTGAGGAGGCCTAATGAAGTCCAAGGGGTGCCATGATGTAATACTGGACTCCAAACATAGTGGACAAGGGGTTAGCCCCTTGTTTTCTAAGCAAGAACCTGTGGTGCTCCCAAGTGGGTGTAGGGGCACAAGGACATCCTCATGGGTCTCCAAGTGGATCGAAAATGCTTGTAGACCATCTATAAGGGCTAGGATGATGACATAAGCTCCCCCTTTGCAGCGGGAGACATCCTCTGGACCCTAGAACATCTGCCAAGTGTATGGTCCATGTGTGGAGCTGGTTTTGTGAACCAGGTGCATAATCCTAATCCAAAAGGTAGAACACGAGCAATCAACGAGTGGTGTTGGGGATCCATGAAGTACTCTCTGCTATGGTGGAGGCTTGTTGACCACTCCATGTCAACTACCCCATAGTTGTACATTTTTTCGCACGTGGATTTCCATCATGTCCGAGCACTTAGATGATCCACAAATTCATCATTATCAACTATATCTACACTGGAGTTTTGTAAACCCATTATGCATTTTGTAATGTAAATGATCCTAGTAAGACAAATGTATGTATCAACCTAGGTAAATTTAACTTTCTGATGATGATTTCTATCCTATGAGGTTTTTTGTCTCACTAATTTTTATAGGTCCCCAGCCAAGGGAATATTGGAAATTTCAAGATATTCTGGACCCTTGGGCCATAGTAGTTAAGTCAAAGTCAACTTTTTGAGACAATTAACTCAAAATAATCATTTTTGAGTTAATTAAAAGGAAATTATAAGTCAAATTCGAATTTCCTCAAAAAGTAACTTTATTTCAACGGTGATGATTAAAGATCATTTGATCTTCAACAACGGTTGAAATTTCTTTAACAGAGATCAAGCCAACTAGCCGTTGGAGAATTTCTATAAATGAGAGGCCTCTCTCCATTATTTGGATCCGATTTTTGAATCGTGTACTTGCTTTAAGAAGGCTCTTGTAACTTTTTTCTGGTTTATAAAATGCAAAGACTTTGGGGTTTCAGACCATGTTGTTCCTATTTCAGATTTATGTGGTAATATTGTTCTTAATACTCTGTTGCTTTTATTTGTATTTGCTGAATAATAGCCTTTGAGGATTGATTTGTGCACAGGTATCTTGCACAAATTTCTGGGTTATTAAAATATCATTTTGATTTGATAGAGGTAGTAGGTATCTCTATTTCTTGGTGATTTTATGGTCATTTTGAATCTCTATTATTCTAACAATCAGATCTAAGTGTGCAGAAGTTATCATTCAAGATTTGGGCGTTTGGAGAAGTCCTCAGCTGAACCAATTGATTCTCTGATTACAGAATCTAAAGACCCTATTATTTTAAATTTTTGAAGTCATCTTACAAAATATTTTATTTGCAGGGTTTTTCTTGGGCTTGTACCTTTATTTAAAATTTCCAGTTTCTTTATAAATTTGTGCAAAATTGTTTAAGATCTGGCTAATAGAGGGCTTTGATCTGTAGATCTGCTAGATCTGTAGAATATTATTGTAGATTTGTAAATATCAAATTTTTAACTTATTGGGGTTTTGGGTATTTCATATTTCTGTATATACATGCTTTGGGTTTTTTTATCTTTTGTTTGTGAAGAAATAGATCTGAAGATTATAGGTGATTTTTGTGGATTCTGGAGACAGATCTAGGCCCCAGAGGGCATCTCCATTTTGTTTGCAGGTTAAAGAGAAATTTCAAGAAGATCGTGGGCAAACTTTTATTTAGGGCCTTGAGGCTCTGCGCTAGCCACCTCCAGCCTCCTCAGCCTCCCTTCCATCCTCGACCACCCTTCTTCATTCTCGGCCTCCCTCCATTTTCGGCCTCCCCTCTTCATTCTCGCCTCCCCTCAACTCTATCACTCAGCCTCAAGGCATTCCACCCTCAAGCCTCCCCTCCTTCACCAAAGGTTTCTCACTAATTTTTCCTAAAAATTTCCCAAAAATTTTAACAAAATTTTCCCAAAAAAAATTCTGAGTTGAAGATCTTCAGTGACTTGGGCAATTTGTCTCCAAATAGCTTCAAGCCCCTAAGGGTTGACTAGTGCACACCCTCTAACCTTTCCTCATTACATTTATCTAATTGAAAGCAAGGCTAATACTGGCATAAATTTGAAATTAGTTGGAGTTTAGCAGCAAATTTAATTTACATCTTTTATTGTTGTACATTGCAGAAATAGAAGTTATCTTTAGTAACTTTTGCATGCTAATTTCTAAACATTGTTTCACTGTTGTTCAGTAATTTATTTCTGAGTTTTTAGATCAAATGCATCAGCAGATTAGAAATAGTTAAACTCAGAAATTTTTTGAATTGTTAAGTGAAGTTTCTGTTGTTATATATAGAAGAAATCTGAATTTTGCATGGTTATAGGACTGTTGATTTAGAATATATTGCTGGCATTAACATTTGATTTAAGAGCAAATTACTAGACTGATATTTCATTGATGTAATCTAAATTTAAACACTTAGTTTAATTTCTGAAATACATTTATTTTTTTTACATGCTCATGCAAGTAGGACTAATCTAGTTTTACTTATGCATCTAATGATCTTTGATTGAGTACCTCATACAAATGGATTTCTGAATTTAAAGTGTTTTATTTCCAGCATTTTACATTTCAGTCCTATTGTACATTTCAGTAATTACTTGTGCAGATTTTACATTTTACATTGCTGGTATAAGTACTTGTTTTCACATTACGATCATCATTTTTTTGAGCCTTAAGTTAAACAACACTCACAACATAACTTAGAATAATTCATATTTTAGGCCCTCATTTAACTAAAATTTATGAAGTCTCTAGTACTACACATCACAACATTTCACTTTGCATTTGCATATAGCTGAATCATTCAGCAACAGTTTCCCATCCTTTACTTGGACTTCATTTCCTTCGCAAGATAGTTGACTCCACAAGGCACTGGTATCATTTTCCTCAAATCAAATTGAATCCTTCAAAATCTTGCGCAATCTAAAACAAGTATTGGTTGCTTAGTTGTGTCTCCCAGATTGGTTGGTTCCCAACCAATCTTCTCTCATTTCATTTCCATATGGTCTACCCCCCTTAGTTTGCTATTGGGAGACAACTAAAACAGAGTGATTGGAGATTAGTGTGACAGCCCTCGATATGAGTTATTGTCGCAGTGCCTAGACATTTTGTGCGACAACAAGACCCATGGCTCTCAACACACCCTACAAGTGCTAATATGGCCCTCTGAAAGGCTAGGACCCCGTATAAGGAGACCAAGCCCCAAATGGAGAAGCACCTGCAATCCTGAATAAGATCCAATGCATCTTGTCCTCCTCCGATACAACAAACCATCATAATAATCAAGTAAAAGATCTTACTAGTCATGGAATCAAAGGGGCATTTCATGGTGAAATGCCCTTCCATAGTGGGCTTTAACATGTACAAGTGTCTCCAAGCTCAACAGGGGGTTAATCAAGGACCCCATTAGGTGGTTTCAACCTTTAAAGGGGGGCGAATTTCCATGGTACATCCCTCCAGTGGCAAGTGACAAATGATATAGTAATGAAACAAAATGGGTATCAAGGGAATCATCCAGACCACATGTCATGGTACAAAGGTAGCTATAATAAGGGAAGCCCACACCTAGGTATATGAGTATAGGAGGGAGAAAATCATGATACATGAGTTACCTCGGCCTTTGTTTTTCCACCCTTCATAATTGCTCAGGGCTCCAGGGGATGAGAGCATGATGTGTAGTATATAGTAGTGGATACCCCCTTAAGGTGGGAGGTTCATCGCCCACCAAGAGTTGGGACAATCATGGGTTCCTTAATGATGGAGAGGGCTCATCTAGGGCCCATAGGAACTAGGGTGATGGCCATGGATAATGGGTAGAGCTCACGTTTGGCTTTGGCCCACATGCTAAATTTGTATGTCCCGACCACCTTTTTCATTTTTTGGTACGTTTCCTATTGAAAGTGACCAAATTATGCTTTTTCTTTTCTTTTTAGCTGCATCAACCTCTGGGGCATCGTTTCAGGCCCATCCCAAAGTATGGACAAGGGGAGGGGGAGGCTAACCCTATGTGGACACATGTGGACCCGAAAGGGAAAGGAGATGAATAGGGCTAAAATGAGTGGAAGGGGGCGATGTATGTAGTGTCGGGAAGCGAGACAGCAACCAAAGTCAGGGTTTCCCAAGTAGTGTCAAACCTAAAGCTAATGCCAGTAAAGGAGATCCCATGGGACTAGGATACAAGTGTAACCACGAAATTGGGGAATGGAGAAAAAAATACAGACCTACCCCACTCTTTCCGGTGAATCTCCCCACAAATCCATGCCCAAAAGTGCCCATGAAAAGTAAGGAAAATTACTCAACTACACCAGTGAAAGCCATTCCTTCAGGGTCGGGAGGCCCACCTTCAAACATACAATCATAACAAGTGGGCGAGGGACCACATGGCTGGCTCAAGTAGCGGAGATAATGGAAAATCGAGCTATCTAGTGGCTACAAGGGGCTACTAGCTGTTAGCTAAGGACTGTCTAGGAGAAAAAAATTCTCCTAGACATACTACCCATAGGTGGGTGGGTTGTTAATCACAAATGGCTAGCCATGGATCTGCAGTACTCCATTCTGAAATGCTTCAATATTTTAACTATATATTTCCCTTGACCAAGGAAAATCTCTCCTTCTCTCTACCACACCTCCAACCCTAGAAAGTAGTGCATCAACCCCAAATCCTTCATCTCAAACTCTTCTACAAGATCCTGCTTACAGTGCGCTATGAGCTCCTCAGACCCAACATACAACATCAATATGAGAGACTTAACCTTCACCTGAATGTAGTACAAGTTCAGGTCTGCCTCACTCTTGGTGAAGCCCACGCTTTGCAAATAATTGTCAATTCACACATACCACGCCTGGGGAGCCTGCTTGAGCCTAGATAGTGCTCTTTTCAACCTATACACATGGGAATCCCTCCCATGCACCTAAAAACCCTCGGTTGCTTTATGTAGTTCTCTTCCTCAATTATACCATTGAGGTTCACGTCCATCTGGTGAATCCTCCAACCCATCTGTGTTGTTATAGAAATGATAGCCCTAATAGATGACTATATGGCTACCGAAGCGAAGGTCTCGTCATATTCGATCCCTTCCTTCTGCGAAAATCCCTTAGCCACAAAACGGGCTTTGAACTTCTCCACACTGCCATTCGCAGCATGCTTGATCTTGTACACGCATTTGGAGGCAATCTCTTACTTGCCCACTGGTTGTGGCACAACCTCCCACACATTATTCTTCATGATGGAAGAATATTCTTCCACCATGGCATCCATCCACACCTAATGCTTGGACACCTCCTCAAAGTTGGCAGGTTCAACCTCAATCAGTTCACTCATCAACGCCATACACCTAGAATAGCATTGAGGAGCCTTGCTCTGTCTAACTGAATATTGCACCAAACATACTCTTGGGCCTCTCTCAATGTCTGCTCTACCCACTTGCCCTGCTTCCTCTCTATTCTTGGAGTCTGAGGCTACGTGTGAGGAATCCCCTGTTCCTCATCCTGATCTCTCTACTTGGCCTACGCGCTCTGCTCACCAACTTGCATGACTATAGACAAAGGAATATGCGTTGACTCGACCTTTGGTGGTTGCCACCCATGAACTTCAATTGTAGAACTCATGCTGACAACTTCTGAAGAGCCCTCTCTTCTTCAAACTTCACATCCCTACACATTATTGTCTTCCTAAGAGCAAGAACGCAAACACAATAGGATTTTGAAGTCTCATTGTACCCCACAAGGATACTTTTCTCTGCAATAGCCTCCAACTTGGTCCATTTCTCCTCGAGAACATGGCAATACACAAAGCACCCAAAGATGTGAATGTGTCCCAAATTTGGTTTCTTCCTTGTAAACGCCTACTCTAGTGTCAATCTGCCCAAAACCTTGTGCGAGCTTCTATTTTGCAATTATATAGCAATGTTGCAAGCCGCTGCCCATAGAACAAAAGGAAAATCCTAATCATCGAGAATGGCCTTAGCTGCTCCAACTATAGCCCTGTTTTTCCACACTTGCAACCCCGTTCTGCTAAGCGTTGTATGGAACAATCAACTCTTTGATACCTTCCTGAGCACAGAAGTCCTAGAAGTCATTCAAGATGTACTCGTCGCCATTATCTGACCATAGTGTCTTGATCTTCTTCCCTATCTGATTCTCAACTAAAGCCTTGAACTCCTTGAATGTGTTCAAGACCTTGTCCTTTTTCATGAAATAGATCCAGGTCTTCATCAAGAAGTCGTCTATGAAGGTCATGTTGTCGCTCAAATTGTACAGGCACGGTGCAACAACAACTCAGGGCAAGGGCTGTCACTCTAATCCCTGCCCACTCCGTTCTAGCTATCTCCCAACAGCAGACTATGGGGTTAGTCCCTATGGAATATGAGAATGCAAGATTTGTTGGCAACCAACAAATCTGGGAGACACGAATGATTGGCCTAGCCACTTGGTTGATTTTAGCAAGTTATGAGATTAGATTGGATTATTTATGTTAAACCAGTGCCTTATGGAGTCAACTACTTGTTTTATATCGATTAAATACCAAATGACCGGATGAACAATCGTTGCTTAGATGTTTTTCTATCCTATATGAAATGCAAGTCCTATAATCTAGGTGAGATACAAAATCTTGAATTATTTTAACAATATGCCTCGCTAGATATATCCCTTAATCCTCAGTTGTCTTGAGGCTAGTCTCTAAAGTACGTTGTTGAGAGAAGTAAAGGTGAAGCAAGCAAAGGCCTGGATAACGATACCTCCCCTTGAAATCTAACTACCCAGTGCCTCCGGCGCTGCAGAGCCTATGGCTCCAACAACTGCAAGGTCACCGTGTTAACCACTAAAAGAGGGTCTATCCTTCGCAAGCTAAGAGATGAAGGGTGTTCCTATCTTTATATTGACCAAGCTTAGGCTTGGAGGTAAATTATTAATGCAGGACTAGGCCTAAAATGAAAAATGCAAGGTGATGAGAACTCTTGAGTTAAGATTGCTTATGATCTTAACTACTTAGTTACAATTGATCTTTAGTTATCACACAAGAGTACTTAATGATTGCGGGACAATCTTAAACACAAGATAAAGTACTCAATTTCAAAAGTGCTCAAAAGACATATTCAATGTGACCAAGAAATAATTGCCCAAGTGCTATACAAGAAACAAGATTAATGCTCTCAATAACAATTTTTACAAATATGCCAAAGATAGAATTAGATTATCTTATCATCCACAATAGATATTCAATCCAACCATGAACATTAAATCCAATGGCAATAAGAGAGATTAGAGCACTTATCCATGATATTACTTAGAACAATTAACCAAGGCACTTATATGAGATAACACAAGATGTGAAAGGGATGTCAATAAACAGTTACTCAAGAGATAGGCAACTTAGATGATTAATATTCTTTCAGGCACAATTAACAATTCTCCAAGTCATGTCAACAAGTTATAACAACGCCAATTAGATAAAGAACAATTAGATCCCCAATGCTAATGTGTAAGAACAAGAGATACAAATATGCCCAAGTCCAATGACCAATTAACCATTCAAAGAGATATTAGATCTTAGGATTAGGAGCTTTTGTGAGTGAGTTACTTAGTGCACAACTAGAATTACGAAACTCATAAGAAAACAAAGTGTTAGATCTCTTGTAGTGAAGCAATGTAGCAACTAAAATCCAATGTTACCAATGCTAACTATCTTCTCACAGTAGAGCATTAAACAATATCAAGAGTCTTTATGCACTTTGTGTTCCAATGACATTAAATGAGCAAGAGAAAACCTTTTAGGACAGCAGTAAGTTAATTATGACAGCAGTATGCAATCTTATGCCAAATGTGTCAAAAGAATCCCAACTACTTATCTCTTTCCCTTTAAATTAGAGCACTTAAAATGAAATGCAAACAGTGAGAAAATGCCTATGAGTGCAAGCATGCAATAGTGCAAATGAGATGAATGAGGCAACCACGACAAGACTAGAGGGCAGCCCTCTTAAAACACTTTGCCAATACAAAGAGATAACCAATGATGCAAGGGACAACAAAAGACAAATGCGTAATTGATTAAGGATCCTTCTCCAATATCACTGCTATGTTAGATCAGACCTTATTATGCCTTTCAAAACAGTGTGACAATCAGTGAAAATTTATGGAATATGCTAAACAGTGAATGCTCAATTTATGCAAGTGACTTATCAATGTGTTAGGTTACTTATCAATTATTTGTATGCCACTTAGATGACGATTAGACCACTGTTATGCAAATGATTAAGGCTGCTAGTGAAACAGAGACAAGAATGAAGGTTTGAGGAGACAAACCACAAGGCCTCTTGGCCTAGAAGATGACCAACTCGCTTCCAAAATTTCTTCAATGGAATGACCACCTGGAATCACAAATATAAGCCCAAAATCTCTGCAAACACCAATGAGGGCTAGAAGGCCAAGGAAAGGCAGCGGATAGGGGAAAAGGCCTAGTAGGCCCACAGCAAGGAGGGAGGAGGCCTCAAGGCTTGGCGTCAAGACTTAGGAGAGCTGAGAGAGCAGAGAGGCCCCATAAGGGGCTGCAGCCAAGGATCAAGCCCTCTAAGGGCTGCAGCAAAGGGAGAAGAGGCCTTTAGGCCTGTGGAAGAGGTGAGGGACTCTCCCGGAGGGCAGATGGAGGAGGGAAAGGGCCAGCCGAGGAGGCCTAAGGCCTTGGGAAGGCCTGCGGCCAGCCCTAGAAGGTTCTAAAGGCTGACGGCTAGGGTATCTAGCCCAAAAAAGGGCAGCGGCTCACCAAGAGAGGTTGAAAAGGGGACAGCTAGAGCAAGGAAGGCTAACGCTAGGCCTAGAAGGCCTTATAAAAATATTTGGACCCCTAAAAAAATCGAAATTTGCTTCAGATCACCGAAAAATCACCACAAACGCTGCAAAATCACCTCCAAGGGCTAGCGGCTTCCTTTCTTGCTTGAGCATTGACCTAGAGGGTGGATCTTGCCTTCCTAGGCCTAGATCCACCTCAAAACCCCAACGATAGTCTTGAAGGAAGCTAAAAACCCTTGAAACCCTTCCAAAATTTCAAATTTGGCTTGAGAAATCACCTGCACAAATGAAAATAAAAATTTCCCAAAACCCCAATATATACAAAATTCAAATAAAACCTCCAAACCCCAATTGCTGCAAACAAGGGTTAGAAGTTATTTACAAAACATTATATACAATGCTTATAAAATGAAATTTTTTGAGAAAATAATTTACGAATAATGATAATGGATCAATGTATTTTTAGAAAGTTAGAATATTGGACACACCCTTTAGCGAAGTAAAAACACCATACAAAAATTCCTAGAGCCCAAACAAGGTCGGCTCTTCCCCAAAGTATGTGAACTTGGAGCCCAAGGGCTAGTGTACCTGCAAATCTCTATATATTTTCTCAAGCAGACTTGTTAGATCATATGGTGAATCAGATTGCTAACACGTACCACAGATCAATGGAACAAGAACACCATGAACTGAGCCCCAAAGTCCTTTTATTATGATATCAAAGGTTCCCAACAAAGCAATGGCTCAATACCAACGTTACAAATTTACATCATCCAAAATCATCCTTGACTTGAGAAGCAAAATGGCTTTCTATTTATAGAAAAATCCCTCCAAGTGGAAAATAACGACTAGTTGGCTTGATCCCTGTCAAAATAATCTCGACCGTTGATAATAATTTGATCATCTTTTAATCTCAGCCGTTGAAAATATTTATTTTGAGAAAAATTTCGAATTTCTCGTAAAACGCATTTTTTTATTAATCCAAAAATTAACTTTCTGGATTTGTTTCCTCAAAATGTTGACTTTGACTTAACCACCAAGGTCCAAGGGCTTAATTTTTCTTAAAAAATCCATTTTTGCCTTGGTGGAGAGCCTCCAAAAATTAACTTATTTTTGACCCACGAATTTTTTGGTCATTTTCCAATTGGAAAAGATTAATTTCTCTAAAATTAATTGACTCTAAATTAATTAATTTTTTGGCTTAGGATTTCATTTTATTTTTGCCAAAAAATTTAATTAATTAACAGTAGAGGAGATTTATTATTTTTTCCACCTTCAAATATTTTAGCCATGGTGTCTAAGTATGAGGGACCATGCACTAAAATATTTTTTACATAAGATATTACAAATTCAACCCTCAAAGGGGAATACACCTTTACATATAGACCCTCAAAATAATTACCCAATTTTGCGACACAATATGATCTAGTAGACCAAGTGATCTATAATAAAATAATTTAGCCAAATAACTTAAATTATTCCCAAAGCACTTTTACAAAGACTCGATATAACACTAGGACTCACCTAAGACCTTGTCAATGAATTCCAACCTAGCTTTGGGGTCTAAGCTGGAGGAAAAACTTTGTCGATTATCTGTGTTTAAAAACATAGATCATGCAATGAGGTTAAAAAACCCCCGAGAACGAAATTCGTCACCAAAATCAAAGGCTTACCTAGTTGTTGTTACAAAATTAAACGGTCATACTAGCATCATTTATATTATAACTTGCAGAATTTGGGTTTAAAATGATACACATATAGTTGCCTGATGATTCTGATCTTTAAAAAAATTTGTACACTGCTTCCTTGGACTTGTGACAAAACGGGTACAGCATATGGCTCCATATGGGGACACGTTGCTTCATCGGAGCAATGTGAGAATCCAGAATCCTATATCCAAGCAAACAATATACATAAGGTAGATATATGTTCATGATCAAAATCATCATGTATATAGAACATCTGCTGGATTGGAAAAATCTACTCTAAAACATAAAACATAAATGCATGAAAGAAAACCAACTAATGATATAAATGAAATTCTACAGAGAGTAGGGTTAGAGATACTATACAAAAGATGCCTCAAGGAATCATTTGTCATCCTTGTAGTTTATGTTGAGCGTCTACCGACTTTTAGGCAGATCCATGGGTTGCTTTCCGGATGTGCCATGCTGAATTCAGGAGAGACTAGGATTTTGACTTATCCGACTATCATGGCTATTAGATGTATTAGACCTCTTTCCTCTTTTCTTCTATCTTTTACCTTTATTGCCAGTGGGTTGTGATGATAATAATGTGACCAAAGTAGATCTTTTGTCTTTATCTTGAAACTACTTGAATGAGAAATCTGAGGCATGCCCAACTTTATTCTGGATATATTCTGTCAAAGGTGACATAAGTACCACAAGCATTGTGAATGACCTGATATTTCTCAGTTTCTTTTCCAACCATGGCACTTCCAGTTAAACTGTCTTCAATGGGACAATTTACCTCCTAGCAATGAGATGGGAATTCTTTGGAAGGCTCATGATCTATCGAGATTCGAAAGGTCTTTGTTTATTTCACCATCTAGCTTATGCTAAAATTCCTCTATTTTGTCCAACCTATCCTGAATGGTAGTCATTTGTTGAGAATGCTCCACTCTCATAGCAGTGATCTCTCTGGCATGATTTTCTTCCATGTTATTTAACATGTTTTGAAATGTGATTGTCTGCTTATACTAAGTAACCTCCATAACCTGTAACCTATTCTCCAAGATGGCTAGTTCCTTGGCATGACTCTTTTGCATGAAACTCATCTCCTTGGTATGATTAGCAATTCACTTCGCTTGATTGAGTTCCATGTTCTTAATTACTTGTGTGTGCTCTGTTTCTATCGCAATCAAATGATTTTGGATAGTGGTTATCTTATTAGAATGATTAGATTCCATGGCTTCTATTGCTTGCGCGTGATTCATTTCCATGGTTTTAATGAGTTGAGCCTGACTGAGTTGCATATCCTTAACCATCTGAATTAATTCTTTGATAGGTTGACCATCAGTTCCTTCAATTTTATCATTGATCTCTTCAACTCTACTTCTTTGCAGCTCGTTATTGTTCTTAAGCGGATGCCTATCTCCATATTTTTTCTTAAAGGCATCAATGATTGATTTGAAAGAATCAAACGTATTATCAGGGAACTCCAAAAAGTAAATCAATACATCATCTTCTAACGAAAGAACAAAGAGCTTCATCTTAACATCTTCATAGTCAGCATATGGCAATACTTGCTCATGCAATGGCTGAAATTCTCAAGGTGAGTCTCGGCGTTATTACCTTGAAAAAGAGGCAACTCATCAATGGTCTTGCCGACCCCTTCCAAAAACTCATGTGGATAACTTGGAATGTTCGTAAAGTTACAAGGGGCAAAGAAGCCATCCATGATGACTTATTCGGGCAAAAGGAGCTAATGGATGTAAGAGAGAGATCCCTTGTTCAAGAAAAACAAGAGGTCTACAAGAAGTGAGCTTCTTCTTCGATGGGTTGGTCGTCTTGGGAAGAACTGTTTTCCTCCTTGGCTTCATGCAAAATGTCTGCTGTGAAGTTTAAAGAAGTGGAGTCGCCACTTGAACATGAATCTAGCTCCAAAATCCAAAAGGCAAAAAACCAAAAAGTTAGTCACAGAGAAGCAGATGGATATCAAGGAGGGCTTCCTATCTAAGAAAAAAGAAGGCTTACTAGAATGTAATTTGTTCAACCGAACTTTGAGAGCGGGGTTAAGCAAGCTACCAAGATTTCTTCTAGTATAAGCTCTTGTGAATAGATGAATAAGTGGAGTCACCACCCAAACAGGAAACTAACCCAAATGTCTAGGTGCTAAGGTGGATTGAAAGGTGAACAAGTTGATGAGAATATTAGTGAAAAGATGAAGGATGAGAAGATGAAGAGATGGAGGGAATGAAAAGATGTCATGAAAACCAGGGACAAAAAAACTCTATTCCTCGGTAACGGCGCCAAAAAATGTTGTGGCGTTGACAGGATATGGAATGATGATGAAAAGAAAAGATGATGATAAAATGTTGCAATGCCAAAGCTCAATAAATTGGTCCCCGTCAACGAAGCCAAAAAATGTTGTGGCTCAAATTGTACAGGCATGGTGCAACAACGACTCATGTTGGGAGTTGTCACTCTGATCCCCGACTTCTTCGTTTTCGTTGTCTCCCAACAGCAAAATATTAGGGGTAGTCCCTATGGAATATGAGAAGGCAACATTTGTTGGCAACCAACAAATCCGGGAGACACGATTGAATGGCATAGACACTTGGTTGATTTTAGCAAGTTAAGAGATTAAATTGGATTATTTATGTGAACCCAGTGCCTTATGGAGTCAACTACTTGCTTTATATTGATTAAAACCAAATGACCAGATGAACAATCGTTGCTTAGATACTTTGCTATCCTATATGAAATGCAAGTCCTATAATCTAGGTGAGATGCAAACTCTTGGTTTATTTTAATTATATGCCTAGCTAGATATATCCCTTAATCCTCAGTTGTTTTGAGGTTGGTCTCTAAAGTAGGTTGTAGATAGAATTCAAGGTGAAGGAAGCAAAGGCTTGGTTAACGATACCTTCCCTTGAATTCTAACAACCCGATGCCTCTGGCGCTGCAAAGACTGTGGCTCTGATGACTGCAAGATCACTATGTTAACCACTAGAGAGGGTCTATTCTTCACAGGTTAAGAGACGAAGGGTGTTCCTATCTTTCTATCAACCAAGACTAGGCTTGGAGGTAAATTATAATGCAGGACTAGGCCTAAAATGCAAAATGCAAGGTGATGAGAACTCTTGAGTTAATATTGCTTATGATCTTAACTACTTAATTACAATTCATCTTTAGTTATCACACAAGAGTACTTGAAAAATGATGGACAATCTTAAACACAAGATAAAGTACTCAATTTCAAAAGTGCTCAAAAGATATATTCAATGCAACCAAGAAATAGTTGCCCAATTGATAAACAAGAAACAAGATTAATGCTCTCAATAACATTTTACCAATATGCCAAAAATAGAATTAGATTATCTTATCATCCACAATAGATATTCAATCCAACCATGAACATTAAATCCAATGACAATAATGGCAAAAAGAGAGATTAGAGCACTTATCCACGGTATTACTTAGAACAATTAATCAAGGCACTTATATGAGATAACACAAGATGTGAAAGGGATCCCAATAAACACTTACTCCAGAGATAGGCAACTTAGATGAATAATATTCTTTCAAACACAATTAGCAATTTTCCAAATCATGTCAATAATTTATCACAATGACAATTAGATAAATAACAATTAGATCCCCAATGCTAATTTGTAAGAACAAGAGATACAAATATGCCCAAGTCCAATCCAATGACCAATTAACCATTCAAAGATATATTAGATCGTAGGATTAGGTGCTTTTGTGAGTAAGTTACTTAGTGCACAATTATGATTACGAAACTCACAAGAAGACAAAGTGTTAGATCTCTTGTAGCGAAGCAATGTAGCAACTAAAATCCAATGTTACCAATGCTAACAATCTTCTCACAATAGAGCATTAAACAATATCAAGAGTCTTTATGCACTTTATGTTCCAATGACATTAAATGAACAAGAGAAAACCTTTTAGGACAGCAGTAAGTTAATTATGACAGCAGTATGCAATCTTATGCCAAATGTGTCAAAAGAATCCCAACTACTTACCTCTTTCTCTTTAAATTAGAGCACTTAAGATGAAATGCAAACAGTGAGAAAATGCCTATGAGTGCAAGCATGCAAGAGTGCAAATGAGATGAATGAGGCAGCCACGACAAGACTACAGGGCTTACAAAATTTCTTCAATGGAATTACCACCTGCAATCACAAATATAATCCCAAAATCTCTGCAAACACCAATGATGGCTAGAAGGCCAAGGGAAGGCAACGCCTAGGGGAAAAGGCCTAGTAGGCCCATGGCAAAGAGGGAGGACGCCTCAAGGCTTAGAAGGAGGGCTGAGAGGGCAGAGAGGCCCCACAAGGGGATATGGCCAAGGATCAAGCCCTCTAAGCACTGCAGCGAGGGAGAAGAGGCCTTTAGGCCTGCGGCAGAGGTGAGGGAAGCTCACAGAGGGCAGACGGAGGAGGGAAAGTTCCAGCGAAGGAGGACTAAGGCCTTGGGAAGGCCTGCGGCTAGCCCTAGAAGGCACTAAAGGCTGACGGCTATGGTGACAAGGGCCACGACTAGGGTCTCTAGCCCAGAAAAGGGTAGTGGCTCACCAAGAGAAGCTGAAAAGTGCATGGCTAGGGCAAGGAAGGCTAACGCTATGCCTAGAAGGCCTAAAAAAAATATTCGAACCCCTGTAAAATATGAAATTTGCTTCAAATCTCCAAACAATCACCAAAAAACGCTACAGAATCACCTCCAAAGGCTACCAACTTCCTTTCTTGCTTGAAAGTTGAGCTAGAGGGTGGATCTTGCCTTCCTAGGCCTAGATCCACCTCAAAACCCCAACGATTGTCTTCAAGGAATCTAGAAACCTTTGAAACCCTTCCAAAATTTCAAATTTGGCTTGAGAAATCACCTGCACAAATGAAAATAAAAATTTCCCAAAACCCCAATATATACAAAATTCAAATAAAACCTCCAAACCCAAATCGCTGCAAACAAGGATTAGAAGTTATTTACAAAGTTATTTTACAAAAAATTATATACAAAATATATACAAATATACAACGCTCGTAAAATGGAATTTTTTGAGAAAATAACGATAATGGATCAATGTATTTTTAGAAAGTTAGAATATTGGCCACACCCTTTAGCGAAGTAAAAACGCCATTTAAAAATTCCTCGAGCCCAAACAAGGTTTGCTCTTCCCCAAAGTTTGAGAACTTGGAGCCAAAAGACTAGTATACCAGCAAATCTCTATATATTTGCTCAAGCGGGCTTGTTAGATCATATGGTGAATCAGATCACCTAAGATAAAACCAAATTTTACCAATAAAATGTTCTTATCACCAACAAATGAAATAACAAGCTCATAAAAGTATTAGCACAATATAGGAAAGCACATAGCTAGCGTGTTCCATAGATCAATGGAACAGGAACACCATGAACTGAACCCCAAAGTCTTTTCATTATGATATCAAAGGTTCCCAGCAAAGTAATGGCTCAATATCAGCGTTACAAATTTAAATCATCAAAAATCATCTCTGACTTGAGAAGCAAACAAAATAATCTTGACCGTTGATAATAATTTGATCATCTTTTAATCTCAACTGTTGAAAACATTTATTTTGAGTAAAATTTCGAATTTCTCATAAAACCCATTTTTTATTAATCCAAAAATTATTTTTTTGGATTTATTTCCTCAAAATGTTGAATTTGACTTAACCATCAAGGTCCAAGGGCTTAATTTTTCTTCAAAAATCCATTTTTGCCTTGGTGGGGGACCTACAAAAATTAACTTCTTTTTGACCCACCAATTTTTTGGCCATTTTCCACTTAGAGAAGATTAATTTCTCTAAAATTAATTTTGACTCTAAATTAATTAATTTTTTGGATTATGATTTATTTTTATTTTTGTCAAAAAATTTAGTCAATTGACACTAGCGGGGATTTATTATGTTTCCCACCCTCAAATATTTTAGCCATGGTGTCTAATTATGAGGGACCATGTACTAAAATATTTTTTATATAAGATATTACAAATTCATTGCTCAAAGGGGTAATACAAAAGAGCAAAAAATAGTAAATCAGAATCAAATTGTTTTCCTATAAATGCTTGGTTTGATGAGGAATGCAAAATGGCAAGGAGAACCTTGGAAAAGGTAGAAAAAGAGAAGAGGAATGTAAAGTTATATAAGCAAATACTAAAAAGAAAAAAAGATGAGTTCATACAACCAAAGAGAGAAGAGTTAATATATTTAAGCAAGAATAATCCAAAGCTTTTCTAGCAGGAAATGCAACCAAGGAAGAAGCAAATTGAAAATAATATTACAGCCAATCAATGGTTTGAATATGCAAGGCAACTCTATGAGAAATAATTTGAAGCGGGGTCCCCCCTAGGATCAACACAAATTCAAAGCTCTTCACATTACAGGAGGTGGAGAATGGAATTAAGAAGCTGAACAGGAAAGGCAAAGGACTTGGTTGAACTTCAAGCAGAGTATCTAAAATGGGGAATGCACGCTCTTGCATCAAACATCATGAAAATATTCAACAACATCATTCAACAAGGATTCCCAAGAGACTGGACAACTAGCCTAGCAATACCCCTTTTAAAAGTGGAGACATTAATAATCCATCCAACTATAGAACGATTATGATCAATCCTTTGTTTGCAAAGCTTTTTGGCAACATGGTAGAAGACAGAATTAGCAAGTGGGCAGAAGTAAAAGAAAAGAGGGCAAGAGGACAAACGGGTTTTAGGCCGAAACATTCTACAGTGGATCATGGCATCACGTTGAGACACATTGTTGAAAAGGTTTGGGAGGACAAAGAAGAAGTATTTTGCTGCTTTGTTGACTTCAAAAAAGCATTTGACATGGATAAGTTGTGGCATAAAATGGAAGAACTTGAAATTCCTGTGCATTATAGAGCCGTTGTCCATAGACTTTATGAAGAAGTGAAAGTCAAAATTAGAACCTCAGTAGGTATTTCAGAAAGCTTTAGAAGTGACATTGGAGTCAAGCAAGGTTGCCCTCTATCCCCCACTCTTTTTGGTCTATATATTGATAAATTGGAAGACTGGCTAAATCTGCAAGGGGGAGATGGTGTTCAGTTGGGGGAGTTTGTGATAAAACTTCTTTTATATGCTGATGATATTGTATTGATTTCTAAATCGGCCCATGGATTGCAAATGCGCTTATATGCCCTTGAGCATTTTTGTAGAGCAGTGGGGATGCAATTCAATACTAGCAAGACCAAAATAATGATTTTTTCTAATAAAAGGAAGCATAACCAGAATACTTTCTTCTTTGAAGACAACATTCTTGAAGAAGTACAGGAGTACAAGTACCTTGGGATTGATTTCAACAACAAACTCAATTTGGAGGACTGCAGAAAGAAGAGAATTTACGAGGGCGTAAATCATTATATGCTCTTCAAAACAGATGTAGAGAGGCAGAGTTATGAGATTGGAAAACGATTAAAGTGCTTTTTGGACTCCTACTTTGTCCAGTGATGCTATATGGGTGTGAATTGTGGGCTAGCAGCACACCTGTCTCAAAATGAAAACAAATTGAGAAAATCCAAAAATGCTTGATCATGAGCAAGTTCAAAATAAAAAGTTCGGTACCTTATGAGATAATGTTGAGTGAAACAGGAGAAACTTCCATTGAAGCAATTGTTATGGTGCGGCTCATAAGATACCTAAAAAGAATTGAACAAATGAGAGTAGGTAGATGGCCTAATGTTATCTTCAATGAAGGCATCAGTGAAAGAAAGAAAACATGGATGAAACAAAACTACACATGGATGCAAAAATGGAATATCTACCTCAATGTCTGTCCCACAAATAGCAAGGAGCTAAAGGATTTTGTTATGGAGAAGTTTTGCAAAAAGGTATGGGGAGAAGAGTTGGGTAGAAAGAAGAAATATTACATTGAGGAATTCAACCCTGTGTGTGATTTACAACAAAAAGAGTTCATTGGAGCTAGCATTTCGTGGAGGGCAAAGGTTCTTATTGCTCAATTAAGGACCAACTCACATCAACTTCGGTGTGAAACAGGACGGTGGAAAAGGCCTAAAGAAGCTTGGGAAGAAAGGGTGTGCACATTTTCCACGTCTGAGGCTGTGGAATCGGAAAAAACATTTCATTTTGGAATGTGATGCATTCAAAGACATCAAAGAAAGTTATGAGAACATGTTAGCATCAGTTTCTTGGCATTGTCTTTTTAGCAAGGAGATTGTTGGAAGGTTGGGTCAACTCATCATCAATTTGAATCGGAAAAGCACTGAATTGCAAAGAGCGAAAAACAGGGAACTAATGGTCTCATAGACTATTTTTAGTCTCGTGGACCTTAAATAATCATTCCATTTCATTTCATTTTACACCTTTACATATATATCCTCAAAATAATTACCCAATTCTGCGACACAATATGATGTAGTAGACCAAGTGATCTGTAATAAAATAATTTAGCCAAATAGCTTAAATTATGTCAAGCCAGGCAGTAACTCCTCAAAGCAAAATTGATTCGTCTATCTTATTCCTTCAAGTAGGTCTTCATTATATACATGAGGGAGAGACTGTTCACTTCATCTCCCGATGACTGTTCATTACTTATTTATTTATTTACATTATATTCACCCAATCCTGATGATTAGGTGTCAACATCCCCCCCCCCTTAATCTGAAGGGATGTTGGTGAGTCCAAGCATCATTCTGAATTGTTCAAACTTTTCTCTTCCAAGCGCTTTGGTGAAGATGTCTGCAATTTGCTCATTAGTGGAACAATGACGGAGATGGATTGTTTTGGCCTCAACATGATGTCGAATCAGATGATATTTAGTATTGATGTGCTTCGTTCGATCATGGAACTTTGGGTTCTTGGCCAACCTTATTGCAGAGGTATTGTCAATCATGAGTGGAGTTGATTGTACTTGTTTTACGTGCAAATCTTCAAGAATTTTCCTGAGCCACGCAATTTATTTTGGTGCTTCAACTGCTGCCACATATTCTACTTCTGTTGTGGAATCTGTTGGAACTACGTGTTTGCGTGATCTCCAGGAGACAGCTCTCGATCCAAGACTCATAGCATATCCTGAAGTAGATACCCCAGTTTCTTTGTCTCCATCGAAGTCTGAATCAGAGTATCCAATCAAGCTGAAGTTGTCCACCTGTGTATACTTGATTCCAAAGTCTTGAGTTCCCTTCAAGTACCTTAGAGCTCTTTTTGCAGCAAACCAATGTCCCTCACAAGGCTTTTGCATAAACCTGGAGAGGATTCCAACAGCACACGAAATGTCTGGTCTCGTAGTAGTTAGGTAGTTGAGACTTCCTACAAGTTGTCTATACTTTGTTGCATCCTCAAATTCTTTTCCTTCAATAGATGTGAGCTTTAAGTTTTGTTCCATTGGAGTGGTAATAGGATTGCATTCTGTCATGCCAACCTGTTCAATAGATCTCCAATGTATTTCTTTTGAGAAAGAAATATGGACTTCGGATGTTGGGTTACTTCAATACCAAGATAGTAATGAACATAGCCCAAATCAGTCATTTCAAAACTTTTCCCCAATTCCTTCTTTATGGATGCAATGTAGCTTTCATTGTTCCCTGTCATTAAAAGATCATCTACATATACCACAAGATATACAACTATTTTGCCAACTTTCTTGACAAATAAAGTTGCATCATCAAGATCATAATGTTTGAAATTGAGTTTCAGAAGATACTCAGTTAGTTTTTCATACCAAGCTCGCGGTGCTTGTTTGAGGCCATACAAGGACTTCACCAATTTGCATACTTTATGTTCATGTCCTTTCACAGCAAATCCTTCAGGCTAGGACATAAAAACATTCTCTTTTAGATCTCCATTCAAGAAAGCAGTTTTTACATCCATTTGATGGACTTTCCAACCGTTTTGAGCTGCTAGGGCAAAGAGAGTCCGGATGGTAGCCCATTTTGCTCTGGGGGCAAAGGTCTCCTCATAATCAACCCCTTCCTTCTGTGCAAAACCTTTTGCCACAAGCCTAGCTTTGTGCTTGTCAAGTGAGCCATCAGTGTTATACTTGTTCTTGTAGACCCACTTGCAGCCAATTGGTTTGGTTCCTAATGGAGGATCAACCAGCTTCCAAGTGCCATTCTTTATGAGGGCATCATACTCCTTTTGCATCACTTCTTTCCATTCATCATGAGAAGCAGCTTCTTTGAAGGAAGTTGGTTCAAAATCTGTAGACAAGTTCAATTCACAATCATAAGAAACATCCATATCAATCAGTGAATCAGAGTCATCTACATCACCTCCATTTTGTCGGTTTGAATTTCTAGTTCCTATCTTTCCAACCTCATTAGGATGAACACTTTCAAGTGTCTTTGTCAGCCACTTTGGGGGACCTTTTTCAGATGGTCCAGGCTGCTCCGCTGATTGAGTTGGGACTGAATCAAGATTGAGTCTCCCAATTCTATCAATCACATCACTTAAAGCATCATCCGTTGTTGGAGTTTCATGCAGGGGAGAGTGTTCTTCAAAAGAAGATTCCACATGTTGATCTAGTATAGGAATCCCCCCTTCAAGATGTGGAATCTGATTATCAAATTCTTGAAATGATTTTGCTTTTGCGAATCTATCCAAGCGATCAAGTTGTCGCTCAACAACATTGTCAGTTTTGGATGATTCAAGAAAAATTACATCTCTAGATACAACAAACTTTTTATTTACTTCATCACAGAGACGGTATGCTTTGGAGGTGTTTGAATACCC
Organism: Pinus tabuliformis; assembly: GCA_031772625.1. NCBI lineage: Eukaryota > Viridiplantae > Streptophyta > Pinopsida > Pinales > Pinaceae > Pinus > Pinus tabuliformis. The sequence goes on along the minus strand of CM062805.1, from coordinate 1,048,387,114 downwards.
CAGGAAGATACACTTATGACTTCTAGCACCAAGTTTGTTTCTATGTACCTTTGGTATCAAGGCATAACAGGTGGAACCAAAGACCCTGATATGCTTTACCGAAGGAACATGTCCATACCACATTTCATATGGAGTCTTGTTTCTAATAGCATTAGATGGACATCTATTCTTTATATATGCAACACATAGAACAGCATCAGCCCAAAACATTATCTTTACATTTTTGAAGAAGAGCATGGATCGTACCATATTTAAGATTGTCATATTCATTCTTTCAGCTACACCATTCTGTTGGGGATTATAAGGCACAGTTGTTTGATGTTTGATCCCATGTTGGCGAAGATAGTTTTCGAATTCATTTGATGTGTATTATTTTCCATTATCAGTGCGAATAGACCCAATATGAGATTGTGCATCATTTTCAATCCATTTATGAAAATTCTTGAATGTTTGAAAAGCATCAAATTTGTTATTCAATAAATAAACCCAACACATTTTGGTGTAGTCATCAATAAATGTCATCATATATTTATTTCCATTTGCAGAAGGAGCAGGCATTGGACCACATAAATCTGAATGAATGAGTTCAAGTTTTCTATGTGCTCTTGAATGTGAATCATGAAAAAACTGTTTGCTATGCTTTCCTAGAATGCAAGCATCACATTGCTTAAGTTTCCTAGGAATTGTAGGCAAACCAGCAACACCATTTTTCTTCAACAAGCGGAAACTGTCATAGTTCAAATGTCCAAATCTAGCATGCCATAATAAACTAGATGGAAGTGTACCTTCTTCATGATGAGAATTGTATGAGAAATGTTGTGCACGAGCAGAGGTTCCTTGCAACTTGAGAAGTCTTTCTTCTTTTATTCCCCTCATGACAAGTGAGTGGTCAGATGCTTTTCTTACCTCAAGCTTGCCATCAAACATATGAATGGAATGACCTTGCTGGCGGATGTGGACCAAGGACAGCAAGTTTCTCTTGAGCTATGGAAGATAGAGAACATGATGCAGAAGAAAGTCTGGAAGACCAGGCAATTGAAGCCTGATTGTGCCAAGCCCTGATGGTTTGATTTTTTATTGGTCTGCAAAGTATACTGCTCCATCAACATTGTCAGTAAATTCTTCAAAAAAATCTTTTCTATGAGGCATGTCGCAGGATGCTCCTAAATCAAGTAACCAATCATTTTTCCAAGAAGCAAGTGAAGCATTAAATAAATCTTCATTTACTCCAATATTACATTGTGCCACAACATAGTGAGCGGATTCAGGTGCTTTACCTTTGTCTATATCATCAGTTTTACCTTTCTGTTGGTTTCTTTGCTGCTCAATTTTGTCCCATGGTAGCTTGCATGTAGAGGCATCATGTGATCCATTTCTTTTGCAGCGTATGCAGTGCAAATCTGCCTTTTCTCCTTGAGAGTGTCTGCCCCCCTGCCTCTGAAATATCTTCCTCTTCCTCTTCAACCACCTCTTCTTCTGAAAGAATCTTTAGAAGGATTCTTTTCTTTATGAGCAAGGCACACTGCCTCTTTAGAAGATTCAGGGGCTGTCTTCTTTCCAAAAGCTTTCTCTCTTTTAGTAAACTTTTTCACAAGAGAGTCAAAGGTGATATCTTTGAGATTTCCATTTGCTTGCAATGACTCAAGATAATTGGAGTAAGTAGGATAAAGTGCCTTGAGAAAAGCGATAAGAGGAATATCCAATTCAACCTTAGTGGATTTTATATCATGCATTATAGACTTTACTTCAGATGCAAGAGCAAGAGGATCATTATTTTGCAGTTCAAGAGTGAAGAGTTTAATCATAAGTTGAACAACTTCAAGTGCTAAATGTGAGTCATAGAGTTCTTTCAGCTTTTGTAAGGCTTCAAAAGCAGTTGAAAATGGCAAAATATGGCGACTCACCTCTTCATTTACAGATGCTGCGATTAATGCATAAGCTTTGTTGTTCTTGTTTTCCCAAATGACGAGCTCTTTGTCTGAGGTAGGTTGTTCTGGCTCTTTGTCTCCGTCTCCGACACACACTCCTTTCCACAACTCATTGAAAATGAGGGTGTGTTTTATCATCCGAGACCACTCAGGATAGTTCTCCTTGCCAGTGAGAACTATTCCCACAATGGATACGATTGAATGCATTCTGTAACAAAAACTTCTGCTGCAAAATTTTACTCTTAATGGGAAAAAATATACATCTGATATGATGGGACAGCAGATTCAAATGTCAATCCGCATTCATCTGGACAGCGTTAAAGTATAGAATATGGCAGTGTTTAAACAGCACATATATGGCAGCATTAAACAAGATCACTCCATTGATACAACACAAATACAATCTTCACCTATTACAGACCACAGTATTGCCAACAAAAGCGGCAAAAAATATATTCACTTTGTATACATCCAAAAAATCTCATCAACAACGAGAACAATCACAAAAAAAACACTGCTGCCAGAACACTGCATTACAACAACAGTGATATATCATGGAGCGATTTCAAATCTCTGCTTCTTGCTGGTCTGACCTGCTCGCTGGAATGGCTGGAAATTTAGTGAGCTCAACGCTAGCAGCACAAACACAGTGTCCCCTTAATACGACAAACACATCATGAATATCCAACAGTTTACTACAAGAAAGAAAGAAACGTTTGCCGTATACAGTGAAAACGTTTGACAAATAAATTCCCACTGCTACTGCTGGGACATGAACCAAACCAGGATCTCTCTCTCTCTCATGTGAGAGCCGAGAAAGTAGACTTTATAAAAACCGGAACAAGAAGTTCAGTTGATGAGCGTGAAGTGTATGATGGAGTAATATTGAAGACAAGCTTGTAATTTAGGAAATTGGAGTTGTGGACAGTCAATCTAAAAGATAGGTCCGCGTTCAATATAATCCACCAATGTAATACACTAAGACAGCGTTCAATACACCAATGTAATACACCAAAACAGTGTTCAATATATGCAGAAGCCAGTCACAGGTTCAACACGGGCAATATGTAAAGGAAAGAGTACAGTGTGTAATTGACAGTGTTCAACACGAGCAGCGTTCAAAACGCACCAGCATACAGCACACAGCAGCCCTTCAAAAAAATTTCACACAGTTGATTCATGCACGCAGATCCTAGCAAAGGAACCTGATTCATGCATGCTTCTTCAACCTTCTGGTTTTGTTCAACGGATGGTAGTCACTACATAGTGGCAGTGACTGTGGAGGGGACAGAGAGTGCAGTGGACAGTGGACAGAGAGTAGTAGGCAATGGACAGAGAGCAGTGGACAGAGAGCAGTGGGCAGAAGGGAGTTACAACTATTTTGGGAGCTGGCTCTGATACCATGTCAGGCCAGGCAGTAACTCCTCAAAGCAAAATTGATTCGTATATCTTATTCCTTCAGGTAGGTCTTCATGATATACATGAGGGAGAGACTGTTCACTTCATCTCCAAATGACTGTTCATATTACTTACTTATTTATTTACATTATATTCACCCAATCCTGATGATTAGGTGTCAACAAATTATTCCCAAACCACTTTTACAAAGACTCGATATAACACTAGGACTCACCTAATACCTTGTCAATGAATTCCACCATACTTTTGGGGTCTAAGCTAGAGGAAAAACTATGTTGATTATCCGTGTTTAGAAACACACATAATGCGATAAGGTTAAAAAAACTCCTAGGATGAAATTTGTTGCCAAAATCAAAGGCTTACCTAGGTGTTGTTACAAAGTTAAACTGTCATACTAACATCATTTACATTATAACTTCCAGAATTTGGGTTTACAATGATACACATGAAGTTGGCTGATGATTCTGATATTTAAAAAAAATTGTACATTGCTTCCTCAAACTTGTGGCAAAACGGGTGCAACAGGTTATGTAATACTAGTACTGACTGAGGGATATTGTTGACATGGGCCCACACACATCTAAGTGTACTAGATCCAAAATCCCTTTGGACCTAGTGTCGCTGCTCAAAAAACTAGTCTTGGCATATTTACCCAGTGCACAACCCTTGCACACCTCATGCTACTTGAACTTCAGTTCTGGCAACCCCGTCACTATCTCCTTGAACACATTAAGTGGTCCATGATGAATATGAGCCATCCTGCTATGCCATAATTCTCCCAGCCTTTTGCTATCGCTTACCAATGCATGCACTAGCTCGAATTACAATTGAAACAAGTTTCCCTTCCTGACCCCTATTACTTTCGTTGTCTTGGAGTTCTTGGGCCAAATATACACTTTACCCTCCTCAAAGGTCACAATGTAACCCTTGTCCTCCAAGGTAGCAATTGAGATCAGGTTCTTTGTCATACTTGAAACATACAACACATCCTCCACCAACAAGGGTTTGTCAAACTCCCTCTAAAACTTGACCGTGCCAATACCAATTGGATGGTACTTGGCATTGTCTCCAAGTTCTACATAGAAATTCGACTCCTTCACACGGTGCAATACTCTTTGACTCCTGTCATGTGGCAAGAAGCCCCATTGTCAATGTACCACACGCTGGTGGCAATTGAACTCGAGAGACATGCAATGAGCAAAAACTCATTCTCGAACAGTTCTGCAAACTCGTCCACCTCTGCGGTAGCAGCAACCTACTTCTTCAACTTGCCCTTCTTCTTATTCAGGCACTGGCTAGCATAGTGACCCAGCTGATTGCATGCAAAGCACTTAACCTTTGCTTGGATCCCTCTTCTTCTCACCTTGGAAGAGGACCCCTCACTTGGCCCTTTCTTGGCCTTTTGCTTACCCTTACTTGCCAAAGCAAGGTTCTCCTCTTCTTCAAATCTCTTCCTTTGATCTCTTCGCTGACCACTTTCTCGAATCTCCTCCTAAACGAAATCATCCCAAAGTCTCGCCCAATCGGGTAGGTGATCCCAGCCCATAACACACTTGACAAAGACCTCCCAATGCTTCAAAAAGCCATTCAAGGCTATACACGCTATCTCCTCCTCAGCAATTGTCTCTCCAACAATAGCCAATTTGTCCCTAACCTGTGTCAACCTGAACAAATAAGATGTCACGCTCTCGCCCTTGGACATTCTTATGCCATGCAACTTGTCCTTGAGCATCATCTTTCGACTCTGATAGTCGCTCTGATATAATTTCGTGAGCGCATCCCACATCTTTTTCGCAATATTCTTCTCTAACAAATGGGGTATGAGATGATCTTTGACCCCATCGAGAATAATCCTTTGTGCCTTGGCCTCCTTGACCTCATGCAAATCAAGAGCAATTGGATCATTTGTTGGTGGAACCACTGTTGTATTAACAAAATTCCACAGCTTGTTCTCCTTGTGAACAATTGAGCCTCAACCCTTCCACTATAGACAATTTGAAGAACCCTCAAGCTTGTCCTCATATCGAACATTGGTAACCATTGTAGAATAAAACCCTCGAAGAGATTGAAAATTGTAATCTAAATATTTTTGTCCTGAAACTTGTGTCAAATATCCTTGGCTTCGTATTTAGAGTTTAGAGCTCTGATACCATGTTAATTTCTTTAAACCCAGTTACAAATTTATTGTCTCAACAAATAATCACAGATCTAAAATAAACAATGCTTTCTAATCTGATTTGTAACAATAAATATTCTAGGTTTTTAACCAAATAAACAACATAAGCAAAAATACTTGAAACCAATCACATGCAATAGAAAATAACACAGATATACACTAAAAAATACTTGAAACCAATCACATGCAACAGAAAATAACACAAATATACACTAAAAACCCCAGTGTGGGGAAAACCAGCAAATGTTGGGTTTCTTATTCAGCTTCAGGAAAAATATTTTCTTACAGCATTTACACAAGAATTTGCTCCGACAAATAACCAACAAAATATCTTAGCCCTCTTTCTCTAACCCAACTCGTTTACGACCCACACGCGCGGCCCAGCAGAAAACTTTTGTGTGCAAAGAAACTCGTCCTTTTAGCCAAAAAGAAAGTTCGGCCTCTCTATTGATCTCGCTTTCCATGAGCTCGCTTTAGCTAGCTCGATCTAGCCTTTTCTTGCTCTCGCTGCCAAATATTGTGCTCCACTGAATCCCAACTTGTGCCAAATTGAATGTGCATCTCCTTTGTCTTGAACCTCTTATTAAAAAAATCGAACCCTAATCTCAAGCAGAATCCCTAATCTCAACATTTGAGATTAGATCTCACTTTATTGAGATCAATGGCTAGGACTTAATCTGTCATTGACTTATTTTCCCTTTTTACAAAAAAGTACCCAGCAATTAAATTAAATTGTCAACTGAAGTCTTGACTTAGGAAATTCATTAATAAACTACAGTAAGAGATAATTAAGGTGACTCGTTGCATGTAATGGCACCTGATCCATGTAGAATCACCTTCCAAGCTACAATCTCAACAACAAAGGGCCCATACAACCCACAGAAACCCCTCGTATAATATGTGACAAAAATAATAGTAGGTCACAAAAATAGGTATAGCGATGATTTTAATGGGAATTATAGCAAGGGTCAATCAACACCTTTTGCGCATCTCTAAAAAGGAGTTGTTATATGCAATTAATTAAACCCTACAAAAAATGTTGAAATAGTTAGGTTGCAATTGGCACCAAAAACTCAAGGAACATATTTCTTGAAAACATGTCTCCTCAAGCATATAAATTTGAGGTAATGCGCAACATTAACTGCCCCTACTGTAAAATTAATTCAATAAAAAAACATGGATTCTTCGAGCATGGGAGAAATATTTGAGACATTAGACATCTTATTAGGCTAAGATAGATCTGCCATTCGTAAGAGGGACCCTTCAATAGAGTTCCACACAACAAATTCAGACCATCATTCAATGGAGGTGTGACTGCATGAGCACCCCACTACAAATGGCAACCTATGCACCCAATCCTATATAGTATGTCAAATGGCCTAAGAGAGTACCTCTTAATGATGACTTGGAAGTGAAGAAGGGGTTCAAACAACTATTGCCGAGATGTTCATGATTGAAGAGCGTAGGACTTGGGCAACAATTTCATTTATTTGTAGAACACAATGAGCCCTTTAAGAAAGCAAAGATAAGGGAAGATCAACTTACTACAGCCCCACAGGATACAATTGGGTGGTGGACAATGCATAGCAATAGGAATGTAAAGCTACTTTAACTATTGTTTGACCACTATATAAGATTGCTAGTTCCTTTGCAGACAAGAGGAACTAGTACACTTAAAACTTCCTCTAGGACAACAGAAAAACTAGATGCATTTCATAGTGCTTTAAGACTTTAATATTGGAAGACACACGAGGATCAAAAGGAACTAATGACATTATGGGATGTCAATCAAAATGAAGCCTCAAATGAGGAGGGTGGAGAGTTGTGGTCAGGATTGGTTGGTGTGTCATTGATGATTGATTGTCTCTAAGGAGACAAAGTCAGACAACGATAGTGATGGTGGCATGCCTAATGATGCTAAAAATTATTGTAGTCATTGCATACAACTAAGCACAAGCTATGTAGTACTTGGTTTGTGCCTTGCTCCTTGTTTTATTATTTTAATTATTACATCATATATGATCATTAATCATTTGACAAGTTATGTACCAAAAAAAAAATTGTTATTTATGACTTTTATACCATGCCAGATTGTGATGTCTGGATCAATGTTATCAAAACCAATTGCACCGGATCGAAACTGGTCGGTTTCATCTGGTTTTCAGGGTTTCTAGTTTAAGCTGGTGACTCAAACAAGTTTGGACTAAGTTTTGTCCTCGACAAATCCTGAACCAATCAAAACTAGCCAGTTTAAGACAAAACGAATCAAAAGCTGTCAATTTGACCAATTTTTACTAATGCATCTCCATGCCCGAAAAAACCAAAAAAAGAAATCCTACAACTACCCCAAAACCTTATTATCATCTAGTGATGCACCCCCTCTATCATGGATGGGCTTACATTGGATGAACTGCAACCACTTCCACCACCATAGGATATGAACAATGGTGTTGGACCTGCTGAGGCATCGAGTCAAGTTTTTGATGCAAGAATGAAGAGGATCTAAGTTTGGATCATTGTGTTATTTTTCAGCACTCTCAATTGTGTTTAATCTCTTTCAGATATATGGGGTTGGGTCTTCCTACTCTCATTTCAGCTACAATTAATTTTAGTACAGTTAAGTACTCCCATCTCTTCTCTTTTACAGGATGTTCCTTCTAACACTCCTTCAAATGGGAAAATCAGTGGCTATTGTTCCATTAGATGCACAATATGGTTGGTATGTGCCTTCCGGCATACATAGGATGAGCAAGTCAATGACAATATTTTCCAAAAAATGAGCAATTTGGTGGCAACATTCTTTCAGCAGATGAGTCCAGTCACTTCCCTTCAAGGGAGGAGCAACTCAGAGCTGATTCCTATAAAAGATGTTTCTTGCAAGACTTCAGTATCATAGTCTCCTAGATGATGGACAATTTCGCAGCACTATTCCAACAAATTAGTAGGTCCACTCTTGTATTGAGTTGGGTCATCACAAAGCCACCGTCTCTTCTTCCAACTACAGTAGACATTTCATTGTGTTGGGTATGCTCACTCACTTTTATACATTCTCTCTTATATTTATGCCTCTTTAGAACACTTGTTTGTTAGATGGACAAATCCAGATCATTTCCCCAAATGCTGAGCAGTTTAATGGTGTCATTTCTTCAAAAGTTGAGTTGTTCCATGTTGATTATGGTTGGGTATTCATAAGACCTTCCACATTTGTATTGAGTTGGGTCATCACGAACACATTCTCTTATTATATCTATGGATGTCTCTCTACTGAGTTGTGCATGCCCACTCCTTTTTATTTTATTATCTTTCTTCATGACCTCATGCTCAATCACTATCGTATTAATAGGTTATGTTTAATAACCAACCTAGTCAACTTTATTTTATATTATTCTAGGGGGCAAAGACTAACCTAGGCGTTTATGTGGGCCCATAACCTCCTCATAGGGGAAGGTGCCCACCTTATAATTTGTGGATATATAGTTATACACATCTCATGAGTCAATCATAACATCATATTCAACCATTAAGGAATTAATTCTTTTAGCCTACAAGTACCCACATCTTGTATTTGGCATATCCCTAACACACCTCTACTACAGCTATAACACACTCATTTCAAGTGTCTATTCAGCATTTCTCTCTCTCTTTTATTGTAAGTTAAGGATTTGTTGGTGGATCGATTCGATCATTTCTCTCTCCATGTCTCATGTGATTCCAACAGGAGTTTCTATTTTAAGAGTGGTGATTAATCATCAGTGATCATCTTTATGCATGTCTTTATTTGTGACCTATTAGCTCATGCTGTTGCTTCTAATTGACCTATGAGAGCACGTGAGTGAATAAATGTCTTAGTTAGATGAGTTAGAGGGTTGTTGGATGAGAATCCACTTGTAGTAAAGTCAAGGTGGCTTAGTGGGTTGGTGGGTCATGAGTTGTCTTGCGTGCACTAAGAGACGTGGATTTGTATTGTCTTAGTCATGGTCAGATGGCTTAAGTGATCCACATGCTTAGTGGGTTGTTGGTTTACTTGGTGGTGGGTGATATCATGGATGATGTGTTCATCCTCGTACCCAGCCTATAAATGTAACCTTTGGCGTTCATTCAAATTAATTAATGCCTTCTGCTAATATTGATTTATGAGTGCTTGGCCAGCAATCTTATGTGTTATTTCTTTTGTGTTTTTAGCAAGTATAAAACTCAAATATATGACTAAATACTTGGTGAATCGGTTCTAAAATTCAAATTTGGTGCGTCTTTCTCTGATGTATCATCCTGTGGTTTCTATTTTAGAAAAGAAACAAACATTATTTGTGTTCAAATCAGTGTTGCAAGAACGCCCACCCTGCCGAGCTCATAGGCCAGAACCGCAAACCATGTGGATCCATGCAAGAACCGCAAATGGAACCATGCTTCTTAAATTCGGTACCACACTTCTTAAATTCAAAACCGAGCTTCATCTTTAATTTCACGATTCCTAGACCTGTGGGAACTATGACGGTTTCATGCACAGTTCCACAAGCCGAACCATGGTTCCGTGCATGGTTTGGTCAAGCTTCTCCAGCGGTTTTGTCACGCTTCTCGAGTGGAACATTTAAATGCATTCAGCAATTGGTGTAAGAGGATAGCATAAGCTTAGTACTTTTTATTTTTTAATCATTACAGACCATCTACAAACTACTCTCTTTAACCATACATGGCAAGTTTTTAAAATGTGGGCTACATAATTTGTTCATTGGTAACTGCGAACATGAAATGTAGAACATTCTAAATATCTCATCTTCAGTCATTCACACCAACTTGTCATTGAGTCTTTCACACAAGACTATAGAATTCCTTGAATATATCAAAACTTTTCCTGAAATGGTAGTGAACAAATTTAAACAAATTCCATGGATATTTAATCTCATAGTTGTTGCAAGCAATATAAGAATTAATTTTTGAACTACTACACACAACCTATCTTTGATGTTGGAATTGGGCTAGTTAAGCGCCTTGGAATGTTTCAAAGAGTTGCCTTGTCTTCCTCACCTTAGATGTGGTAGAAGGCATTGTTCCTTGTGAACGATGCTAAGTAGTAACATGGGTTTTTGTGACCATTATGAGGTTGGCTGACGAATCACTACCATGCACAAGATTCATGTGATTCCTTCCATTAGGGTAATTACCAAACTTTTCAGTATAGTTGTTTTTATTATTGAAAGTTGAACCATCATGGCCATGTCATAAGTCTTGTACTTTTGGATACAATTGTATGTTTTATGATATAGATTGTTTTTTTAATCATGGATTGGCCAAGATAGGTTAAAATGACAATTGTTTGGAAAAAGGCAAGTAACAAATGCAGGGTTATAAAAAAAAAACCTTAGAATTTGCTCCCAACAAGCCCTAAAAATTTGATACTTTCTACCTTCTACTATCTGTGATATGCTTAAAAATTTGATGTTTGTTTGTAATTGCTAGAATCTAGATGGTTGATGCTTGAATAATTAATCATTGATGTACTATGGTCCATGGATGCCATATCTATCTTGATTTATGTATTAATATCAAATATTCATATTTTCATATCTTCTGCAACTAATTTGGTATTCTTGATGTTTTTTTCCGAATATAAATGAAAAATAATAGACGCTTCCAAGAAACTTCGTTTCCAAAGATTTTTGGAAAATAACGCTTCTGACACGTCACTTCGTAAAAACATCCCCACTTCGTGCAACACTGGTTCAAAGGTTTTTTTGTTTCACAATTAGTTTTTGGATCTTGGGAATCAGATATGCATATCATGAATTAAATTTTCTATATTATGTTAGCATTGCTTTGTCCAGTTAGGGAAATTCCTCTTTTTTTGTGAATTCATTTTTTATAAATATTTTTGGTCAAGTTGGGCCACAGTGACCATGTTTAATCAATTGTGCATCAAAATAAACTTGTTTTGGCACCATCTTTGTGTTGTCATACATGGGGATGCCTAAATGTCCCTAACTTTATCAAGGACATCTAGGGCATCACAAAACCATCCACAATTTTCAACAAGGACAACCCAGGGATGTGAGGATGTCCCCCACAATCATAGACATCCTTAAGGTGTCTTGAAGTACCTTGGGATGGGAGAGGTCAAAACATGAGTCCCCAAAGGGCAAGGATATGTCCTATGTGACTATAAATCACCCCTTACTACCTATAAGATTATTATGAAGCCTATTTTGAATGACTAACATGTAGAAACTCTTCCATCTATGCAAACAACTCAATATTAGATAGTTAGCACAAGAAAAAAGAGAGAGAATATGAGAGAGAGAGAGAGAAAGAGAGATAATTTCTATTGAAGCCATGTGAAATGTTTGTAACTAAGTTGCAAAACTTCATCCCAACATCATTTTCAAGTTGAGAACACAGGGAAACTCGAAAACGTGCTTTGAAACTGCCAAAACTATCTTGAAATGCTTTAGGGGCATTTTAGGATTTGGAATTGCGTCCTCAAAATGCAAACCCATGTTTCCAACACATTTGAACTCAAACAACCCATCTTTTAGCCTAAACAAGGAGTGTTTCAAGCCCACAAAAGGTGCATGGGACGTATAACAACCACATAAATGCCTAAAGATAGAAAACCAATGATATATTTAAGTCTAGAATGATTCTTAAGAACACACTAAATTTCTTGATCATTATATAAAATTAGCAAGATAATGTGCCATTGTAGAAAATTATTTTCGTTTTAGTGAAAAATTTATATTCTTTTCATTATTTATGAATACTAAAAGCCAAGCGTGGCTAATTTTCAATGTTGCAAATTTTGTCGACAAATATATCGCCAAGGGTCCAATGAAAAACTTATTGGAAATATTGGAGAAAATATCGACAAACTTGAAAAAATAAAAAATACTAAAATGCTATTTTTTTTCATTTTTAATTTTTTTAAATGATCTAAAGAAACCCCCACTCTCTACACTTTTTACGAGAAAAGGTAATTAAGCCCTTTGCTCTCAATTGCCTACTTTTCCTCTTCAAAATGAGCTCATACTCACGTAGATAATCCTTGAAAATGAGCTCATACCACCTAAAATTAAAATCCTTGAAAATGAGCTCATACCACCTAAAATTAAAATCCTTGAAAATAGCTCATACTCATATAAATAACATATTTATCATCAGTTATTACCCACCATAATTTAAGTATAAGTGTAAAATATGGGATAAGAAACAAATGTAAATAAATATACTTACCAAGAGTTACTGCCCACCATTATTTACGTGTTCTTCAATACTTTAACAATATGAGTAAAAATGTAAATATGTAGACTTACTAGTGGTTACTACCCACCAAAATTTAATTTGCAAAGAGACGTGATTTAATTTGCATAGAGGCATGCCTTTTGGGCACCCTAAAATCATTATAAAAATATACTTAAACTTTTCATTTTTCACTCACTTATCACTCATATATATATCTCTCTCACACATGGGAAGCAATCTAAGAAAGAGGCCAAAGTTTCTAAGGAGTTAAATTTTTGAGACAGCCTAAGTTTTCAACATTGTGATCTCTACTTTCCTTCCATGGTTATTGGTTGAATTTCTGAAGTGTGATTGCTTGATGAAGATAAAAAAAACTTAATATATATATTAACAAGTAATTACCATAGTTCAGAAATAGTGCTTGTATCTTTTGCACTCTATTTAGTATTTTTTCAACATGGTATCAGAGCTTTGGTGAAGCAAGGAAGTTGAAGATCACATCTAAGCATATGCAAGGAAATGAGTTGATCTTTGTCTGCTAGCAAAGCTAAAGATCGAGGCACCTTAGATTAGGGCTCAGATCTAGCATAAACAAGTTATTTTTATTCCAAAAGTTATGGCCTCAAAATCTAGAATGGTGATAATAAGGGGCCAGCTTACAATTACTTGTGGTCTGTGATATGCCTAGGGCACAAGTTCACAAGAAGTTGGACATTGATCAACGCACTAAAGAATTCTCTATGCTCGAGAATTGTGAATATATGAGTAAGCAGCTCTGTAGAAAGCCCTAATCTGAATTGTTGGCTTCAGGATCAAAGAAGATAGATCAAGGTCAATCCCTTAAATCAATCTCTGCTAGAGTCCGAGAAACCTTAGGAATGAGACTGAACATCTGTGCATCTGTGGTGTGAAATCAAAGTTCTTCTAAGACCTCAGATCTATCTCAGAGGACCAAAAGCCTCAGAAAGTGTCAAGCAATTTCAAGAAGCCGAAAGGTCTATCATCAGGAAGTTTAGAAGCCTTAATCTCCTGGATATTTCATGTATTTTTTGAAAGAGCAGCCCTAAGAAGAAGAAATCTCTGTCAACAAGCAATATTTTCTTCGATCTCAGAATTATGGCAAATTTGGAAGTGTTTGTGAGCACACTACAACAATAATAAAAGTTTGAAGTCTGAAGACCTACTATAGATGTCGAGTAACCTCAGATTGAACCTTAGCCTCAAAGCAAATCTCAGTCTATCCAAAGGCCGAGAGTCTTCTAAAATAACCTTAGAATACTATTTGTTTTGGTGACTAATATTGTTGTGATTTGATTAATGTCTCAAAAGGCAGAGTCATTGGAGCAGATTGTTCTCAGTCCTAAGCATAATGATTTCTCTATCCAAGGCCAAGGATCTTGACTTAAAGTGACCATGAGGAGATCATAACATGGAAGAATCTTGAACATCATTGAAGTTGTCTATAAAGGTCTTGGAGATGCTTGGATACTTTCTTGTAATCAAAATCCTAGATGCATTTGCAATGAACTCAAGCTTGATAAAGGTTTCCATGCATAGCATACCTTGTCTACAAGAAATGGTCCTAGCACAATCTTGTGATTGTATTTCTATCATTCCATTGTAAAAATCCATCTACAACAATGATCTTTGAAGGTCTGGAATCGAGTCCCTTAATCTCATAAGGATCCGAAATGATGTCACTCTGAAAATGCTAGCAAAGTCATCCTTTGTGAAGTTCTGGAAGGCATTAAGAAAATGTCTCAGTTTGGACTGATATATCAGCCTGAAGTATCCTTATGAACCTCATGACCAGTACATGTCTAAAGGAAGAATTGATGCTACACAGTGTTGAATTAGTCATGGGAATTCAAACCTACAAGAAGAACCGTAAAGCTAATGCTTTAGAGTAATGACACCTCTATTATGCAAGTTGTGGATCAGATCATAGCCACATAAGGAAAGTTTGTGACCTTTGCTCAGATTGAAGTATTGAACATATGCTTTCTTTGAAAAATGTTACTATGTCATAAACCCTACGTTGCAAATGATTGTTGAAAGTATATTTGAAGTATACCTTTGAAGAAAGATTGCTTACAGTGAAAAAGATGTTGAATTGTCTCTTAAGAATCATGATGATATATTTGGAAACAGAGGGAGAAGTTATCATAAGATTACCTGAGCCCAAAATATCAAATTATTGAATTGAAGAAGCCTGGAAATTATCCCTACAAAATCTAAAGATGATTCTTTTAAGGTCACTTAGTTGGCTCAAATATCTTGAGTTCAGAAGGAAAGGTTGGGGCCCTCTTCAAGCTTAGAAGTTCTAAGGCTTTCTTGATAAAGTCATTTGCAAACCCTGAACTATGACAGGTCAAGGACACAAATGACTAAAGACATTAAACAAAATACTACTGCTACAATGATTTAGAGAAAGCAGATCATCATTGGACTCTCTTGATTGATTGTTGACAATGTTGGATATGTGAAGGGCATGTCGATTCTAGGATTCTGACATTTGATTATGAAATTGAAAATCTATGTTTGTAAACCCTAGCAAGCAGCAAATTCTTGAATTGGTAGTGAAGCAAAGCTTGTGACAAAAGGATCTGTCCCAGAATCGAGATTTGAAGATCTGAGCTTAAGAGGGAGCAGGAAGATAAGCAAATTTGAAATATGCTTGTCTGTGACTAGAGATGAGAGAATAGAAGATTCTCCAAGTAAGAGGGAGATCATGGTTTTGCTCCAGTTGTCAAGACTTTGAAGAAGTCTCATAATTTAAGAAGGCCCTTAAGGACTCATGTGGAGCAACTATGATATGTTGTACCAAAGAAGGGGCAAATAAAAAAACTTATGTTAGCTTCAGAGGGAGCTTGAAATGATCACAGTAGAATATGTCTCAGATTAAGAGGGAGTTGGCCACTGAATGTGATCTTGAATTGATGAAGCCTGATGAAATCTTCTTTGCAAAAGTTTGATGATGATAGGCAATTGATTGGTTCTTTAATGAACTTGGTCTGAATATTTGCTTTACAGTGAATACATTAAATCAAATGAAGCCAAATTATGATCACTGGATACTCTTGTGGTACTGCTAATTATTGTTTGAAGTATGTGGCAGGAAATGAGCTTAGGCTGTTGGGATACTCTGACTCTGATTGGGCTGAAAGTGTTGTCGATGGAAAGAGTACATCTAGCATATGTTTTTGATTGGGATCAGCAATGGTTTCTTGGATGAGCAGGAAACAGACTTCCGTGGCAATTAGTACTGTTGAAGCTGAATATATCGTAACCTGCGCAGTTTGTTGTGAAGCAGTTTGGCTTCGGAAATTCCTTGTTGGAATATTTGAGCAGGTGTTGGAATCGACCATGATATTTTGTGACAGTCAAAGTTGCATGGCAGGTCGAAGCAAATTGGTATCAAGTACCACTACATTCGTGACATGGTGCAGAAGGGAGAAAGAAAGCTTCAGTACATCTCCACTGATGAGCAGACAGTTGATGTCCTGACTATGCCTCTTTCCAAAGGGAGATTTGTGTTTTTCAAAGATAAGTTGGGACTTGTGGAGCATGCCTCTCTAGCTGAGAGGGAGCAGTGATTTTGCCTGCATCATGATATTCTTCCTGTGTCACTTGACCAGAATTAGGGATATCATCCCTGTGTCAAGTTGACCAGAATTAGGAAGAATGGTTTGAGAGATGATGTTCTTCCTATGTCACTTGACCAAAATTAGGGATATTATCCCTGTGTCAAGTTGACCAGAATTAGGAAGAACAGTTTGACAGATTAGACAGCATCTTTATTCTTCCCGTGTCACTTGACCAAAATTAGGGGTATTACCTCTGTGTCAATTTGAAATTAGGAAGAATGGTTTCATGGACAAATATTCCTCCTTTGTCCTGTATTATGAACAGAATTAGGGATGTTATCCCTGTGTCAATCACATTGACCAGAACTAGGAAGCATGGTCCAATGGATAAACGTTATCCTGTGTCATGTACTGTGACCAGAATTAGGGATGTTGTCCTTGTGTCAAGTACATTGACCAGAATTAGGAAAATGGTTCTAGAGGCTGAGTTGTAGCCTCCCAACATCATGCTCAGATCTCTTTCTAGAGGAACTTGTTTGATTGATGTCTCTTTTGGTAGACTATGTATGAGTACCATGATTGTGAGGTACTGGTTGTTTGATTATGTTGCCAATGTTGTTATTAATTTGATAATGATGTTAATCTAGTCTTGATTTTATTAATGTTGATAGAAAACTCTTCAACTTTTTGACATCTTGTTAGACAATATGAATACCTCCCTAGCTAAGGAGTGTTGAAGAATGTAGCTATGGTCGATCTTCATAATTATTGATGTATTTATAATACTATGTAAAAATGCAAAAGAAAAGTATATTTTAATTTAGAAGAAAGAAAATCAACAAAACCACCTAAAATCAAAATCCTTGAAAATAGTTCATACTCACGTAAATAACATATTCACCCATCATAATTTAAGCAAGTATGCGTATAAAAGATGTGATAAGGAACAAGATGTACATTGTAAATAAATATACTTACCAAGAGTTACTGCCCACCATTATTTACATGTTTTTCAATACTTTAACAAATATGAGTAAAAATGTAAATGTGCAGACTTACTAGTGGTTACTACCCACCAAAATTTAATTTGCAAAGAGATGTGATTTAATTTGCAAAGAGGCATGCCTTTTGGGCACCCTAAAATCACTATAAAAATACACTTGAACTTTTCATTTTTTCACTCACTTATCACTCATATATTTCTCTCTCTCACACACGTGGCAAGCAATCTAGGAAAGAGGCCAAAGTTTCTAAGCAGCTAAATTTTTAAGACGGCCTAAGTTTTCACCATTGTGATCTCTACTTTCCTTTCATGGTTATTGGTTGAATTTTTGAAGTGTGTTTGCTTGATGAAGATAAAAGAACTAACTATGGTAATTACATGTGAATATATATATATATATATATATATATTCAAAAGTAAATACCATAGTTCAGAAATAGTGCTTGAGCCTTGTATCCATTGCTCTATTTTTTCAACAGCAGCCCTTCTCCAATCCTGTGCGTAACAAATCAGTAGATATCCTTGTGGCAGAGTGAAGCCTAGACCACTTTGAGGCAATCAAGCGTGGGTTTCTAGTCCTGGAAAAGCAAAGTATCCGTCTAGGGCTCCATCTGTGGGTCTTATTCCTTAGGTTAGTAAGGATTTATGATAGCTTAGTTTCGAAACAGCCGTTTGGAGGTGTGAAGCAAGACTGGACAGCAGGACCTTTCCAATGGATCATGTCTCATTTGCAGCTGCAGAAGAATTTCTAAAGCTATGGAAGAGATAAACCAAGAATTCTCATGACAAACTATAGCCACAAGAAGGTTAGACGAGTGTTCCCATGAACATAACTAGGGAGACCACAAATGGCACAGAGGAGAGGTTAGCAACAACACAGAGGATTCAGAGGGTTAGCGCAGAGGATTCAGAGGGTCAGTGTAGAAACTAGCAGTAGTTAGACTCCAGTAGCGAGATGCATCATATTGAACACCAGTTCAGTAATTTGGGATGCTTTTCCATTGTTAATGCAGTAGCAGCAGCAATTGGAAAAGGTTGCAATGCAGATGCAGCTGGCACTGCCAGTGCCAGCCGCAGCATGGATGCAAAATTGAGAGGGAGTTGCAGTACGGAGGCAGTGTTGACAGTGGCAGGGTCAGCATCAGTACAGATGCAGCGTTTGCGCAGTAGTTGGTGGACAGGATGTCAGAGATAAACAGCGCAGAAGCAGATGTTACAGAACAGAGTGATGCTTCAGTAGGTTGCATTGCTAGAGCACATTCCACGCTAAGAGGGAGTGATGATTTATGGTAGGATCGGATGTTCTCTAAGTCTCAAAATTTGCAGGGAGGCTTAGACACATGCATTCTCTAATACTCAGAAATCGTTTTTGGAAATTCCACCCGAAGACAGTTTTATTAAAATAATTAATTATTTTTAATAGGACCCTAAGTCTAAACGTAGGAAATTAAAATAATTAATGGGTATTAATCTAAACTGTGGGTGAAACTTCTAGAAGAAGGCGGAGATCAAGTCAATATGATCCTAGCCATTGATTAGAATCTAATTTGGGTCGTTGATTGATCAGCGAGAGGATTATAAGAGAAGGCTTGATGGGCACTTGGAGAACACACACAGAGAGTTCAGAAGATCGAATTTCTGAAGCAGAGCAGCTGCCGGTGAGAAATTCGAAGTGAGCTTTTGCAGTGAGGGGCAGAGATAGTATCCGGAAGAGGGAAGTTTTCCTGGGCCGGAGAGTACAAGGCAGAGAGGGTAGAACGATGTCCAGAGAGAGGCTGAGGCAATGGCAACACAGAGCCTAGAGGGAGATCGAATTCCTACTGAGGAAATCGAGTTTTAGAAGCCAAGAGTCGGGGTGTGAGACCGGGAGGTTGGAAATCGAAGTTTCTGGGTAGCAGAGGATCCAGAGGAAGAGCAGCGCAGTCCCCAACAGAGGTGATGCAGAAACTGCGTAGGGCTAACACAGTTCTGCGCAGAGGCTGACGCAGAGCTTCTTTCTAGCGAGATCAGGGTTAGATTCTTCCAGTGACAGGGTGAGATCATCTCATCATTTGTTTTGTCCAGTTTCTCTCTGTATCGGATAGCCAGTTGGGCATCCAACGAATTGTACTCAGAATTTACTACTGCATAATAATAAAACCCTCAGAGCTGCTGCACTGGTTTTCCCGCATTGGGTTTTTCCGGGGACATTTCTCCAAAAATAACTGTGTAGATGTGTGTGCTTATTATTTCTCTCGTGTTGTATTTAGTTTCCACAGTTTATCTTGGTGTAGGTTGCAGTGTATGTATTTCAGTGTTTATCGTAAAAAACTGCAAATAACTCGTTCAATCAATTTAACAAGTAGGTGAAATATTATCAGTTTGATGTAGTAGGAATCGGGTAACCGATTTTTTTCGCATTATAAAGGACTTGTTGAAGGATTTGAAATTAGATTATGAAAGTTGAGTTCAAGTTTTGAATATCAAAGACCCAAGTCATAAATGACTAAAGACATTATAATCTGAAGGACTTGCTTATATGGACAAAACCACAATAATAAAGTCTATTGCACTATGAAGAGGAAAATACTTCTACTATGAATAAAGGGTTTCTTGATTCAAAGAATGCAAGGATGTATGTTACGCAAAACCCTAGGACTGATAGCGAGAATGATGAAGTTGGAAAAGAATGCAAGGATGAATGAAACCCTAGATTAAACTTAAAAGAATTATTAGGGTTTGGAGTCAAAACCCTAGCTAATCATATTGTAAACCCTGTTAGGTCAAAAAGGGTTGGAGAAGAAAGCCTTGGGCTTATGGATTGATTGCTTACACTTAAAAGAAGAAGAAACCCTAGCTTCTAGAAGATTTGACATCTTGATGATGAGGTTGATTTGCAAGTTGCATGCAAGAAGGCTAAAGATTACGAGGGAGTTACTAATGATGTGGATGAGACTCCTTGATGATGATATGGACTCTTAATGATGTCGACTCCTTGATGATGATGATGATGATGATGATGATATGGTCTCCTTGATGCTGTGGACTCCTTGGTGATGATGTGGATGAGGTCAACTCCTTGATGATGATGTGAACGAGGTCAACTCCTTGATGATGTGAATGAGGTCAACTCCTTGATGATGTGGATGAGGTTTACTGGATCTGAGAAGGCTAAGATCAAGAGGGAGTTGACACTTTCTCAAGAGATAAGTACTTTATTGTTTGTTGTTTCATTATGAGTCTCTTGTCTTTGTATATCTTGCTTGGTTGTAATTGTTCTTCCATGGCCCCCTAGTGAGGAATATCATTGGAAATGGATGGAAGAACAATGTGACAAGAAGACTCGTTGTTGGATGAGATATGTACTCAAAGAGAGTAGACAAGATCAGCGTGATTGAAGCATGTTTTAAACTATGACGAAAAGAAATATGTTACGAGATGAAGATGGCTAGAATTTTTGAAGAGCAATATTTTAGCCCGCGATTTTTCTGCTATGTATTGGTGATATGTTTTTGACAAGCGCCGAGGACTTTTGTGTCCAGTGTAAGACGGAGTTGTTTTTGTAAAGGCATGAGCCTGATGAAATTGTTGTTGCAATTTGGCATAATGGACTATGAGTTCTTTAATATCTCCATAAAGAAAATTTGATGACGCTGCAAGACTTTGTTGCTAACTTAATTGATCATTTTGTTTGGCTCGTTGAACCCCCTGATCGCTGACTCTATTTGGACCGGATGTATTAAAGAAAGAAAAAGCACTTTTGGGTGTTGTGTTGAATGATACAGATATTTCTATTGCATTTAGAACGATTGAAGTTGGAAATATAGCTAATTTATGAAGCAATTTGGCTTTGGAAGCTATCTGCCGATCTATTTGATCTTGTGTTGGAATCGATCATGGTATACATGTTTGCTGATAAGCAGGTTGATGATGTTTGCTTCTATAAGAAGCCTCGTCTGAAACGGAATGAATAGTTGGATGTCGTTGTCTGCTAGATTCGACCATGGCACACTTTTCTGTTGATGAGAAGGTTGTTGATGTTTGCTTCAGTGAGAAGCCACTTATTGTCTGTTGGATTCGACAATGGTATACTTTTCTGCTATTGAGCAGGTTGTTGATGTTTGCTTCTGTGAGAAGCCACTTATTGTTTGCTAGATTCCACCATGGCTACTTTTATGTTGTTGAGTAGGATGTTGATGTTTGCTTTTGAGAAGCCTGGAATGGCTAAGAATTCCTCTTGGAGAGGAATCATTGATTATTTAGCATCATGAATCTTCCTTAGGTTGTCACTATGAGACCAATGGATTGGTCAGGAAGATTGTCACTCCCTTAGTTTAGTTGGTCGTGAGACCAGTGAGCCTAGTTGAGGAGATTGATTCTAAGGCATAGAATGATCCCTTAGGTCATGATAACTATGATACCAATTTGGTCGGGGACACTGAGTTTGTGATCTCTCCCTTAGGAAATCGTTGTGAGACCTACGGATTGGTCGGGGAGATTGATCACCAGTTTTTTCCCTTAGGTCGTGGACCATGAGACTATTTAGTCAGGGATTGAGATAGGGACTCCTCCCTTAGGTTGTTGACCGGGAGACCTTATTTGTGGTCAGGGAGATGTACCCTGTGCATATGATTGGTTTGTGATCCCATTGGTCAGTTGGGTACTGACCTGGATGCCATCAGATTTTGGCTTATGGGATGTGTTGGATGCTATGTATCTTTCCTTATGATGAGACTGATGATCTCTCCCTTAGGCTGTGGGCCGAGAGACCTATGTATTAGGTCGAGGAGATTGATCTTGACAAAGAGAGAGACTTGTACTTGTGATCTTTGCCTTAGGTTGTGGCTGTAAGACTTATGGATTGGTCGAGGAATTTGATCTTGAGAGAGAAAATGAAAAGTACCTTCCTAGTTAAGAAGGGGTGTTGGAAATATGGTAGCCATGGTCGGTATTTTCATCATGAAAAGAAAAGGAAAATTTAAATTTGAATTTATTCCTCCTAATTTAATCATGTCGGCCTCCTATTGTTTAAGTCAGTTGGGCCTCTAAGAGGCACCCATTGGAGCCCCTTTGAAGACTATATAAAGGAGAGACCACCTCTCCCCATTTGGCACATCAATCTATCTTATGATGAGCTTCGTTCCAACAAAGAAAGGAAGGAAGGAGGGGGCCGAAAATCTCAAGAGACTTGGCACTTGTTTCTGGTCAACTATTATGTTTTCGGTTTTCTGGATGTATTGATGAATTGAACTCTCTCTCTCTCTCTCATAAGGAAAGAAATTTTATGGGTTTTCCCCTTGTGGGTTTTGCCTTGGCCTTGGGCTTAATTTTTGTGTCCCTTGTCTCATTGTCTCATGATTATTTTACTACTCTTTCATGTCTATTGGTTAAGATTTTCTTCTATATAATTGCTTAATGATATTGGATATGTAATTGATGCTAACTGATCATTAGAAGTAGTTATCATGTTGAAGAAAACTTATTCTAGCTTGTGCCCTAAAAATATCAACATTCTTCTCTCTTTAGGCTATCTTTTAAAAAAATTCATTGAGCTAAATCTCTAACCATAATCTCTAAAGTGATTGATGGATGAGATTAGGTCTCACCTCACTTGAGATCTATGGTTGAGATTAAATCTAAGTCACCAATGGAATTAAATTACATTTCCTTAGATTTTCCTAGCTCAATAGCCAACAATAATTAATTAACTTAATTAATGTGCTTTTCATAACTTAGGAAAATCATAAAAAACAGCTTAATAAATCAAGCAAGTTTCCTAAGTGAGACTTTAGACAATTCATGCATGCTTGACACCTAACCTATGCAAAAGAACTTGTTTGTTGCTAAACTTCAACACTCCCTCTTAGTGAGGAAGGTATATGAGCTTATCTCTGTAGAAGACAAACTTCTCTTTACCAAGGACTTGATTAGAATATCAGCAACCTGTTCATCTGTGGAGATCTACTAAAGCTTCACTACTCCTCTCTAGACCCTATCTCTAATGAAGTGATCTATGATCTCAATATGCTCGAACTTGTCATGGAACAATGGATTCTCCAAAAGTTTGGTGCAACTCTGATTATCACAGTGTATCATTGTAGGATCCAACTGTTGACCAAATAATCCTATGAACAACTTGCAAAGCCAAAAAGCCTCACAACTCGCCAAACTCGCTGCCAATACTTTGCCTCTACTGAACTAAGTGCCACAAAAGCTTGCTTCCTTTTGAAACATGAAATCACTACTAATCCCAAGCTCAAGCAACACCCTGAGGTGCTTTTCCTATCCACTACACTCCCAGCCCAATCTAAGTTTGCACACCCTACAACCTCACTCCATCACTCCCAACATATCTCAATCCATACCCCATCGTACCATGCAAGTACCTGAGTGCATGCTCTGCTGCAATCAAATTCACCCGCCTCAGTTCCACCATGAACTAGACCAAGGTGTTTACAGCAAGGCAGATATCGGCCTAGTGTTGACCTAATACATCAAGCAACCAATCAGCTACCTATACAACGTGGGATCCACCAATTTTGAATCCAAAGCACTTAGCTTTTTCAAATTGGTGATCATAGATGTAGTCATAGGCCTGCAGTTCACCATCTCAAATATCTTCAAAATATCAACTACACACCTCCCTTGTCCAAGGAAGATCTCACCTAGTTGTTGCCACACCTCCAACCCCAAGAAGTAATGCATCAACCCAATGTCATTTATCTCGAACTACGAAGCCAAATCTTGTTTGCACATAATGATGAGCTTCTCTACACTGGTGAGAAACAAGTCATCAACATACAGCACCAAAATGAGTGGATCATCTCCAAAAATCATAAAGTACAAGTTGGGATCTACCTCACTATTGGTGAAGCTCATGCTCAACAAGTACCCGTCAATCCAAGCACACCATGCCCTCAGTGGCAAGTGCCTACTTAAGTTTGTATAAGGCCTTCCGAAGCCTACATACATGAGAATCCCTTCCATGAATCTCAAAGCCCTGGGGTTACTCAATGTACACCTCTTCCTCAATAACTCCATTGAGGAATGTTGTCTTCACATCCATCTGATGTATCTTCCACCCCATTACCGAGGCAATAGATATGACAACCCAAATGGAAGTATACCTAGCAACTGGAGCAAACGTCTCCTCATAGTCCACCCCCCCTTCTCAGAGAACCCTCTCGCCACAAACCTCGCTTTGTATTTTTCTATGTTGTCATCCACAACATGCTTGAGCTTGAAGATCCACTTGAAGCTCACCACTATTTTCCCTCTAGTCTTGGAACAATGTTCCACACATAATTCTTCATAATGGAGTGATACTCCTCAATCATGGCATCCCTCCAAACTTACTTGTCTATTATCTCCTTAAAATTGGTAGGCTCAACTGGAAAATTTCCTTGGAGATCCACTGTCCTTGAATGTGCTCTAGAAGTCTCCACGCGCTCCTAAGCATCCCTTAATGTTTGTTCTAGCCATCAAGGCCTCTTCCTGACAAAACTAGAAGGAGCCTCCAACTCCTCCTCCTCACAAAACTAGAAGGAGCCTCCAACTCCCCCTCCTGACCTAAAGATTGAGTCCTTGTTGTGGGTAGACTATGAACTCTCCTCAATCTTCGGAGCTTGTTGCTCATTGTCTTTTGTCACTAAAATGGGCTCATGAGACTTCTTGAATGCCAAGCCTTCCTCATACTTAACATCTTGGTTCATCAT
The DNA here is from genome assembly GCA_031772625.1 of Pinus tabuliformis. Taxonomy (NCBI): domain Eukaryota; kingdom Viridiplantae; phylum Streptophyta; class Pinopsida; order Pinales; family Pinaceae; genus Pinus; species Pinus tabuliformis. The sequence goes on along the minus strand of CM062805.1, from coordinate 1,048,362,074 downwards.
GGTCTTCCTATGCACTAGAATGAAGACCCTATACGCCTTTGAGCTCTCACTATAGCCCAAAAAAGTGCCCTTCTCTCCTAATAGCTCCAACATCATCCTCTTCTCCGTTGGTACATGGATATACTTGTGCAGTTGAAAATGTGAAAGTGGTCAATCTTCGGCTTCACTCCAAAGAAAGCCTCATCTAGAGTCTTGTCCCCCAAGATTTTATATGAGGACTCCTGTTTTGAACATACTCTATCCTACTACATGCTTCAACACAAAGGAACATGAGAAAATACCGTCATGAATCATTGCCTTAGCAACTCCAACTATGGATTGATTCTTCCTTTCAACAACCTTGTTTTGTTGTGGGTTGTAAGGCACCATTAGCTCCATCTTGATCCCTGCATCCTTTAAAAAATATTTGAAGTCATTTGAGATGTACTCACCCTCACTATTCGACTTCAAGAGTCTGATACTTTTGTCTGTTTGATTCTCCACGAGAGTCGTAAATTCTCGTAAATCACTGATGACTTCATCCTTGGTCATCATGAAGAAAATCCACATCTTCCTAGAGAAATCATCAATGAAGGTCACATAATAGTTAGAACCCCTCACTAAAGTTATTGACATCGGACCACACATCTGTTTGCTCCTCTAGCCACTCAAAAAAGCAACCTTGGCATACTTTCCAAAAGCACGCCCCTTGCACGCTCCATGCTACTCCACACTGAACTCTGGAAGACCAGTGACAATCGCCCTCAGTATGGACAATGTTCAGTGATGCAAGTGACCCATCCTCCTGTGCCAAAGCTCACACAGGTTGTCACTATCATGAACCAAGGCATGTGTTGGTTGAGCCTTCAACACATATAGATTACCCTTTGTGCCCCCAATAACTCTATACCCTCTTTATATCTTTCTAGGAAATTTCCTAGTCAAATCTTCTTGGTCTTTTAGATGTTGATGGCCTTCATCATGGTTGCATATCTCACAATCTCTTCCTTCCTCACACATTCCATTTCCTGGAGCTTTTAATCAGAGTTTCTTAGTCAACTACCTCATACTTCATATGAGGACATATTATGTTGATTTCATCTAGTGTGACTATGCCTTCTTGCATTCTTTCAGAGGAGAAGATCTCTTGATCATGCTTCTCAAGATAGAAATAATGATTCATGTTACCTGCAACCATATGACATGACATTATAATATACAAGCATACATACCTCATTTTACCTTTAGGTCATCTAGGCTTCTTCCAGCAGCTCCCTTGATTGAAAAGATCTTCAATCCCTTGATTTGCTTCATGTCATCACACCATCATATGATGAATTCCATAAGTTGGACTTCCCAATGAAACACTTGCTCCCTCTCTAGATTAGTGAACCCTCTGATGAGGATTCCTTCAAAGAATCTTGAGGATCTTACATATCCCTATCTGGCAGATGTTTCTTGATGTCTGATGAGCTTTGTCTTGGATGACATCTTTCTTTCCTTTAATGTTCAATGAGATTCCCAAGAGCTATATCCTTTGACTGCCATGGATTTTGTCCTTTTTGTCCTTCATGATTCCCATGGTGATGTCATGAGCTCTTGCTTCTAATGCTTTCATGATGCCATGATGCATCTTATTATCATTGTCATATCTTATAACACAAGATATAGGAGCTTATGATAGGATCCTTTTGTGAGGGATACTATCTTACTCATAGGAGAGATTTGATACTCCCTCTTTCCTTGGCCCTTTTCTTTAGCTTCCTCCATCTTTCAGTGATATGAGCTTCCAAAATCTTTCTATAGCATTGAATCTTAACTATACTTATTTTTGTCTTTGCTTGAGGACCAACCTTGCCTTTCCTTTTTGCACATGGTTGAATTCTTTTATCCTTTAATACTATAGACTGCAACTTGTCTTTCTCTATCTAGCATAGAGACCACAAATTGTCGAGTGAGGTAACCTTCTTTGTTCATTGATATTTGTTACCTTGCTCATCAATGATGACTACCTTCTTATCATCTTTCCTAGATCTTCATGAAGTTATTCCTTCATTCTTTGATACCTTTACTATTGTGTAGGTCTAAGTGACCTTCTTTACTTTAATTTCCAAGAGTATATCTAGCATTTCATATATCTCTCTTTATGTCTCATCTTCTGCTATTTAGGTATGAGAGGACTTTTGAGTGATATCATATGAATCCTATGAATCTCTTGATGGATTCAAACAATGCTTGACCTTCATAAACCTTTTCATAGATATCAATGATTTCTTTTTTCTATGAGGATTATGACAATCCTCCTTATTCTATGCAAGGACTTTCGATTATCTAACCGATTTATAAATCCCCTTGCAATCATGAAATCATTTAACCAAATCTGATTATAAAATTGAAAGATACTTACTTGGTGTGTGAAGAGGAGATCTTCACCTTGATGCTTCTTTTGCTTGAGCTACCCATCATTAGTATCCTTTCATCATGACTTCCTTGGAGACCTTCTAACACCATGACATTTGTGGTCTTGACATCACCGACACTGCTTCACAACCTTCCTAGTTCATTTTTAAGGTACTTTTGACTTCAACATATTGTTGACATGTTAGTGATACTATGTTCTAATCTGAGCACCATGCTATTGAGATCATAATCATAGACAGAATTCGAGACTGTGACAAGTATATTGATATGGCACTGCACAGTGATGTCTATGTGCATTGTGTAGAGAGGCAATGTATTGAGAGCCCAAACTTGTCAATGAATAACATAACTAAACTGTGGGTGGCATTGTATAGATAGACTGTCTCATCACTGAAACTGCCTTGATGTAATAACTATACTGAGACAGTGATGTAATCATGGATTGTGAGAGGTATTCCTTGGATTACTTCTGCAATATATATATATATATATATATATATATATACCTGAGACTATCTTTTATGGCATGGAGAAAGTTCAATGATCAAGAAGTGAGGATCACTGATATACTCCATCAAACTGAGCATGAGTTGAGTGCATGACTGTAATTACTGAAGTTGATACTCCATGACTGTTGTAGACTTGCTTGTTGTATACTTGCTCCTTTAATTCTTTCACCCTGCTTTGATGTCCTTGAAGACAGATCCTTGTATGTCTCTTTTGTTGCCCTTCATTTGACTTCAGCACCTTAGCTCTGATACCATGTTGAAGAATCTAGGGCAGTTAGCATTAGATAGATTCTTCTATACTTGATAACAATTTGTGAAATGCTTTTACTATTTATCTTATCTTGATCTTCTTATTATGAGTGTGTGTGTTTACTTCATCAAACTGCTACCAAAACAAAGAGACAAGAACACAAGAAGTTGGCATTCTACCAGGGCCAAAACCTCTCCCTCTTGGAGAGGAAAATCCGCACATAATTCTTCTTATAGAGATTCTAATTGACGAACACCAAGACCATTACACTTAACCCCCTATGCCACTCCAAGACCAAGACACCAATCCTCTTCCTTTGTTACTACTGAGATCATCATCATAGCTGCTTCAGGAATGCTCCTTTATCGAAATCTTCAACAAGGCTTCCACATATATGACCGATGTCTGTCATTAACTTCACCAAGATCATGACTATCTCATGGTTGCACCCTTAACTAAGATTATAGTCTTATGACTGAGTCTTCATTGAGAACATATCACTGCACTCTTGAGACAGAGTATCTTCCCATCATGTTTATGCCAAGATTGTTTATGCCACTGTGGTTTAATTCAACGAAATCTTCTCCTTCACCGAGATTGTGCCATCAAGGAGGAGACCCTGTCATCATTTCCAAGATCCTATGAGATATCTCAGACAAGTTTAAGATACTGTCTTCACTAAGCTATCCGAGATTTTTTGTCTCACGTGCCATCCGAAGCCCTGAACTATACCTCTGAAAACTTCAGAGATATCCAAGATTTTTCCTATGTCTTTTGCGGATACCCCAACTAGGTATATATAGAGGTTATGTCTCTAGTTTGAGCCGACTTATCCAGGAGAACCGACATGTCATCCTTTAGTTATTTAATATATTTTTGCAAGCCGACATGATGTCTTTTCATCGCTTTGTTTGCAAGCTTCTTCTTTGAAGGATGGTGCTTGTCTTGGAGGGCTGCTTAACACTAGGTTGACTCATGTTCATTACATAAATGCTCAAGAAGAGCTCTTCAATATAATTTTGACTCTTTGACTTTCCTAGATCTATAGAATGAGCAAGAAACTAATCATATAATTTATAAAAATAATAATTATTTTTCTTGACAAGTACAAAGATCAAAATTACATTGACAAATACCGAACCTAGTTACCCTTTTCTTCAACAAGTTGATGGTTACCGAATAAGCCTGATGGTACCTAGAGAGGCTGAAAGCCCATCTTAGTCCCACCTGGATAGATTGCCCTAGTTAGGAATCTAGTCCATGGCATTGTGAGTGCCTAAACTATTGGAGGACCTTGGATAGATTGTCGTGGTCAAGAATCTAGTCCATGGCATTGCAATGCCTAAATTCGTCATGGTTCATGTGTTTTGAGATCTTCCTTGTACTTGTACTTATGAATACCTCCCTAGTTAAGAGGGAGTGTTGAAATATGTAACTAGGTTCGGTCTTCATAAATGTATCTGAGTCACAATGAAATGTATTTATTAAAAGAATGAAGAAAATATTTTATTATTATTATTATTATGACTTATTAAAGCATGGGTTTCATGCTTGGGTCATTTTGTTTTAAGTCAAAGTCCCTAGTGAGGACTTCTGTTAGGGTCCAACCCTAACCCCTTTATTAATGTAATAAACCCAATAGGGTCGAGACATAGTCATAAGTAGTTAAAGAGTCAATAAAGCGCGTACTAATAATTGTAAGTGGTTGACCCGCATTTAAGAAAGGGACCACAGTTAGTTGCAAACGGGCCATAATTAATAAATAAAGTGGTTAACCCATGTTATGCAAAGGACCGCTAGTTGTCAAGTTGTTGAAGGTCATTTAGCTATAAATAGTCGTAGTTAGAAGGGAAAGATCATCGAGAATTATTTTGTAATCAAGCTCTGCTCTGCTTGAGGTTGCCCCCTCGAAGAAGCAAGTGAACATTGCTTTTATCTCTGAATAATAAAATACGTGTTGTTTTTCTCATTTTATTCTGTGTTTTGGGTTGTATTTCTTTGCATATTTGGTATTCTGGAATTTCCCGCAAGTCAAGTGCATAACAAGTGGTATCATAGCACTTTCCAAGGCCGGTGGTACCTCCTTTTTTAGAAGAAATTTTTTTTAGGCTAGAGACGTGTTTCGGCATCTTTAAACCACGGGATCTATCGTTGAGCGCATAAACCTGCGGATTTGGGGAGGCATGCACGCAAGAAATACAAGAGGTGGTCACGCTTGTTGGACTCCCTTGTAACCCCTGTGGGTACCCCTTCGAGTAGTGGCACATTAGACAGAACCGCGCACGGACTGCACTTCTACGTACCATATGGGTATATGGGAAGCCCCCTAAGCCTTAGATAAGCCGTTGGTCGTCTTGCTGCTACAGTACACTGAGAACAGCACTCAGGGAGATTACTCGCGTGTACGATAAGGTAGTTGGGTAGTACGGCTAAGGGTATGGTTGATCCTCCTTAGTTAGTGCCCTGAAAGATTGGGTCGAGTACTATTGTTGGACCCTTATGTATATTGCAATCTGTAGCACCTGACACTCCTTTGTGACCATAGTTCCCTCGACTCTCTGAAGATCACCCATTATCTTATTTGCCAAATCAGATCCACCAGTTGGGGTTCTACTGCCGCAGTACGATTTAGATCTAGCAGTTGGGGTTCTGTCGCCGCCGCACCAATCAAATCCACTAGTTGGGGTTCTATCGCCGCAGTACAATTCAGATCTAGCAGTTGGGGTTTTGTCGCAACCGCACCAATCAGATCCACCAGTTGGGGTTTTGCCGTCGTAGTACAACTCACATTCAGCGATTGGGGGTTTCGCATGCAGATCTAACCCTCTGCGCCGTGAGGCTTGTTGCTGTTATAGTTTGGGCCCGATTTTCACAGGACATTGGGCAGGATCAAGTTTTTTGGAATTTGGCCACTGCAGTATTGATCAGCGGGGAGTAAAACTCCGTTCAAAGTAATCAAAAAAAAAATTGATCGTCGTGGTACCATTCACTTGTCAGCTTCAATTTTCTGGCGGTCCCAAATTTTTTCGAAGTGACGTCAAGTGACCGAGATCTATGTATGGTAGAAACCAGAGCTCAAGTCATGGCCAATGAGAAGATCGAGTGCCTTGAAACAAGGTTGGATACTCTCCAAGAACACCTGGAGAAAATTTCAACATTCATTGAACACCTCACTAAGAGCATGTTGGGGTTGCATCAGGAGGCACATAGTATTGATGAACACCTTGAAGGAGAATCTAGCCATCATATTCACTTCCATGGAAATCACCAACATTCCCACCCTCAGCCACCCAAGCTGGACATGTATAAATTTGATGGCTCTAATCCGGCAGTATGGGTAGCACAAATGGAACAATATTTCATTCTGAATGATATCCGCGATGATCCAACTAAACTACGTGTGGGAGCCCTTTACTTGGACCAAGAGAGATGGCAATGGTGGCAGTGGCATGTGAAATGTTATCCCAGGAACATAACTTGGCAGGTGTTCTCAAAATCCCTTTGTGACTGCTTTGACAGAGAATCTAATTTTTTGGGTCATCTTACTAAGCTCCGACAGACAGGCACAGTAAAAGACTACATTGCAGCCTTTGAGACATTGGCCATCCGAACAGAAGGTCTAGGAGATGAATTCTACTTGGAGTGTTTCATCAGTGGTCTCAAAGAAGCCATCCAAGCACATGTCCGGATGCACCACCCACCTACATGGATAGACGCTTGCACAAAGGCTGTCGAAGTAGAACTTGCTTTAGCTGCCCAGTCTACTCGTCCAAATTTCATAGCCAAGGGGCGTTCCACCTAGGCTCAGGGCCCTACCCAAACACTTAAGGTTCAAAAGGTGTCTCCAACAGAAATGGCTGAAAGAAGAAAACAAGGATTGTGCTACTACTATGATGACAAATACTCCCCGGGGCATAAATGCAAGGAACCAAAATTCTTTCAAATTGATGTTACTGATCACAGCTCATCTGAGGAAGCCCCACCCCTTGGGGGACCAGAGGACGAAGTTGAGGAAACCCAGCAAGACAATGATCTCACAGCTACGCCAAATGAACCAGTTATCTTGCTACATGCTTTGGCGGGCATTTCTGCGCCCCAAACTCTCAAAATCAGAGGCTTTCTTAAACATTGCCCTGTAGTAGTATTGATTGATAGTGGCAACACTCATAACTTTATCCATAAGCGAGTCGTCGAAGCTATTCATTGTTTTTTCAGGGCAGTCTATAATTTTCAGGTCCTTATTGTTGATGGAGGGGCAATGAAATGTGAAGGCCGCTACGAAAATATCAATGTTCCACCAAGACTCCGGTGCGGGGAGACGCGGGTGCGGGGAGACGCACAGGGGGGACGTGTGGGAGTAACCTCAAATTTTAGGGAAATTTCGGGGGTGCGGGGAGTCGTCGAGGTGTATATATATATATATATATATATATAATTCAAGTTCATATTCATTGTTCACTGTTCAATAATGAAAGCATAAAAATATTAAATAGACAATTGAAATCTGAATCATTGATCCATCCTCATCATTCATTTTGATACATACATCATTCATATGACATACTCAAGTGACAAGTCTCATTATTGAATTAATTATTATTCATACATACCATGAGATTCGAAAAAAAAAAAAAAAATCAATAATAAAATATTCAAATACATTGATCGATATCATTCATCATTCAATGGTTCATCATTCTACAATCTACATTGATTTAAAAACTAAATTCATCATCCATCATTCATATTTGTATATTTTCAAAGTTTGAACACTAAATCTATATAACTCAAAGTTTCAAAGTTCAAACTCAAAAATAGTTAAGAGTGAAATGGAAATGACTTTGGGTTGAAATGAAATGAGCTTTTAACTTTAAGGTTTAGGCTTTTAAGTTTTAGCTATTTAGTTTTAATATTAATTTTATTTTTAGACTTTTAAGTTTTAGTTATTTAGTTTAAAAAAAATAAAATTTAATGGTTTTGAGTTTTGAATTTTTGATTTTGAATTTTGAATTTTTAAGTCTTATTAGACAAATTTAAAGGGGGACGCCCAGGCGCACCCTTTTTGGGGAGTCTAGACTCCCATACTGAAGGGGGACGCCCAGAAGCACCCTTTTTGGGGAGTCTTGGGGAGTCTAGACTCCCACACTGGGGAAACGCACCCCCTTGCGTCTCCCCAAGACTCCCCAAAAAGGGTGCGTGGGGAAACGCACCCCCAAGAGACTCCCCGTCCCGGGTGCGTGGGGTGCGAGGGGTGCGCGCACCCGACCCTGGGGGACGCGTCCCCGTGGAACACTGGAAAATATTAAACTTTAGATGGGAGACTACCACCTAAAGACCCACATGTTTGCAATTAATATGGGTGGTTGTGACATTGTCTTGGGTGCTGAATGGCTTCGCACACTAGGCCCAATCACAATGGATTTCCAGGAGTTATATATGAGCTTTAAGCAGAATGACCACATTCATACACTCCGTGGACTCCAGGCAGGTGCTCCTTCTATCATTAGCTCGCATCGAATGGAAAAGTTGTTGAAAAAGGGCCATCATGGAGTCATCACCCAGTTTAATGCCATCCAGGCCATAAAATCCACTACTCTTCATATTCATCCTGAGATGCAACAGGTCTTAAACCGCCACCAGCAGGTATTTGACAAACCTAAAGAGCTTCCACCCTCTAGAGGGGAACATGATCATAGCATCACTTTGGTCCCAGGGGCCCAACCGTCGAATGTGCACCCATATCGATATCCTTTCACCCAAAAGAATGAAATTGAAAAAATCATCAAGGAACTCCTTGAAGCAGGTGTTATTCATCCTAGCATCAGTCCTTATTCATCACCAGTGGTCATGGTGCTAAAGAAAGATGGGGAATGGCGCATGTGTCCGGACTTTCAGGCCCTCAACAAGCTCACTGTCAAAGACAAATTTCCTATTCTGGTTGTTGATGATCTGCTTGATGAACTACATGGTGCTCAATTCTTTACCAAGCTAGATCTTTGCTCTGGCTATCACCAAATACGCATGAAAGAAGTAGACATTCCCAAGACTGCTTTCAAACTCATGAAGGCCATTATGAATTCTTGGTCATGCCATTTGGTCTCTGTAATGCTCCATCTACTTTTCAATGCCTCGCGAATCACCTACTGAAACCATATCTCCGAAAATTTGTCCTCGGTTTTTTTTATGACATTCTCATCTACAACCTAACCTGGGAAAAACATCTTCATCATGTAGACCTGGTCTTGCAACTGCTCCGGAATCACAAGTTATTTGTCAAATTGTCCAAGTGCTCTTTTGGCATGGAAGAAGTCGAGTATTTGGAACACATTGTGGGACATGAAGGTGTCAAGGTTGATCCCAAAATATACAGGCAATGCAAGATTGGCCCCAACCAAAAACCTTGAAGAGTTTGAGGCGATTCTTGGGTCTCACCAGCTACTATCACAAATTTGTCCACAATTATGGTCGCATTGCTAGAACCCTCACTAACCTTCTCAAGAAAAAATTCATTCCTCTGGACCGATGCAGCACAATAGGCGTTTGTGGCTCTCAAACAAGCCATGTGTTCCACTCCAGTATTGGCACTACCCGACTTCACCAAACCTTTTGTGATTGAATGTGATGCTTCAGGTACTGGTATTGGTGCTGTATTAATGCACGAAGGTCGACCCTTGGCTTTCACCAGCCAACAACTAAGTGGGAAACATCTGGGACAATCTACCTATGAGAAAGAGATGATGGCCATCTTACATGCAGTAGATACCTAGCGACCATACTTATTGGGGCAGCGTTTCCAAATCCACACAAACCATCAAAGCCTCAAATATTTTTTGGAGCAATGTCTATCCTCACCACAGCAAAATAAATGGTTGGCCAAAATGTTGGGATATGATTATGAGATAATTTACAAGAAAGGGCATGACAATGTAGTAGTTGATGCTTTATCACGCCAATTTGAGGATGAAAGCACCCTGCTATCAATCTCTCTTCCCATACCAAATTGGATTGAAGAAGCCCGCAAGGAATGGTTTTCACACCCCTCTCTCTCCCAACTCATTAATAACTTGAGAGCAGATCCTAATTCCTCAGTTGGCTACTCTTGGAAGGATGAGATTCTTTGCTACAAGGATCGAGTAGTTATATCGCCGACATCCACCCTCAAAACTCGCATTTTGGCAGAATTGCACTCATCTCCCACTGTAGTGCATGCAGTTTTGGACGGGCATGAAAACTGACATTCTTACTTTTGTAGCTGAATGTGATGTGTGTCAATGCCACAAAGGAGAAACAGTCAAGTTACCAAGAACCTTACAACCATTGCCAATCCCTACCTCCGTCTGGACGGATGTTTCTATGGATTTCATTACTAGTCTCCCGAAGTTGGGCAACAAATCCGTCATCATGGTGGTTGTGGACAGACTTTCTAAATATGCTCATTTTTGTGCTCTACCCCACCCATTTACCCCCACTTTGGTGGCTCAAGCTTTCATGGACCAGATCTTCAAACTGCATGGCATGCCAACTTCCATTGTGTCTGATCGTGACCCGACTTTCACCAACAAATTTTGGCAAGAACTTTTCAAGATACAAGGCACCCAACTCCAACTAAGTACTGCCTATCATCCCCAAACTGATGGTCAAACTGAAGTAGTCAACAAATGTTTGGAGACATACCTAAGGTGCTTCACTTCAGAAAAGCAGCATCAATGGGTATAGTGGCTACCTTTAGCTGAATGGTGGCATAATACTAACTATCATGAAGCCACCAAGATGACTCCATATGAAGCAGTGCATATGAAGCAGTGTATGGCCAACTCCCACCTTCACCTATTTCTTATATCCCTAGATGCTCTAAGGTGCAAGCAGTTGATCAACTCCTACAAAACTGTGTCGTCATGCTAGTTCGTCTCAAAGATAATCTCCATCAAGCTCAGAATCGAATGAAGCAACAGGCAAACCAACATCGTTCCAAGCACACATTTCAAGAAGGGGATCAGGTATTTCTGTGGCTGCAACCATATAAGCAAACATCGCTCAAAGAAAAGGGCTGCCAGAAAGCAGCTCCAAAATTCTACGGACCTTATCAAATACTTCAGCGCATTGAAACAGTAGCCTACAAGCTGACCTTGCCACCAACTTCAAAAATCCATCCAGTGTTCCATGTATCATGCCTCAAGAAAGTGGTGGGGAACAATTGCAGAATTCAAACCCATCTACTCGAATTGGATGAGGAAGGTTCACTTTCACTCCAACCTTAACAGGCCCTCAATACTCGTGAAAGACATCTGCGTGGCCGCACGATCAAGGAAGTCCTCGTCAAGTGGAAAGACACCTCTCCAGAAGATGCGACCTGGGAACCAGCCACTATTCTTCAATAGTTTCCGCAGCTTCAACCTTGAGGACAAGGCTGCTTTTGATGGGGGAGGGCATGTTAGGGTCCAACCCTAACCCCTTTATTTATGTAATAAACCCAATAGGGTCGATTCATAGTCATAGTTAGTTAAAGAGTCAATAAAGCCCGTATTAATAATTGTAAGTGGTTGACCTGCATTTAAGAAAGGGACCACAATTAGTTGCAAACGGGCCATAATTAATAAATAAAGTGGTTAACCCATGTTATGCAAAGGACCACTAGTCGTTAAGTTGTTGAAGGTCATTTAGCTATAAATAATCGTAGCTAGAAGGGAAAGATCATCGAGTCTTATTTTGTAATCGAGCTCTGCTTTGCTGGAGGTTGCCCCCTCAGAGAGGCAAGTGAACATTGCTTTTATCTCTAAATGACAAAATACTCGTTGTTTTTCTCATTTTATTCTGTGGTCTGGGTTGTATTTCTTCGCATATTTGGTATTCTGGAATTTCTCGCAGGTCAAGCGCATAACAACTTCTAGGATTTATTCTGAGTCATTAGAGTCATTGTCCATTGAAAGAGACCCTTCTTTGGCTTTTGAATCATGTAAAAAGAATTAATATTGAGTCAAATATACTATTTGTCCCCTCCAAACCAAGTCAACTACAAGAAGGGCAATTCGACCTCACTAGAAGGTTATATATACAAGGCAATTCGAATTCATTTGAAGCATTCATTCTCTCTCTCATAAGTTCGATATCTAGAAGCAAGAAGCTAGGAAGTGCAAAGTTGAAAAAGCGCTGGAAAAGGGTTGAAAAAAGGTGCAAAGTTTTGGAAGGAAGAAAGAGGACATCAAGATCAAAATTTTCAGCCATCTATCTCTCACATCAGAGGAGTATCTAGGGAGATCGAAGTTTTTCTTTGTCTAGTGGAAGCTACTATTGCTACCAGTTGTTGGGTCAACGCTGCAATTACAAGTTGATGCTGCTACATCGAAGTTGCTTTTGAAGGGTTATCATCTACAAGAAGGATTGAGGGCTGACTTGGTGTGGAGAAAGTCTTTGTCTAGTCAAGAATCTTGGATTATCTAGAGAAACTATTGAAAGAAGAATTGTTGACTGGGTTTTCCCCCAGATAGGGGTTTTGCCCTGGCTGCCCGCCTACATCCGTTGTCCTTTTGCTATTGTTTTGGTAATTGCTTGATGAACTAAAAGATAAAAAATGAACATATAGATAAAAGAATCACAAGTAATTATCTATATAAGAAAATCTTTCTGCCTTTCTGATTTTCTAACACTGGGCACTTGTACCAGTTAAACCTTCCCCGTGTGACGCATGTGACATCTCTAGCTGAATACAGCCTCACACATGTGGCTGCTCCTCGCTAATATGCTAAAATTGTTGTACGGTCTTGCTGGGAATGATCTCTTGTTGCTGAAATCTCTCTTGATATTTTCCTCCCTTGGCCTTGACCTCTAGATGAAATTCCTCCCTCACATTTTAATGAGATCTTTCACTTGAGAAAATGCTCTTCTGAAATCTGTCTCTTCTTCTCTCCTTAAGCTGTCTTTTATAATTCTTCATTGAGCTAAATCCCTAAACCTGATCTCCAAAGTGATTGATGATTGAGATTATATCTCACCTCACTCGAAATCAATCGTTGAAATTAAATCTAAATCACTAATGTAATTAAATTAAATTTCCTTAGATTTTCCTAGCCCAATAGCCAACATTAATTAATTTACTTTATTAATGTGGTTTTCCTAAGTAAGACTTGGGAAAATCATAAAAACCACCTTACTCAATAAATTAAGCAACTTTCTTAAGTGAGACTTTGGATGACTCCTGCATGCTTGACACCTAACCTATGCAGGAGCACCTCTTCACTAATAAACTTTAGCATTTCCAAATAAAGAAAAACTATACAGGTGTTTCCGTGGCATTTTGATTTTTTCAGGCATTTCCAATATAGGTTGGGGGCCATTTCTTGCAACATAGTGTTTTTCCATATGAAAAGGGAATTGTTGTTAGGTCCAAAGATATTCTCCCTTCAACAATGATATGTTCTCCTCAACAACATTGCACTTTAGCAGGTCCTGTAGAACCATTGGACCCTTGTGTCAATTGCAAGGGTGAAGGAGGCACTTAGTTTGGTGTCCTAACAGTTATAGGAGGTGTCTATGATTGAGGCACATGCATTCACCACGTTTAACATTTTCTTTAGTTTAGACCTAAGATGCACAAAATCCAAAAACATGTACAAGTTTCCAAAATGGGAATGCTTGGGAACGTGAACCCCCAAAACGACTATGCAAGGGAAATGCAATATATAAAAAATACAAAAAATATAGATATATAATATTTTTAATAACACATTATCTTGCAAGAAAATAAGCAAAAAAATAAGAATGATAAACATAAATGACATTTTAGAAGGAAACCCATGATTACTTGATGCAAAATCCCATAGATTGGTGGTCTTTACTAATGCCAAACCCATACCTTCATACTCAATATAATCTAGTGGAAACACTACAATCCTGCCAACCCAGAAATCCTGAAAACTATTGTCTCTGATGAATTCTGAATGAAATATGAATTTCTGCCTTTTTCCATATGAAGTCCAATGATGTTGGGACTACTCCCAAATATCCTAAAACAATTAATGGTAATGTTAAAAATTTAAGCAAAAGGAAAAAAAAAAGTAAGATAAGGGAGAATGTCAACTTTTACTTATCGAGGTGACAAACTCCTCAGAGAGCTCAATCAAAATAGACAGATTGAAAGTTTCGAAGCCAAATGTGAAGCGTTGCGCCATCAGGTGGCCAGTTTGACTATGAGTCCACAGCCAGCCACTTCAAATAACAAAATGTCTATTGGTTCCAAGGAAGATGAAAAGAAGGAAGAAGAATAGTGCTACAGATGCCTGGGGAATAGGATGAACTGGATCAAGATCCTCAGCCTCCACCCCCAACCCAATTCCTGGCCTAAGCAAGAGGAAGCATATAGCAGGAATGTTCTTAATTAACTCCCGGTTCTACTATGTATTGCAAAACTGATCTTTTTGTTTCAAACATTCAACTCTATTTTCATTGCAGGGTGCCTTTGAATATGGCTTTATGCCCGTTGCAATCATTTGGAGCAAAAATAGTATCAGAGCTAGTTATTGACCTGGCATTCTCGGGAGAAGGCAGGTACACCTTTTGATTCCATTTCTTCTGGGTTAGCAGGAGCCCTCGTTTTCGTTTACGACTTTCCGTCTTCGTTTTTGAAAAAGGGGGAGAAACATAGTGTTAAAAAAACAGAGACAGACACATCCATTATTGTATTGCTCAAATTGACCGTGTGAACATGATTTCATTTATAATCCAAAAGTTACTTTCTGAAGATACGATTTGTTTCAATTAATTTTCTTCCGGGTTCACCATTTTCAAGAGACCTATCCCTTCACAGCCACAGTTGCAAGGGAATTTATATGATAGTATAGCTATATATAGGTTTTCTCGAAGATTCATCATTCCCTAAACCGGGCCAGATATCTTCTGCGTTTCGGTTGAAACGTGCATAATTTAGATCTTGACCTTGCTTAGATTTCTTACAGTTACTTTTACAAAAAGCTGGGGCTTTGACTGTTCTCTGCTGTTGAACAAGCGCTCGTTAGGTGTCCTATTTTGTATCCTCGTTTAATCTACCCGCCTAGTTATGATATGCCAATTTTTCTATTTCACAAAACTTGGTGGTGTCAACCAGATTTTTGGCTTCTCTTAAATAAGCCACTTTATTGTAGCATATAACTATAAAATAAATCAGACCCAAAAGAAAGAATAACATGCAGTATCCTAGCAAAATTACAAGACTATTGTAATTT
Source organism: Pinus tabuliformis (assembly GCA_031772625.1). Lineage (NCBI taxonomy): Eukaryota > Viridiplantae > Streptophyta > Pinopsida > Pinales > Pinaceae > Pinus > Pinus tabuliformis. The sequence goes on along the minus strand of CM062805.1, from coordinate 1,048,346,700 downwards.
GAGAAGGAACAAATCTGGTTTTGAAGATATTTCTTCAAATTTGGGAAAAATACGTTTCTCCTTGTCTACCTCAAATTTGTAAGCTGCGGCCATATGTCATAAAGGATTCAGGCACTGACCTTAATTATCATGAAATTTCATATTCTTGTAAACTCCATAACTTAATTGCCCAGGATCTTGAGGTATTTAGAACAGAAGTGGAGTAAGACGCGAGACTCACCATTTTGTATGGAGCAGGATAAATATTGGCCGATCGCACCCAAAATGCACGAATCTTCCTGTACCTGGTCGCGGAGATTCCGATTTCTCTGTACGCTTAAATTTGTTGAAGCTTCAAATTACTTTTGGCACTTCTATCTTTACTGCTCTAATGCATTTTGTGCGAATCGCTGGCACATCTGATACAAATAGGAGGAAGAAGCGACATTCTTTACATATATTTGTATTTCGAGTTAAAAGTCGTCTGATTTGATACAAATAAGAGGAAGAAGCGACATTCTTTACATATATTTGTATTTCGAGTTAAAAGTCGTCCGTCGGTATGAGTAACTTAGCTTTGAAGTCGTACCCCTTTGAAAAAAAATCACAACATTACCATAACCACCTCCTCAATTTTCGATAACTCTGAAATTATGATGATAACTCTGAAATTATGATGACTCTAGGCTGGTTTATTCCTCAATTTTTGATAACTCTGAAATTATGATGATAACTCTGAAATTATGATGACTCTATGCTGGTTTATTATATATTGGTGGAGTTCATCATTTAGGCACTTCACTATGGTCCCTCACTAATAACAAGTGACGGGTCAATTTTTCTTATTGATAATGAGATGTGATTCCCTATGGTAGATCTGTCTATATATATATCTATCATTATGAAATGAAATGATATTTTAAGGTTTACGAGACTAAAAATAGTCTATGAGATCATTAGTTTCTTGTTTTTTGCTCTTTGCAATTCAGTCCTTTTCCAATTCAAATTGATGATGAACTCACCCAACCTTCCAACAATCCCCTCGCTAAAAAGACAATGCCAAGAAATTGATGCTAACATGTCCTCATAACTTTCTCTGATGTCTTTGAATGCAACACATTCCAAAATGAAATGTTTTTCTGATTCCACAACCCCAGACGTGCAAAATGTACACACCCTTTCTTCCCAAGCTTCTTTAGGTCTTTTCCACCGTCCTGTTTCACACTGAAGTTGATGTGAGTTGGTCCTTAATTGAGCAATAAGAACCTTTGCCCTCCACAAAATGCTAGCTCCAATGAACTCTTTTTGTTGTAAATCACACGTAGGGTTGAATTCCTTAATGTAATATTTCTTCTTTCTACCCAACTCTTTTCCCCATACCTTTTTACGAAACTTCTCCATAACAAAATCCTTTAGCTCCTTGCTATTTGTGGGACAGGTATTGAGGTAGATATTCCATTTTTTCATCCATGTGTAGTTTTGTTTCATCCAAGTTTTCTTTCTTTCACTAATGCCTTCATTGAAGATAACATTAGGCTATCTACCTACTCTCATTTGTTCAATTCTTTTTAGGTATCTTATGAGCGCACCATAGCAATTGCTTCAATGGAAGTTGCTCCTGTTTTACTCAACATTATCTCATAAGGTACCGAACTTTTGATTTTGAACTTGCTCATGATCAAGTGTTTTTGGATTAGCAAAACCGTGGGTTGTCAAGATTTGGAGCCTAAAAACAGCCAATGTTATAAATTGACTTTAATTTATATATATACACCATTAGCAAAACCGTGGGTTGTCAAAACTTGGAGCCCAAACACTGCCAGCACTAAATTGACTCTATGACCTTAATTTTTTATTTTATTTTCTTTTTATGTTTATGTTTATGTTTATGTTAATGTTGTGCTTTTAAATAGGCCACATTTAAGAAGAATATTGTGGGAAAAACCATGGGTTGTCAAAATCCAGAGTCTAAAAACAGCTAATGTTTACATAATACTACAACATCTCTTCCATAATAAGTTGGAAAACACTTCTTGGTGCAATATTTTTTGTTTAATGTTTAAACTTAGAATCAACCATTGAATTTATGGAAAAGAAAGAAAACCAACCATTAGATTTACGGAAGATGAAGAATGGTTATGTGTAACCACTTTTTCCCAAAGAAAAAGGGAAAATAATATTATGAAAGTTATGAGCTTTGGAATTTTGGAAAATGAAGAATGTTTATGTGTAACAATTTTTTTCAAAGAAAAAGAAAAAATGTTATGGAAGCTATAAATTAAGTTATTAAAGTGAAAAGTGTTGATTAAAAATAAATAAAAATTGTTGTTGTTAATTTATTTGTGACATGTAAGCTATTGAAATCACTCATAATTGCACTTAGTTTGGGTCACACCAACCTTTAACATGGTTGGAGTGTTTTAATAATGCACTTTGTCAACAACCATATGGTCTACACTTGGTAAGTATGAAAAACGTTGATTCAAAATCTTCATCATTTCAAAACAAAACAAAAAAATTGGTATTAATGTGTGTTTATTTTGATGCTAATTTGTGAAGATAAATAACATAATAAAGATTATGACCAAAACATATGTTGAGAGTTTCAAGAGGGACGTGTGGGTTTGCAACGAAACAAATATAGCACGACATGCAACTCTTTTCTAATATCAAGGTAGACAAAGTGGAGGAAGTATAAGATGATTACACATTTTGTAGAAGCCCTAATAAGCTCTATGTATGAGCTATGTAAGAAAAAAAACATGAAAACTTTACAAATTTTCTTATAAGGTAAAAAAGCTAAGGTGGCAAATTACCAATGGGGTTTCGCATCTTCAAAGATTATGTGATGCATAGAAGGGTATAGGTATGTTGAGAGTGGATAAACTATGTAAATAAAATCAAAATTTGTGGTAAGAAAATAAAAACATATAGAATCATTATGTGTCTTAAAACACAGTAAGAAACACAAGATTTTATGCAAAAACAAAGCATCAAGTATAATTAGACAAATATATAATACTATAAACAAATTTATTTGTCCCGCAGCACCAATGTGATCTAGGTTCTTATCTTTTGCTAGCTCTGGGACTTGCTTGGCGGGTCCCCAATCATGATCAGCAGCATGGTGTTTGTGGGAGATCTATCAAATGGAAATTAACATTGTCGACTACTCGAACGACCCACTAGTGGGCATACAAATATGGGCCTTGTTAGAGGAGGTCAGGGCACATCTCTCCTATCCATTGCAAATGTTGCCAAAGGTTGACTTAACACCCTCGTCAGGTACAATACTTTGTTCTCCCTCCACATCTAAAAATCGCGTGATAGACTTGGGTTTTATCCCTTTGAATGTCGTGAGGCCTTTCCCTCCTCTCGCCTCCATACCAACTCCCCTTTCTCATTTTGCAGATTATATTGGTATGACAGTCACGCACTCCAATGCACAAAACCCTGTCATGGTGCCTTTCGCAGGTCACAATTACAAGTCTTTCCTACCACAAGACCTTGTTGCTCTTCCTATTTTTGGGTCAGGTTCTAACCTCAACATCCCCCCCTCACCCTACGATTTCCTTGGAAAACATTTAATGAAATAAATGTTATATGGGAATGCATCTTTCTCGAGTCAGGGGCCATTTTCTCAACTAGCAAGAAAGTAGCCAGCTAGGCATAGTAAAAAAATTATGAAATGTAAGGCCATTAAGACAAATTTAGTCCTGGGGGATGAGGTAAAGCTAAATGACATCTCCAAAATGGAGGAAATGACAGTGGTTGGAAGGTTTGCAAGTAAGCATAAGGTGATGGCAATCTTGTGGCGATGGACTACAAAAAAAAGTTGGCCCATTACTGGGCTATAACCCAAATTACTTAATATTGGCTAAAGAATGGTTAGGGTGGTTGTTGAACTCAAAAGAGGATGGGGAAAGGATTTTACAACATAGATGGACTCGGGGCTTACAACTATTATTCTTGAAGAGATGGACCGTAAATTTTGACACCCATTCAGAGCAACTCATAGTTGTCCCTATCTGGGTAAGACTCTTGACCCTTCTAGACTCAATAAGTATTTAAAGGAATAGGTAACATTCTTGGGTTCTTCTACGAAGCAAATATATCATATAGGCAAACTAGATACATGGCAATGGCAAGGATTCTTGTTGGACTCAACTTGTCCGTTGGACTCCTGGAGTCCACATCGATTCAGGTGAGCTTCAAAGTGCATAAATAAACCTTGGATTATCAGGGTATCCCCTTTCGTTGTGTAAGGTGTCATTCTGATAGACACTTGGGAGGGAATACCCTCCAAGGAAAGTTAAGAAAATCTAGACAAAAAATCCCTAATCGAGCTCAAATCTAGATAATGTCCCATCACAAAACTTGGCAGAAGACGACATGGGTATTGAGAAGAAAGAACCCTCTTCATCCTTGGGCCCATTCAATAGAGAGGACCATCCAATTGTGCAACATAATGAACAAGTTGCCCCAGTGACACAGTTGATGGAGGATTTCGATATGGCCAATATGGAGAATGTTGCTTCTTCTTTGGCTATGTCTTTGGTTCTTCCCCTTGTTTCCTTTTCAATATTACAGATGAACCATCTGTATTTGATGTTCCTCCCCCAATTAACTTCTCACTGATAAATTGCAACCTTGTGGAACTCATTAACATCTCCCTTTCTCCATCCTCCCTGACTATCCCTTCCTTGAGTTTTCCCTCGCCTATGGGACATTTATCCTTTCTCCCCTTTGTATCGACACCAACCCCAGGAGGCTCTCACCCATACAATCTTAAATCTATCTTGAATTCTCTTCTTGGAAGCCCTTCTTCAGAAAACTTCCTTCCCAAGCCTGGTGTGGGTTTAGGGTTATTGTCATAATTGACTTCTCCATCATAAGGAAGAGGTAGGAAGTCCCACACCTTGATGTGTTGATTAGAGTAGAAAAGTAAGGGTTTTTCTTATCCAAGTGCTAAGACTAGCAAAAGAACCTAAAAGACTACCACTTTAGCAGAATATTAATTTATTTAACTATTTCCTAAAGTTAGACTTAAGAAAAAATAAAAATTCCTAAGTTAACTTATTGATCCAGGTGGCTCCAGGATGTTGGAAAATCAAAGATATTATATTATGGTTTGATTCTCCTTTCTTGATAATTACTTGTGAGTGTGTTGGCTTCTTTTACTTCTATATTATCTTTCTTTTGTTTGTTGGGTTGTGTTATATTATTTCCACGTAGTTAATAGGGGGTTTAAAGGGCACCCGCTGCCCTGGAAAATTTTGGTTTTGGACCATATGTTAGGTTGGGCGGACCCACCTATGGTTTTGTGCATGATTTTCGCACATGTTTTTTGGACGCGATGGTTTTCGGTCCATGGTATTGGACGCGATGGTTTTCGGTCCATGGTATTGGATGCTTCAGCATGTATAAATATGTATTATAACATTGAAAGGAACATAATGAAAGATCAAGCTGGTAGTCCCGGTTTTGGGATCTAGGGAAAAATCTCTGTGCATATGTGTTTTATGGGTTATGCTCTCGCATTGTTTATTTTCTTTGTTTAAGAATTCGTATGCAGGTAATTTCTGTACAGGGTTAAAACCTACATTATCAAGCAATTATACATACATGAAGATCACAAAACAAGAGACAGAAGATATAGGCACATGCCAGGGCAAAACTCCCCTCGAGGGGAAAACCCAGTCAAAGTAATTATTCCTTTTAATAGTATTCTTTGAGACTCTTCACCCTATACCAAGACCAGACTTTCCCTCCACACCATGTCAGCCTCCAAGATCTTCAGCCCCTTCCAGCAACTTTGACTAGGCAGCAGTTCCCAGCAACATGCAGCTTCCGACAGCAGCAAAACCCTATGAGACTTCGATCTCCTAAACCAGACCATGAAACAGAGAGAGAGAGTGGCACCAAAAGTTCAATTTTCCTCTTCTTTAGATACTCCCCCAAACTCGCACTTATTTCCTCCTTTCAGCAGCAGACTTCGCACTTCCCATCTCTTCTAGAGATATTTAATTGCTTGAGATAGTGAGTACTCCAAATGACTTCGACCTTCTTCAATATATAGGCTTCATGTGGGTCGAATGGGGGTCCTTAGGCCGATATGATGTGGAGGACAAATAATTCATATTTGACTTGATACAAACCTTTTTACATGATCCGAAAGCCCAAGAAGGGTCTCTTCGAATGTACACTGACTCTATAAACTCAATATTAATCCCAAGAGTCCACAATGGGGACTTTGACTAATATAATGATGACCCAAACATGAAACCCATGCTTTAATAAGTTATTGTTACAATAATAAAAAGTCTTTTCTTTCTTCTTTTTGACAAGTACATTTACATAATGATTCAAGTACATTATTGAAGACCGAACATAGTTACATTTTCCAATACTCCATCTTAACTAGGGAGGTATTCATAATATACAAATACAATGGAAGATCTAAAACTATATGAAAACATGAAGAACCTTTAGGCACCGCAATGCCATGGACTAGATTCCTGACTAGATCAATCTATCCAACCAGTCACTATACAATTTTGGCACTGCAATGCCATGGGCTAGATTCCTGACTAGAGCAATTTATCCAACCAGTCACTCAACAATTTAGGCACTGTAATGCCATGGACTAGATTCCTGACCAGGGAAATCTATCCAGGTGGGACTAAGGTGGACTCAAGCTTTCATCCCCTCTAGGTACCATTAGGCTTACTTGCTAACCACCAACCCAAACATACAGTTGTGTATCCAAAACTGAGCTTAATAAACAACACCACCTTTTCAATTTTGGGATTACTGACATCAACACATAGTGTTGACCTGATGTCTCCCTACGAAATCCTTCACTCACAAAGCCTCAACAAAGCTCTTCCATTCCTTTATCATCAATACAATTACCAATCTCTACCAAACCTAGCAGGTTCCTTACATATTTGAACTTCTTATTAGGAAGAGCCTTTGTCAGAATGTCTGCTACATGTTCGTCTGTCAGAACATATTCTAGCTTCATGATCCCATCCTGCATCAAGTTCTTAATAAAGTGGAACTTATTATTGATATGTTTCATCCTCGAATGAAACGTGTGATCTCCAGACATCTTGATACAACTTTGACTATCACAGTTAATCACAGTAGGACTCAGAGACTTTTCAAACAAGTCTGTTAGGAGCTTCCTTAACCAAACAACCTCTTTTCCTACTTCGTGTGCAGCCACATATTCTGCCTCGGCACTACTCAATGCAATGGGATCTTACTTCCTACTCATCCATGAGATCATAATAGCTCCCAGACTAAAGCATCCTCTGGTAGTGCTCCTTCCATTAGTCTCATTGCCACCCTAATCAGAGTCTGAGAAGCCAATTAGCTTGAATTCCTTACTATCATACTTTAGGCAGTGATGTATAGTGCCACGAAGATACCTCAATATATTTTTGGCAGTTATCCAGTGATCACGACAAGACTCCAACTGAAACTGACTAAGAATGTTCACTACAAAACATATATCTGGCCTGGTATTTACTAGATACATCAGGGAACCGAAGGTAGGATCCACGAGACTCGAGTTGGAGCTCCTCAACTTCTTGAGGTTGGTGACCATAGGAGTAACAATCAGCTTGGATTCCATCATCCCAATTTTTTGAAATAACTTGATGATGTACTTTCCTTGCCCCAAGTATACCTCCCCAGGTCTCTGCCATACTTCTATACCTAAGTAGTAATGCATCTGTCCCAGATCCTTCATCTCAAATTCAACTGCCAACATTTTCTTGCATTCTTGAATTCTTCGTTCTACACCGGTGATGAATAGATCATCCACATACAGTAGAATAATGACTGGTTCATTATTCACAGCCTTAATATATAGATTTGAATAGGTAGTACTCTTCACGAACCCAATCCTGAGAAGATATGCATCCATTCTTGCATACCATGCTCTTAGTGCTTGCTTCAAGCCATATAGAGCCTTTTTGAGTCTACAAACATGAGAATCCCTGCCATTCACTTCAAATCCTTCAGGTTGTTTGATGCATACTTCCTCATCAATGGTCCCATTCAGAAATGTGGTCTTAACATCCATTTGATGGATATTCCACCCCATTGTAGCAATCAGTGAAACCAATGATCTAATGGTAGTGTACCTTGCAGTAGGTGCAAATGTTTCTTCATAGTCAATGCCTTCCTTTTGAGAGAAACCCCTTGCAATGAACCTTGCTTTGTACTTGTCTATACTTCCATCAATAACATGTTTGATCTTATAGATCCACTTTGATGTGGCAACTGATTTGTCACTAGGTCTAGGAATGATTTCCCAAACCCCATTCTTCATGATGGATTGATATTCTTCTTGCATAGCTTTCTTCCAAACCTCTTCATGCTTATCTTCCTGGAATGTAGATGGCTCGACTTCAATCAACTTTGTCATATATGCAACATAACCAGAATACCTTTTCGGTTTCTTACTTTCCCTGGAGGACCCTTTCACAGCTTCATGTCCTTCAACATCTTCTAATGTAGCTCTCAACCAATATGGCCTCTTCCTTGTGGTTGGGATAACCACTGATTGAATAGGCTCACTTGGTCCTTCTTCTTCATATTTTGTAGTAGAGTTCTCATGAACTTCATCTTCTTCAAATACAGGAACTTCTTTGTCATCAGAATCAATAGGGATATCCTTTGATTTCTTATAAGCTTGATTCTCATCAAATATGACATCCCTGCTTACTTCAATGTATCTCCCCTCCTTTATGTATATTCTATATGCTTGAGGAAAGACTACAACCAACAAATATTCCCTTTATGCTTGTCGAGTCCAACTTCTTTCGCTTGTCCTTCAGAACATGGACATATGTTGGACTTCCAAATATGTGGAAATGATCCACACTCGGCTTCTTTCTTGTGAATACTTCTTTAGGTGTAGTATTATCAAGACTCTTATGAGGACTTCTATTTTGAACATATATGACAATTGTTGTTGCTTCACCCCATAGGAACTTCGGTAGATATTGATCAAGAAGTATAGTTCTAATGCCGCCTTCAATTGACCTATTCTTTCTTTTGGACAATCCATTTTGTTCGGGATAGTAGGGAACAATGAGCTCCCTCTTAGTTCCTGCATCCTTATAATATTCAATAACTCTTTAAAGGTGTATTCCCCACCATTGTCAGACCTTAGAGTCTTTATCTTCTTTTCGGTTAGGGTTTCCACCTCAGCCCTAAACTCCTTGAACTTATCAAATACTTCATCTTTAGTTTTGAGTAGGTAGAGCCATGTCTTCCTTGAATGGTCATTAATGAATGTTACATAGTAGAGATGACCTCCAAGTGTCTTGTCAGACATGGGCCCACACACATCAGAATGGACAAGATCTAAAATTTCTTTAGATCTAGATTCACTATGATAAAATGGATTTCTAGTATGCTTCCCCAAAGAAAAGCCCTTGCACACACCTTCATGGTCTAGCTTCATATCAAGAATATCATTAACCAATTTACTAAGAGTAGGGATGACCCTATAATGAATATGACCATATCTTCGATGCCATAGTTCAATGGGACTTATTTCCATATGAATAAGAGCTTGAGGAGATGGAGTGATAACTCGGTAAAGACTTCCTTCGCGGACTCCAATAACCCTAGATTTGTCAATACTAGAGTTCTTTCCCCAAACCAATACTTTTCCATCAGCAAAAGCAATCCTTTACCATTTATCTTCTAAACAAGAAATAGAAAGTAAATTCTTTTTCAAACCTGGAACATAGAGAATGTTGTTGAGATGCAGGTTCAATCCATTGTCTAGCTTTAATGATGTAGATCTCAGGCCTCTTACAACATAGTTTTTGTTGTCACCCAATTCCACTACATGGGAGGATGACTCCTTTGATAGTTTGTGTAGTTGCATACTTTCACTTACCACGTGTCTCGATGCTCCACTATCAATGATCCATGCATTATCATCAGTAAGAGATCATGTAAGGGCAGCCAAGAATCCATGACTCTTGACTTTCTTGAATAGGTAGAATATGATCTTCTTGATCCATCTTCTAGCAGAGTTGAAACCCAATCTTATGTAGTTCACCATAGAGGGAGAATCCATGCCAACAAAGTGATCTTCGACTTCTCTTGACCTTAGCTCTAATACCATGTTGGAAAATCAAAGATATTATATTAGGGTTTGATTCTCCTTTCTTGATAATTACTTGTGACTGTGTTGGCTTCTTTTACTTCTATATTATCTTATCTTTGATCAAGCAATTATACATACATGAAGCTCACAAAACAAGAGACACAAGATACAGGCACATGCCAGGGAAAACCCCCTTCAAGGGGAAAACCCAATCAAAGTAATTCTTCCTTTCAATAGTATTATTTGAGACTCTTCAGCCTAGACCAAGACCAGACTTTCCCTCCACACCATGTCAGCCTCCAAGATCTTTGACCCCTTCCAACAACTTTGACAAGGCAACAATTGCCAACAACATGCAGCTTCCAGCAGCAACAAAACCCTAGGAGTCTTCGATATCCTAAGCTAGACCAGGAAACAGAGAGAGAGAGAGGCACTAAAAGTTCAATTTTCCTCTTCTCTAGAGACTCGTATAAACTCGCACTTATTTCCACCTTCTGACAGTAGACTTCGCACTTCCCAACTCTTCTAGAGATATCTAATTGCTTGAGAGAGTGAGTACTCCCAATGACTTCGACCTCCTTCAATATATAGGCTTCTTGTGGGTCGAATGGGGGTCCTTAGGTTGACATGATGTGGAGGACACATAATTCATATTTGACTTGATACAAAACCTTTTTACATGACCTGAAATCCCAAGAAGGGTGTCTTCGAATGTACAATGACTCTATAAACTCAATATTAATCTTAGGAGTCTACAATGGGGACTTTGACTAATATAGTGATGACCCAAGCATGAAACTGTTATGAAACCTGCTCACAAAAAGATAGAAAAGATAGATCAATGACTTCAAAATCAACCTCTTTGAGGGAGAAAGCTCCTTTACATTACACAAATGAACAACTCTTGGATGACACAAATGACAATACCTCCTTTCTATATATAGGAGTCTAAGGGGTCCCAATACAATCAGAGCCTACATAACAATAATATTGTAGGAGCACAACAATAACAATAGTGTTCTTCTATGGGGCGTAATAATAACAACATGGGGACTATATGGGCACAATAATACAATAAGGGGGTTGCACTAATAATAATAAGGGGTTACACTAGTAGTATAGGGACCTAACATGCCCCTCTCTTTAAAAAAGTGTTGTCCTCAATGCTTGAGTAGTTCTAGGTGCTTCTGTATAAAATTCTCATCCTCCCATTGGGAATCTTCAGCGAGTAAGTTCTTCCACTTTATGAGATACTCTGAAATTGATCGATTTCGTAGTTATCAATTTCTTGTTTCTGTGAATGCTTCAGGTTCCAATATGATTTTTCCTTCCTCGTCAAGTTCTGGAAATATTGTTTGAACTGGGATCTTCTCACCTATAATCTTCTTTATGCATGAAACATGGAAAATTGGGTGCACTCGTGAAGATGCAGTAAGCTCCAATTTGTATGCCATAGTACCAATCTTTTGTAACACCTCGTACAAACCATAATACTTTGGTGATAATTTATTATTCTTCTTAGCTTGCTTGAGGGACATTTGTTTGTATGGTTGTAGTCGTAGAAATACCCAGTCACCTACTTCAAAACTTCTTTTGTTGTGATGTTGATCTTCCTGTCGTTTGATTCTATTTTGCGCCAAAGTGAGGTTATCCTTTAAGAGTTTGAGAAATTGTTGTTGATGCTCGATATGGTCTTCCACTGCTTAAACCTTAGAATTTTCTTTTAAAGATGATGTGGTGGATGGTGGATGATATCCATAAAGTGCCGTAAATGGGGCCATTTTTGCTGCAGTATGAAGGAAGAGTTATAACACCATTCAGCCAGAGACAACCACTTGACCCATTGTGTATGTTTATCATATACAAAGAAACGTATATATCCTTCCAAACATTTCTTCACTATCTCAGTTTTGCCATCAGATTGAGGATGATAAGATGAGCTATGAGCTAACTGAGTACCCAGACAAGAAAATAATTCTATCCAAAAATTTCCAATGAAAATGGGATCTTTGTCTCTTAAAATAATCTTTGGGTTTCCATGTAGCTTTTGAATTGTTTCCATAAATGCAGTAGCGACTGTACTGGCTTTAAATGGATGAGATAATGCACAAAAGTGTGCATACTTGGTAAGTCTATCAACTACCACCATGATGACACTCTTTCCTTCGGACTTGGGTAAATCTGTGATAAAATCCATTGGAACCTCCTCCAATAGTTTGAGCACCCTATCAACATGTTGAACATGATCCTTCCAAGACTTGTCATAGATTAGTATATCATCAAAAAAGACTAACAAAAATTTTCTAAGGAAGGGTTTGAAAATGGAATTCATCAAACCTTGAAATGTAGAAGGTGCATTGGTAAGGCCAAAAGGCATGACCAAAAATTCATAATGACCCTCATGAGTTCTAACTGTTGTTTTTGGAATGTCTCGAGTCTTCATTCTGATTGAATGATATCTTGAACGAAGATCCAACTTGGTGAAGTAAATTGTTCCATGTAATTCATCCAATAATTCATCAATGACAGGAATGGGAAATTTATCTTTAATAGTAAGCTTGTTGAGCTCCCTATAATCTGGACACATGCGCCATGATCCATCCTTCTTGTGTACCAATACCACTAGAGCAGAGAAAGAACTTTGACTAGGTTGAATTATACCAACCTCTAGCATTTCTGCAACCATACGTTTAATTTCACTCTTTTGGGCATATGGATATTTGTAAGGCCTAATGTTTGGGGGAACACTTCCTGGAATCAAATGAATAGCATGATCATGATCATGAATAGGTGGGAGGCCTTTGGGAGTCTCAAATACCTTGGAATGATTGTCCAAAACTTTTTGGAGATATGGAGAAATAGATGATTTCGATGTGGGAACCTCTAGTGAACATAATTGTGCAATTATGCCCCATTGTTCTTTCTTTAGAAGCTTTGTCATGTTGTTAGAGCTGATTATCTTTCCTGGTTTCCCTACAATACCCCTTAATTCAACTTCCTTTCCTTCCCAAAAAAATTTCAAGAAAAGTTCTTGAAAATTAAAAGTTATTGTACCCAAAGATTGTAGCCATTGGACTCCTAGTACAACATCAACACCACCCATTGGAATGGAAAGCGTTGAACTATTCAATACATATTCTACCATAGATAGCTTGATATTATGGCACTTTCCAAAGAAATTTATGGTTCCTTCATTTGCAACTATTACTTAACACTCTGGTGCTGGATATAGGAAGCAATTCAATTCCTTGGCCATCGTACAATGAATAAAATTATGGGTACTACCCAAATCAATCAACACTATTACCTTTTTCTTCTTGATATTCCCTTCTATCTTGAGAGTTTGAGGAGTGGTAATTCCTGTCAATGCATTATAAGATATGGTCAAATTCATTTCTTCTTTCTCTAGGTTTGGTTCCTGGTGTATATCCTCTTATTTTGACGTTTCTTGTTCCTTTTCTTGCTTCTCTTCCCCATCTATGTAAATTAATTTATTCTCAGCACACTTATGACCTTTAGTGTATTTTCTATCACAATTGTAATAAAGCCCTTTTGTTCTTTTTGCTTCCAATTGTTGTGGTGTCAACCTTGTAGGTGGTGAAAGGGTAAGAGCAACAACACTTCCATCTTTATAGTTATGAGTGGTAGGCTTCCTTGTTGCCATAATTTTGCTTTCAATTTTTCTTGCCAACCTGTATGACTTCTCCAATGAATCAAGTTCCCAAAGGTGAACCTCATGTTGGATGTTATAATTTAAAGTCCCTATGAAGACTTAAATCCTATGTTTCTTTGGAATATCATATACCCTTATATTTAATTTTGAGAAGTCCTCAATGTGCTTTGCCATTGAACCCTTTTGTTTGAGATTTATCAGTTGGCTAAAGAAGGTGTTGCTCTTTGTATCTTCATAATGTGCTATCATTTCCTTCGTGAAAATTGACCAAGTGACTAGTGGTTTACGAGAAAAAATCCCTTTATACCATACAAATTGATTCAGTTCTAAATATAAAGATGCAATACGTACCTTTTGTGGTGGTTGCACATCATGTAGATCAAAATATTGCTCCATATGTAGTATCCAAGTTACCAGATCCTTGCCATCAAATTTCCTCATATCTATATTTGGAATATGGTGGGTCTTCAATCCAACATTAGAGTCTATGAAATCATGATTAACATTTCTTTTGTTCTCATCATGAGTTTCCTCTACTACCTTTTCGGCATTAGGAAGCCTTTGTTGTAGTGACTTTGTCCCACCTTCCTTCAAACCTTCCATGTCTTTCTTCAAATATTCCATGTTGCCATTCAATTTTTCTTCTATACCATTTATCTTATTGATCATATCTTCGATCACATTCTTCAAATCATCCCTCCAATTTTGCTTACTAGGTGTTTCTATTTTCTTGATTCGAGTCATTATTTTTCTTGCTTTTAGGAGCTCGATCTTGAATCTATTGTATCTCTGAAATTTCATATCTCCAAGGTCTGAAATTGCGACTTGCAGTAGCCCTCTGCGTCCTCTTTCCAATGCCACCAGTCTGATCGAAATTGGATTCTCCAAGAAAGAGTTATGCCCAATCTCCCAAGATGACCTGATTATATACTTTTTTAGTAGAGCGAACTTGTACAAAGTGCCACGTGTCATTGTTTCGACCTTCGGACTTGAAAATGATACACAAAAAACTACAGTCCGTCCTCTTTCTATAAATTCTTACTAAATTTCAATTTGATGCTCAGAGAGAAATTTATGACGATTTTCCCAAAGTCACCTATTTGGGATGTAATTCAGGAGCCTGCAAAAACCCTAACTTCCTTGGATCATCTCTCCTAAAATATAGTTAGACAATATCTGAAATTTGGACCCAAGGTTTATCAAGATTTTTGCTCAAATGAGTTTTAATTTTAGCTTCTAAAACGTCGTAGAAAAAAAGTTATTGCGAAAATTCCATGTTGACCTGTTTGGAGTAATGAAACCCTAGAATCCAAAGTTCTAATACCAAATGTTATGAAACTAGCTCACAAAAAGATAGAAAAGATAGATCAACAACTTCAAAATTAGCCTCTTCGAGGGGGAAACCTCCTTTACATTACACAAATGAACAATTCTTGGATGATACAAATGACAAGAGCTCCTTTCTATATATAGGAGTCTAAGGGATCCCAATACAATCAAAGCCTACATAACAATAATATTGTAGGGGCATAATAATAACAATAGTGGGCTTCTATGGGGTACAATAATAAAAACATGGGGACTATATGGGCATAATAATACAATAAGGGGGTTGCACTAATAACAATAGGGGGTTACACTAGTAGTATAATGACCTAACAGAAACCCATGCTTTAATAAGTCATTGTTAAATAATAGAAATTCTTTTATTTATTCTTTTTGACAAGTACATTTACATAATGACTCAAGCACATTATTGAAGACCGAACATAGTTACTTTTTCCAACACAGGAAATATCAAAAATCAAAATGTTCAATTTTTTATGGAACCAAGGCCAAGTGGCAAATCTCAACGAGAGCTTTCGAAGGACGCAAATGGCACCTCAATCTAAGTCCATCTAAGAAATTTATTATAGTTTGAAGTTTGTACCAAACAACAACAAAAAAGTCAAAGTCAAAGGCAATCTTCTACCACATGGAAGGTCGTATAAATGACATGTGGAAATGAATTCAGCGAGCATAGTGGGACCCACAGAGCTAATTAGGCATCCTAGTCAGCAAACTAGGTGGACACATGTAACAACATCGGGTTAAAATTTCATGTAATAAAAGTTAATAAAGGCAAAATAAGGCAATGGTCAAGGGCCACTTATTCCATGTTGAATGTTGGGCAAAATATCCTAGTGGGCATCACTTGTTGTGTTTATGGCTAAGGGGAAATTTACAAAGGCAATGGAAAAGGCTTTGAAAATGCAAAGTGGCATTAATTGGCATTTTATTTATGAAAATAAAGTAAATTAGGAGAAAAGGGAGGTGAAAGGTCATAGGTTGCATGTGAGGAGGAAATTGAAGGAAAATAATGGGAAAATGAAGAAATTAGAGTCATCAATAATAAAAACACATTAGAGCATCAGTTGGTAGCCTTTTTGTCAGTTCAGTTTTGGCGTTAGTCTCAGAGGGGAGAAGAGCACCAAGAGGAGAAGGAAATCAAGCAAGCAAAGGAAGGACAAGGAAAGCAAGGATCAAGCAAGGAAAGGTTGGATCAGGTAGCTTCAGTAGGAATACTTGTAGGTAACAGATTGCATGTATGATTTCCTAGTTGGTTTTGGCATGTATGGAATATGAATGTGTTTATTTTAGTTTCTTTGTTGTCGGTGGCATGGATTTTGTTGGGTTTGACAGTGGTTTTTTACTTGCCTTTCCATTTTCAAATAGCCATGGTGTGATGGGATTCATTCTAGTTTGAGATTTGGATTGCCGAAATATTTTGGATCTGGGTGAGGTGGTCTAAGGAGAATCCCAAGGGTTGGTGGTGGAGACAGTTTTCTCTAGGAAACCCTCAACAAGAGGGTGGAAACAGGAAAATTCTTGAAGGGATGGTGAAGGAATTCTGAGGCATCTAAGCTCGGTTTGGTTTTGTGATCTCGGGACCGTTTTAGGTAAGACCACGGTATGGTGAGGGTTGAGGTGGTTTAACCTTTGGATTCTCTTGGTTGTTTATGGATGGTTTTATCCCATGAGATCCCACATTCATCCTTGGAATATGGCACAAGGGTGATTGGTTGAAAGAAATATTTGGTTCAACCCAAACTAGGGTCGGGTGGTATGTGGAAGTCTCTCACTTGGTTGGCTATTGCATATGGTTAATAAGAGCTAAGTTCCTCTTGCTTTTGATGAGTAAATGCACTTGTTATTATGTATCTTTAATGGTTGTTCTCTCATTATTATTTATCTGGTTATATGCTAGTTATAAGCATGGTTAATTGACAGATCTAAGTATGGCTCTTAACACATTTCTATTAATGAATGTTTGGATAATGAATGCAAGACCTAATTGGTGTTATGACAACTATTGTGAGAAGGAATTGTTCCTTCTTGTTTATCCTCAGATAAGTTTTCAGATCATTATGTTCATATTTGCATTCATGACCTGTAAGTTGCATGTTCACCAAGTGTTTGACAGATTTTCAGTCTCGGTTGGGAGGGGTCAGGTCAAGTCTCGGTTCAATTTTTGGTGCATAAGCTTTGTTTTTATGTCATTTATGATTTCTAGAAGTTCACTAAGTTCTGGGCAGAGGCCTGAGTCTTGGCCTTGAAAAAGTGGCTTAGAATTCAGGGTCACTGGCATAGAACTGACTGGAAAAGTCCACAGTCGCATGGAAGCAGACTTGTCAGTGCGACTGGAGGGCTACAATCGCTTGCATGCCTTGGCAAGGGAGCGGTTGGGGCTCTAGGTCAGTGAAAAAGAGGGTTATCTCATGGGTTGGACACTTGGAAAGTTTGGGTTGCTCATGGAGGTCCTGTAAGGTCTTAAGTTGTCAACTCCATTTCCTTAAGGTCATATAGGAGGTTGAGTCTTATCATAGTGACCCTCAACTCATATTTACCCCAGGCTAACTGATGAAAGTGGGTAAATGTGGGTGGAGGCAGTTACAACCCACAAGTAGATGATGTGGTAGCACCACGAGTCGACACATGGCGTGTAGATGGCATATGATGTGGACCAATGAGAATTTGCCACATGGCCCAATCACATGGTGCCACATAGCACCTCAAATTAGGCCAAAGTGGCCTTAGCATGGTGCAACCTCCATTTTTTTCTTATTCTCATGGTTTTGGGAGTCATTACAATATGGACATATGATTCCATATATTATATAGTTTGAAAACCATATTAAAACCAAAATTGGGCTTTAAAACCATATTAAAGCAAAATGAGGATTTCATGGGTTTTGAACCCAAAAAACTCCCCAACAACAAGTAACTTAATATGACTATGCTAACCATTGTGCTACACACACTTTGTCTTATTCACCCTCACAATTTGTTATAAAATGCCATTCAAATGGTTCAAAGGGACCCATGGAGAATACATGAGAGATGAGGATGCAAGCAGGGCAATGAAGCCATGAATCTCAAGAAGATTCTAGGAATATTGTTAGAGCATATGTTAGGGAATATTTCAAAGAATATTCTCTATGAAGAATATTTGAGGAATCTTTAAAATTCCATGGGAGTAGAATTTTAAAGGTGTTAGAACTATGCTGAGTTTATACTCAAATGAACCGGTTTTTCGCTAGGAGTATAATGGCATAGTCTATTTCTTCATTTGAGCAGTATAATTTTTCCCATGTCTAGAATCTTGTGAGGAATCTTTGAGATTCTCGGGGAGCCCAGATTTGACCGAGCCAAAAAGGGGTCAAGTTTAAAGTCATATTTCATGGATTTCCACAAGGAATGCGATGGCGTGGGGAAGTTCCTTCATTCGAGTAGTCTATTTTCAAGTTGTCCCTAGACTTGGAGATATAAGCTGCATTTGCCATGTCCTTATTTTCTTTTGTTGAGAGATGTTTTGATTATGAGATCCATGTATGCCACGTTGTGAAAGGATATTTGTATGCCACTTTATGTGAGAGATTGTTATTTTGTCATACTGAAGGAGGGATTTTATGAGTGAGAGTTCTTATAGAAGAACTTCTCCTATGAGAGAGACATGACACTCTAGTTAAGGGAGTTATTCCTTGTATTGACAAATATTGCATCATGTACTCATCATCTTCCTGCAATAATTAAAGAAGCGTCCTCCCCACTCTTGACACTGGGCATGGAGACATAGTCCACATTGGATGAACTCCATTATCATATCATCGAATTATGGTTGTTCATGATTATGGCTTCTTATTTGTTTCATGTTTCATGTTAATGGTTTGTTAAAGTATTGTTAGAATATGCATTGTTCATGATTTCATGAAGAAAATGTAAGCGTCGGTAAAAGGTCCTTTATGATGGGGATTTTTGTTTGAAATCATTCATGAAATTTTCTCGGATCACTTATGATTTAATTTCAACCATTGATCACATTTTGATCTCAACCGTTGAGAGGGATATTAGGGTTAATATCAAAATTATAAGAGGATATGGAGCGAGTTAGTGGCAAGTCAGTTGAGCACAAGCAAGTGTGAGAGATCAACAAAGGAACATCTGAGGGTTCTAGTAGTTCGCAATGACTCAACGACCAAGCATAAGAAATCTAGTGAGGGTCAAGTTCCTACAACCCCAACACAATTTATCCATTATCACTTGTGCAAAGGTTTTGCAGATCTAGTGTGCAAGAAGGGTATCGATTTATTTGGAGAGTGACTGAGTGGTTTCCTATGATAAAATGGAAGTTTCTCCCTTGTTGTAATTCTCGAAAGAAAATCCTTTATTGAATTAAATAATAAAGACACACAAAGTTGTAGATTTCCCTGGAGTGGGGGTTTCCTGTGTATATCTTGTGTTCTATGTGTTGATGTGTTTATATTTTGATTTATTTTTAGTTGTGCATGTTAAGTCAGAAAACACCTTGTATTCGTGATTTAATTTTCTAGAATATTAGTTAATTGTATTTCTAGGTTTTGACACTTAGAAAATTGCAAATCAATTTACTTGTTTTTAAGGAAATATAATGTCATGGTATCATACTGCATTCTTTGAGTGAATATCAAGAATAGATTTTATCTTCATGAGAAAATTATGCGATTCAGAGGGAGCAAGTTATCAAATCAATTTGGCCATTATGGTTTTGAGCAATACACATTGATTATATAAGTGAAATTTGTATTCAACAGTTGAATTTGGCAGTATGGCATATCAGGGTCTCAGATTTGAAGACAGATTGGACGGTCTGTCCAACATTTGTTCGTGGCGTGAAAGGATAGCAATGGCATTGGAGGAACAAGGAGTATGGGATTTTATTGTTAATGTCCCAGTCGCACCAATAGATCCTCAGTAGTTGGCTCAACATAATAAAATGGATACAAAGGCAAGAAGGATTGTCCTAAAAGGAGTCAATGACCACATTATCCCTCACCTGATTGGGAAGAAGAAAGCCAGAGAAATGTGGACTGCCATCATTAGTCTCTATCAGGGTTCGAGCAAGGCCAGAAAGTTGGTACTGAATGACAAGCTCAGGAGAATTAAAATGTCTAAGTCAGATTCAGTGGTTTCTTACCTTACCAAGTTTCCAAGGTAAAGAAACAATTGGATGGTGTGGGTGAGACAATTTCAGATAGAGATCTAGTGATTTTTTCTTTATTGGGTTTCACCAAGTCATGGAAAGCCTTCATGAATGGGATATGTGCGTAATAAAACTTTCCATATTAGGAGTCTTTATGGGGTGACTACGTCTAAGAGGAGATTCACATACAAGCTCAAGTTGGATCTTATGTTAAAAGCGAGGAAGAGAAGAAAATTTCGCTCTAGCCAACAAAGGGACCAAGTCCAAGGGTAAAAAGAGAAATGGTGGTTGAGAACCAAATTCTAAGAGAGAGAAGAAGACAAAGTATCTCAGTAAGATCAAGTGTTTTTCTTGCCACCAGTTTGGGCATTGCGCTACTAAATGCTCCAAAAGGAAGAAAGGGTATAAGAAGGACCAAGTATCAGCCTCTACAGAGATAAATGAGTTATCTTCTCATTTTCAAGAGTTTTCACTCATTGTTTGTATGGAAAGTTTAATGGCTATAGCTTTATGGTATGTGGACAGTGGTGCGTCCTTACGTATGACGGGAAACAAGAAGCATTTTAGAAAATTGTCATATAAGGACATGCAGTCTGATATTGAGATGGGAGATGATGGGAAGTATCGGATCGAGGGTATTGGTACAGTTTGTTTTGAGAGGGAGTATGAAACCCTCTATATCTCAAAGATGTTCTTTATGTACTTGGGCTCAAGAAGAATCTTGTTTCAATTTTAGCATTAGAGGATAAAGGGTATGAGGTGACCTTCAAACATGGTAGGGTTCTTATAAAACCCTCTGACTCCAAGGTGGAAAAGCATATCGTGGTTAAGCACGAGAGATTGTACATATTACAGTTTGAGATAGTTGCAACATTGACTAGTAGAGGAGGTTGTGACTCAAGCAGTTATGGCATAAGCAGATGGGACGTTTTCACCATGGGGCGCTAAAGATTCTTAAGGAGATAGTGAGAAGATTACCACAATTCAATGCAAAGTAGCATGAGGTGTGCAAGGGTTTCACACTTAGCAAGTATGCCAACTCATTTTTTCCCAACAGAGATAACAGGGGCAAGCATATCTTGGACCTTGTTCATTCACATGTATGTGGTCCTTTCTCTAAAGTATCTCTTAGTGGGTAAAAGTACTACGCCACCTTCATAGATGATCACTTGAGGAAGTCCTAGATATTTTTCATGAAGAAGAAGGATGAGGTCTTATTGAATTTTCTAGAGTTTAAGACCTTGCTTGAGAACTAGAATGGTAGGCATATCAAGGTATTGAGGTCTAATAATGGTAAGAATTATAACTCAAATGCATTCAAGGAGTTGTGTGCTAAGGAAAGCATTAGGATGGAGTTGACCACACCCTATAATATTCAGCAAAATGGTATGGTAGAGTGCAAAAACAGGGCCATAGTTGGAGCAGCCAAGTCCATGTTGCATGACTAGGGGTTTCCTTAGTTTCTTTGGGCTGAGCCATGCAATACAACAATTTTCCTACAGAACTAGAGCCCACACAGAGTGTTGAGGCGAGTTACAACATAGGAGGCATTTACAAAGAAGAAACTGAACGTGTCTCATTTTTGCATATTCAGTAGTCTCGTATATTGCCATGTACCAAAGGAGAAAAGGAAAAATTTGGATCCCACAACAAAGAAGGGCATATTTGTGGGATACAATGAGACATCTAAAGAATATAAGGTGTACATTCCAACACACAAGGAGACAATCACTAGGAAGGATGTGAATTTTGAGGAGGATAAGGCCTTGAAAAAGTCCTTAGAGCGTGAGTAAACTATCATGCAAGAGGAGGAGCTGGAGGCTTAGCCAATACCTTAGACCACAATTGTGCATGGGTAGTGTTGTCACTTCCAATGGCACCTACAACACGAGTGCTTCAGGAGACATAGAAAACTTCTTAGAGACAACCTTTGGGTTGATTATAGACTAGTTCCTAGGATATCTTAGATAGATGAGTGCATGGAAGATTATCAACGGGGGATTTTGGTTGCACTCCAATTGTCACAAAGTTTAAAAAGATTATAAAAGGGGAGGGGGGCTTGGTTCTATCAGCCTTCACAAAGGTAGACTCAAGTCAATACGTGGATCCAAATGATCAGGGGGTAAATCAGGGCAACCTCAAAGAGAAATTCCTGGTTCTGGTAGCCGACACACAACAACATGCAACTTAATATTGACATTGCAGTAAAGTGAAGAGGAGGCAAATTGGTGCATAGGGTTGATTGCAATGAAAAATCCTAAGCCACAATGTTCCAGCAGAAATATGGAAGAGGGAGGAGATGAAAGAGCGGCAGGAGTGGAGCGCTAGTTAGGGTTTCAGGCCATATACTCATGGGCACATTTGTATCCAAAATATTAAGCAAATATGTGCACATTACAGGTACTTAAGTAAATATGTAGCTAACACAGGTATTGTTTCTACTTGGTAACAAATATACAATCATGAACGAGGGAGAAACACCACTAGCTTCATCACACTATTTTAGAGAAAGAAAAACATATATGGAATGAGATTATAGAGGGGAAAACATATTACACATTGCCATGATTGGAATCACCATAGGTAGTTTCATTAATACTTGAAGGGTCCAAATAACAGTCTAATTAGAACCAGAATGGAACCCAAGAATTAGGACCACTCTGGGTGTAGAATTACGGAATATTAAGTGTTTCTCCCCCTTATTTATATGGAGAAGGGGGCTTTGAATCAACATTTAAAAAATATCTTAGCCTAGGGCCAGCTGTCAGATTGACTAACTGCCTAGGCCTGTGATAGCTCTGCTGCCCAAAATGATTTCCAAGGATTTGATTCCTTTCTTGAAAACAAACATAAATTACAGAATAAAAGAAGTTACAGAAAAATAGAAAATAGGAAACTAAATGACGATGGAGGAAAATATCGTCTTTCATTTCTTGTGAAGGCTCCTGATCAGGCCACGTCTCTACCACAATGTATCCCTCCTGTTGCTTGGCCAATTTCTGTCGCTTTCACCTTAACTGCCTGAATTGCTTGTTCTCCAAAGGAGGGAGTGGGTCGACTATGAGTTGCCTATTACCGACTAGAAGTGGAGAATGTCCTAGAAGTCCTTCGTTGTGTATCTGAGTGGAGCCCCATGCTGAGCCATTAATCTTCCTAAGTCCCCATACCTTCATTTACTCTCCGAAGACGTGCAGCGAAACAATTGAATTCATTTATGAGGCCATTGTTGTCTTGGGTTTCTTGTTGCGGAGGTTTCCATAGGATTAGCCCATATCGATATCCAACTGCTCCATGCCTTCATTTAATACCTCAAATGTCGACCTGGATGCCTAAAAATTCCCTTGCCATCCCACTGAGCGGAATTGAAATAGAGATTTTAATGTTCGTTGATTTGGGTCGTTGATCTGGGCTGATTCAATCTGGGTCGTTGATTCGGGCCTGCTGGTATCGCAATCGCAATACAAGAGAGGGCCTTTTTACCATATTTCATAGTGCTTGCCGATTGTTTGGACGTGAAACTTCAATAAAGAATGATACATAAAATATCACATCTGAAACCAGGATTCACATATTGCCATCAGAAAGTAAAATGGGGCTTTAACATTGGTTTTATGGTGATTTCCCAATATGACGGACCTACAATTTCTCAAAACCATAATACATAACCTTTCGGGTCCATCTCAATCACAAGTCGGAAGGGAGTTTAGCAGAAGAGGGAGTTATGTTTTGTGTGATCCCCGATTGCGATATCGCAATTGGTGGTGGGGAGGATCTTATCGCGATTGGCGGGAAACTTTGCGATATTATAATTGCAAAAGGAAAAGGGAGATGAGTGGATTTGTATTGCAAAGGAAAATGGGCCGATAGCAATAAAGTTTTGTGGGTCCTAGCCTTTTAAAAGGCCTTTGGTATGTTTTATGAATGTTTTTAAGATATTTCAAAGGGGAATGAGGAAACACAGCTAGAGTCGGAAATATAAAGGGATTTTGGTTAGAGTTAAAAAAGGGTCACCGCAGCTAGAGATCAAAAAACAAAGGGTAAAATAGGTTTTTTGAAAGAAATGAGTTTTTTAGAGGATATGGGAATTTCTGCAAAACAAAATAGACTGGACCTGTTATTCCCTCTTTGTAAAACTGGAACTCTCTTTTGCAGTGAGTGAAAACAGCTAAGATGAGGACATGAGGGGCACATAGTTATAGGAGGGAGTGGAGCACACTCAAGTAATGACTCCCCGTACTAGGAGAAGGAGGGCGAGATGCGTAAAGTAGTTGAATCAAGAGGCACAAGAACAAATTGGTGCTCAAAGTACATCAGTTCGACAGAGTAGAAAACCATAGAGGTGCACAAGATATATGGCACCTATGGCAGATTTGTTGGATGCTAAGCCTTCTTGTTATCATAAGGTAGCCACTTAACAGGTGTGGAGAGATGCCATGGTGGAGGAGTATGCCTCCATCATGAAGAATGAAGTTTGGGAAGTGGTGTGATGGCTAGAGGAAAAATCTTTGGTAGGCTCTCACTAGGTCTACAACATCAAGCATGGCGTTGATGGGAGTATTGATAAGTACAAGGTAAGATTCTTGGCCAAGGGGTTCTCATAGGTAGAGGGAGTTGACAATGTTGGGACCTTTTCCCTAATTTCCAGGTATTCATCCATCAAATCTATTGCAACATAGATGGTGTGGAAAATCCACCAGATGGACGTGAAGACAACATTACCCATTGGGATTGTTGAGGAGGAGATTTATATTGAGTAGCTAGAGGGATTTGAGACCTGTAACAGAGAGACACATGTTTGCAGACTCAAGAAAACCTTATCTCTACGGGCATGGTATGCTCAGATAGACAGTTAACTTCAGGGATTGGGCTTCACCAAGAGCGAAGCGAACCCCAACCTTTATTACATTGTTGTTGGAGTTGATCCACTTATTTTGGTAT
Source organism: Pinus tabuliformis (assembly GCA_031772625.1). NCBI lineage: Eukaryota > Viridiplantae > Streptophyta > Pinopsida > Pinales > Pinaceae > Pinus > Pinus tabuliformis. Next base: position 1,048,321,470 of record CM062805.1, on the reverse strand, counting down.
TATATGTGGACAATCTGATCCTAACAAGCAAAACAAATCTCATCCAGGAGTGTAAGAGAGATCTTGCAAGCGATTTTGAGATGAAGGATATGGAGTTGAATCATTATTTCCTTGGGTTGGAGGTATGGTAGGGTGATGGAGAGATCTTTATGGGTTAGGGCAAGTACGCTCTGCAAATTATGAGGACATTTCATATGAAGGATTCCAGACCCATCACCACGCCTCGAGTCATAAACTAGAGGAAAGTGGATGCACATAGATCGGGGCAAGTAGATCCTACATTTTTTCGACAAATGGGTGGGTCAATATTGTATTTAGTGAACATGTGGCCAAATATTTGTTTTCCAATTAACTCTTTGAGCCATATTTTGGTTGACCCTACCATAGCACATTGGGTTGTTGCTAGGCACATGTTTTTATATCTTAGGGGTAACAATAGAGCATGGATGTGGTATAAACAGGTTGATGAATTGAAGCTTGAGGGCTTCATTGATGTAGATTGGGAAGGGAGCTCCAAAGACAGGAAGAGCACATCAGGTTGCACATTTAGTATTGGATCAATAGTTGTTTCCTAGCTTAACTGGAAGAAGAGATCAATTGTATTGAGTTTAGACGAGGGCGAGAAAATGTTTTCCAATTTGGCAGGTTGCAAAGCTATTTGGTTGGGGAAGGTTTTTGTGGGTTCGTTTAGGACAGGGTTGGATCCTACGGTGATAAATTACGGCAATCATAGTTGTATCAAGCTCTCTGAAAATCCAGTGTTTCATGATCACTCTAAGCACATTGAAATACATTATCAGCACATCAGAGATATTGTTTAGAGAGGTATAGTTTCACTCCAATGCGTACCAACATAGGAGTGGGTAACAAACGTTCTAACTAAGGCATTGTTAAGGACTAGATTTGCATACCTTATATAGAAGTTGGCTGTATTTTAGAACACCTTCCTCTTGAAGAGGGGGTGTTGATTGGAGTATAGAAGTAAGGGATCTGCTTGTCTAAGTGCTAATATTAGCAAAAGAACCTAGAATACCGCCACTTTACTAGAATGTTAATTTATTTAAATATTTCCTAAAGTTAGACTCAGGGAAGATTAAAAATTCCTAAGTTAACTTATGATTTAATCTCAGTCGTTAATAGGGAGATTAAGGTTGGGATCAAAATTATAAGAGGACATGGAGTGAGTTAGTGGCAAGTTAATTGAGCACAAGCAGGTGTGAGATATCAATGAAGGAAGATTTGAGGGTTTCAGAAATTCGCAGTGACTCAACATCCAAGCAGAAGAAATTGAATGAGGGTCGAGTTCCTACAACCACATCGCATTTTATCCATTGGCATGTGTGAACGAGAGAGTAGGGGTGCACTTGTATTTGTGCACAAAAGCCTAGATTTGTGCAAAGGTTTCGCATATCCAGTGCATAGGAAGGGGATAGATTTATTTGGAGGGTGATCGAGTGGTTTCTTGTGATAAAAGGGAAGTTTCTCTCTTGTTTTAATTCTTAGAAGAAAAATCATTTGTTGAAGAAAATAATAAAGACACAAAGTGTTACAGGTTATCCCCATAGTTAGGGTTCTTGGGTATAATATCTTCCTGGATATGGACATGGGAAGCCTACTAATTGCTAAGCACATCCTAGATAGTTTCTCATTGGCCACATGTATGATCATAAATTAGGAGAAATAATACCTGATTGGGAATGAGCTCGAACATGAATATTTGGTCTGAGTTCAAAAGGTTTTTGCAAAAACTCCTAACCCATTTGGAGAGACAATAAAATACTTAGTCTTTCATCTAAAGCCAAATAAATAGAAGAAAGAGGATTGGGCCTGGTTAATTTCAAATATTGAAAGAAGAGTTAGGATTCCATGTAATCGATGGCTTTCATGGGTAGCAAGGCTCATTTTGTGCAAGGAAATTATTGAGGCCTTCTTAGTATATTGGGCATCGCTAGCATGGATTCCAAAAGGGATATTAAATAAGATAAATCAAATCTCATGAAGATAGTTGTGGACTAGGAAACAAGATCATATACCTTTCACCTTAATTGTTTGGTCATTCATCTCTATTGCAAAAGCCTTAGTGGGTCAGGGATTGATGAACCTATCTTGGTTCTCCATGGCGTTGGAAACAAAAGGATCTCGGAAGTTGGTTAAAAGGAAAGGCCTTTGGGAATCAAACATGGAATCCAAATACATCTCACCACTCTCCCTTATGGAATGGATCAAAAGTCCTAGAAAGAATGTAAATAATGACTCTATAGTCTGGAGGGTCATCATAATTGCAATAGATGTTATTCTAAAAGGGCTTAGGTGGAGTGGTGGAGATGGATCACAGCTCCTTATAAAAAAGGATCCATGTATTGGTAGTATAAATGCACATTTACTATATAGGCCTCTCAAATCTCTGGCAAACCAGGGTTTGCCGGGTCTCACTCATGGATTGGGGTCATATATTAGAATTGGAAGGTTTACAAGCTGAAGAATGGGAGAGGTATACCATAGATTTGACCCAGAGCCTCATATTTCTCTCTCTTCGGCTGAGGATAAATTAATGTGGTCATTGGCTCCACATGGTTCATACATGCCAAAATTTTGATACTTGTACTATGTTTAGAACTCCATGGATTCTCCACCTCCTAGGTGGGAAAAATGATTGTGGAAACTCAACCCCCCCAAAAAAAAAGTTGTTTATGTCGTTACCATTGAAAACAATGCCCCCACTTGGGACATATTATAGAGGAGATCTTTTCAGGTACCTAGTAGATGCTCGCTTTGTTGCTCGGAGGTCGGATCCATCGTTCATATCTTTATACACTATCCTTTTACTAGAAGCACCAGGGTTGAGATAAAAAGGATCATTGGCAATTTCCAAGATTGGGAGGGTCCCTCAGCACAAGACTACTTGAAAGCTTGGCTTGATCATAAACCAAAAGACTCCATAAAGGTCCTCCCCTAGTGGTCTACTAGAGTGTTTGATTGGAAAGAAATGGAGCAGTCTTTGGGGATCAAGGTCAAACTTTCTCAAGAGTTTCTTTGAATAGCTTAAGCATTGCATATTAGCTTCCACACAAGGGTGCACTCATAAAATAACCTACTCACGATAGATAGGACACTTGTAGCAACCTCAGGTTAAAGTTTCGTGTAATAAAGGATAATAAAGTCAAAATAAGACCAAGGTCATGGGACACATATTCCAAGTCGAATGTTGGGCAAACACCATAGTGGACATCACTTTTGGTTTATTTATGGCTATGGAAATTGGAAAAGGCACTGTCAAAGGCAAAGAGGCAATAATTGGCATTTAATTAAGGAAATAAAGGAAAATAGGAGAAAAGGAATGTGAAGAGACACAAATTTGCATATTAAGGAAATTAGAAGGAAAAATGAAGGAAATGGAAAAAAGGGAGACATCAATGATAAAAAGGCTTCAGAGAATCAATTCACAACTTTTGGGAGTTTTAGCTTTTGTCTGTTTTGGGTTGAGAATAGTGTTAGAGAGAGAGAGAGCTTCAAGAAGAGAAATCAAGAAAACAAGCAAAGGAAGGAAAAGTACAAGCAAAGGAAATCAAGGGAAGCAAGGAGAATGTTGGGTCAGTAGGTTCAATAGGAGAATTTTGCAGGTAACATGTTGCATGTGTGATTTCCTAGCTAAGGTGTGAATGCATGGTTCATGCATGTGTTTATTTTGTTAATTTGTTATCATTGGCATGCTTTTTGCTTGGTTTAACAATGGTTTTAGCCTTGCCTTGCCATTTCCTGAATAACCATGGTGTGATGGGATTCATTCTTGGTTGAGCTTTGGATTATCGGAAGGTTTTGAAACTGGGTGAGGTGGTCTCAGGAAAATACCCAATGGTTGGAGGTGGAGACGGTTTTCTCTGGGAAACCCTCAACAGGTGGGTGGAGACATACAAATTCCTCAAGGTATGGTGAATAAATTCTTAGGCATCCAAGTTTGGTTTGGTTTTGTGATATGAGGACCAGTATAGGTGAGATCATGATAGTTTGAGGGTGGAGGTGGTTTAACCTCTGGATTCCCTCGTTTATTATGTCTTAGTTTATCCCATGAGTTCCCACATTCATGCTTGGAATATTGCACGAGGGTTATTAGTTCAAATAAATATTTGGTTTAGCCTAATCTATGAACGGGTGGTATATGGAAGTCCCTAACTTGGTTGGATTTTGCATAAGTTAATATGAGCTATTATTATAATGTAATTAATGAGCACATGTACTTGTTATTATGGTAGATTTGATATGGTTGATATTTTGGTTATATGTTGGTTATAAGCATGGTTCTATGATGTGCTCTAGCTATGGCTCTTGTCCATGATTTGATAAGTATTTGAATGGCTGATGAATGCATTGGCTAACAAGTGTTGTTGCAGGTACTTGAGAGGGTATTAGACCTTCTTAGCGATTCTCATATGAAGTTCAAAGGTTTATGATTATATGTGCATTCATGACCTATAGCTTACCAATTTACCATATGTTTGAAAAAATGTCTATTGTGCACTAAGCATGTCTAGGTCAAGATCTTGTTCAAGTTTGAATGTTGGCAGTGTTATCATCTTAATCATGATTCTAGAAAGTTACAAGCAATCATGGGTAGTGGCCTAGAGGCTAGCCTAAAACGGTGGCATAGATCTTGGAACTGCATGCACAAAACTAGAAGATTTGGGTCATAACCCCATGGAGACAGGCTTATGGGTGTGGTTGGAGCCTCATAACTGCACACATGCTATGTTGTGGGCGTGGTTAGGTGTTAGGCTTGTGGAAAAGAAGTTTTAGCTCAGGATCTGATCATTAGAGGTTGTGGATTGACTTATGGGTGATCTAGTACTCTTAAGAGGTATCCATAAGTTTTTAGATTGTAGGCCCCAGTTCCATAACTAGAACTTGGAGGTCGGGTCATGTCATAGTAGCACTTAGTTCATGTTTACCCTGGAGAGATTTTAAAAGCGGGTAAATGTGGGGTGGGGCACTACAACACCAAAAAAGATAAGTTGTGGGCCTTATTTGATGGGGTTGCACAATTTTCTCCTTCCACGGGGGCTGTTGGTAAAAGGCTATATATCTCTGAAACACTATTTTTCTTTCTTACATGGTACTGAAAATTCCACAAATAATTATGCACATCTTTTTGCTCTAAAGCTCCAATTGGAACTTGTTTAACATCTACATATTGCTTAGATCTATGTCTGCGGAGACTACATGAACATAATAAATTGGCTGAATGGGAGAATTCGTTTGAAGAAACACACACTTCTACCCCCATATCAAAACATTTTGATCAGGTTGTGAAGTTTTATTTATATATCTTTCTCGCATGTATATAAGGAACAAAACCAGGAAGCTTATGACCTTTCAAAAAGAGAATTAGTGTTGGCTCCGGGTTAGTGGCAAATCCAAGAGGTCAATGAAGGTCTACACAACTTCCTCCAATTATGCTGCTTGGCATAACTAAATATGCATATCAGAATCTTACACTTTTTTTATACCAATGCTACTCTTTCTTTGCAGAGATTATCAATTTTGGATTATGTTTATGGCCTTTGCAAGGATAGATCATACAACCACACCCTTTCAGAGTGAAGCAACAATTTTAATGCAGATTCACAATACATGAATATATGGATACTTCAAGGGAACCATGTGACGTACTTTTCTCAATACCATTTACAATTTTTATTTTCTTTGTTATGCTCCATTGGTAGTTGGATATGATAACTGATATATTTTGGCACTGATGGGACAAATTTTTATCTACTCGATAAAGTTTTTGGGGGCTATAAAGCCATAGAATGCTACGAGCATTTGTGAAAGTATTTTATTTTGATTTGAAATGAAATACAAGCTTTTTTTCCTTAAAAGTAATTAATACTATAAACAATAAAAATTATAACAAGTTTTTGGATTTTTTTTTTAAACCATTATAATTAATAAAAAAACTTATAAATTATTTTACAATTATATAAATAATTTTATAGACAATAAATATTACGTTAGTGTTTATGTTGATTACATTAATTTTTTCAAGAGTCCCACAACTCTTTTATACATCATTTGTGATACTTTGCATTTATGGCTACCCCTTCTTTATTAGATTAATTTGTTTTATAAGTTAATTTAGAAGTTTTGGAGATATTCTTCTCCCCAAAAAAAGTTTAAAGGGTTATGTTATGTGGAGATCATCTAAATTATAAGATTTACTTTGTCACCAAAGTTTACCATCATTAGCAATGTATAAGAGCAACTTGTTAATCAAAGTGATATGGGTGATTTAAATGTTTTTTAATAAACTAAAAAAGTAAAATATTATATTATTTAAAAAAAGTTATATCAACATAGTACACAAGTTTATTTAAGTAATTCAAAGCCTTGAGTCAAGAGGCTCTAATGACACACAGAATAGCTTATTTAAGACCTTAAAAAATACATTCCAACTTCTCCTACATGTTTCTGCGTTAACAAAAAAACCTAGGATTTTTGTGACTCTACAAACTTTCACAGACTATTGACTTAACGAAAAACATGAAAATTGTTGACTTCTTCTTGATAAGCTTCTAAAGGTGGGGAGTGTTAATACTCAATGTCCACTGGTTCTTTAAATCGATGAACCATGTGTTCCTCTTTCAACTCAACTTAAGTAGAGCTTACAAGGTCCTTATTGTTATATGTTGAAGAGAGAGAGTATTTGGGAAGGTTCAATGCTAAATTTCAAAGCATATTACATTCAACCTCCAAGTTATCCATCCTTTTCTTTTGGTGTTCCAACAAATTCATAATATTTTCATGTTGAGAGATGCACTAATGCTTATTCTCCTACACGTTTGAGGTGATAGATAAGTTCTATTAGATTGAATGTACTCCTCATGCCTCCTTGATACTCTCCTTAGTTCTACAACATCCATATTTTCCATAATCACATAATGAATCCTTAAACCTATAATCCAAAGAGAATACCAATGAACGAAATCTAAACTAAAGATTTGGCCCAAATGTGTATGAGAGATGGCCACCAATTCCACTCACAGGAGGACATTTTTTTAAGCTAAGATTGTCATGGTCTATAAAGCACGACGCTAAGAAAAACATAGTGACACCAAGGAAACCAACTAGGAACTTAAGTTTTGGGATAGAATACCAATTTGCTGAAATTAGCAACAAGAAATTTTAAAAATATCATCAAGAAATAAAATCCTAATTTAAATTGTAATTCCACATCTCATGACAACTTGTAATAGTTAACTAAGTTAGTTTAACTTAGTTAGCTCAGTTAATTCAAGTTGAGGGTCTAACTAGAGTCATGTAGAGTGTCTCCTATAATTAGGAGCACTAGTTGAGTTTATTTTTAGTTGTAATTATTTAATTCAAGCCAACTGAGTTAAAGTCAGTTAAACTAGTTCCAAATGATGGAGGAATTAGTGGGAGATCTAGTAGTGAGGTGTAATCAATGGCAGTGGGGTGTAGCCAGCAACAATGGGGTGTAACTTACTGTAGTGGGGTGGAACTTAGTGTAGTGGGGTGTGACTTACTGCAGTGGGGTGTGACTTACTGTAGTGGGGTGTGACTTACTGCAATGGGGTGTGACTTACTATAGTGGGGTGTGACTTACTGTAGTGGGGTGTAAATTACTGTAGTGGGGTGTCACATGCAGTAGTCGGGTGTAACTTGTAGTAGTCGGGTGTAACTTGCAGTGATCAATAAACTGGAGATTCACTCATAATTAACTCATGCATGTCAGATAAGAGAAAGACCCAGATGAGATTGGAGTTTAGGGACAATGTACTATTAGTTGTATAATCATCTGAATTTTATAGTTGGTGCATGCAATCATAGGAAGGGCTATGAGGATTGCACAATTCACAATTGTGGGATTTCCCAATTAAATATGGGCTAATTCCCAAGGGAACAACGCAAGGAAATAAGAGCATGACATGCAATAGAATTGGCTAAGTATTGGCTTGATCTTGTCTGGGAAGCAGTGAGATAGATAAATATAGTGCAGAGGTTTCTCAGGCTTGAGAAAAGCATTGTAGTCTTCTCATATTTTCTGATTGATGCAATATACAAATAACATGGGTTTTTAGCTGTGGATTTCCCCAGAAAATCATTGTGTTATGTGTGATTCAATTCTTTCTCTTATATGCTTCGTGATTTCATCGATCGTTTATTGTTTCCATTGATGAGTAGAGTATATTCAAGTCAATTGATTTAGCATATTACAATCTGCAGTTTGAATCTACAAGGAATTCTACACAATTTGAATAAGTAACATTACTATTACCTAAACTTCAATTCATAACAAATTCCACATCTAAAGTCAGAGAGTATATGCTCTTGAGATTATGTAAGTAGGCCAAAATGAATATATATCAAGGAAGTCAATTGATAATAGAGAGCGATGGAAATATACCCAATAATTCAAATGCAAATAAATGCAACCATCACACTAGAGGACAAAGGAAACAAAAACAAGTGCATGGCTAGGCCTCAAAAGGGAAACCTTCTAAGCAGTCTCTTGACATCAGCTAAATTCAATCATGGATGCTTCCAATTTGCATTAATACAAATTCCAGAGTCCCATAATTCCAATATAGATTCAAAATGGGAACATTCAATACATAGAGCTAAGAGTGATATTTGCATACAAGGGGGGTTGAGATCTGTCCTCTAAGCTCATGTCCAAATACCACTACAATGGTTTACATGTTGATGAGCCATATGGATGTTTATTGTTAATGAATTTGTTATTAACCATGAGATTAGGGGATAATGTGATGTAAATTCACTCCATTTTGAATATATAGACTTGAATTTAAGTTGAAGGCCCAAAATGATTAATGATCTACACATTGATTCCTTGGCTATTTAGATGCCCCTTATGAGAGCATAAGCTTCTTTTAGGTTTTTAAAATTTGTGCCAAGGCCCAAGCATTTATGATTATTGTTTTTCCTTTGGGATCATAAAGGATTCCCCTACTCTTGCAACCCCTTTATTTCTTCTCAAAACACCATCAAGAACAAAAAATAAGAATTTTATTCATATCATCATCTTTGAAAGTCCTGAGGTTATAAATGGATTTACAATTGAAAATTTGTATGGGTAACTTTAATATTATTTGCATTCTCTCATTGATATATTTTGTTTAAGTCTAGTATCATGGGAGATGTTGGTATGGGAGTTGCAAGTCATCACAAAGTGTTGGCAACAATTGAATCATAGTTGGAAGCCTTACTGGAAACAAAGGAATCGTTTAGGGATTCTATGGTCTAGGCTAGTTAATGTATAACCCATTAAAGAAAACATTATAAACAAGAACTATTACTTGGACTACCATGTAGAAGTTATAGCGTGCAATGATTTAACAATGCATTTGAGATAGAGATATGATAATCGAAGCACAAGGAATAAAATAACCAATATTATGGAGAATTTGGTTATCACGTATCAAAATTTTGAAATGAAAAGTAGGTGAGGGGAACCTTTAATCAAGCGATGCACAACTTCCTAACACTTGATAATCTTGTTGTAAAGCTACAACACTCAGCATATGTAAAGGAGGAATTAGGTTCAACGTGCATAAAGAGACACCACTTGGTGCATAGCACTTCTCTATTTTAAATTTATGAAGATTGTATGTTACTGGTTTTTACTATACTTCTATCATAGTTAGATATCCTATTTAAAGTGGAACACTTTAATCTTTTGGAATATGTTATATACTACTATTAATGGTTATGGTTGTTTATGCTCTATTTTGGATTGGTTCAAATATCAACAAGGTAGTTTGTATATGCATAAGGTTCTCAACATATACTTTTTTTTTTCTTTTTTGGAGGAAAATAGAATGTACATGGAATATGAAACTTTGTGGATGTACTCATAACACTAACAAAAATGGGTGTTTATTACATAAATACTTTGTTTCTTTCTCAAAAAAATTAAATAATTAATTATCAATCTATTATATAGTCGTCCTTATCCTATTTGGTGGTATCGATGGTAGTATCAATGCTTGTGTCTAGTCATTCACACTAATTCCAGTGTTCAATTCAATGCCAACTAAGTAGGTTGGTTCGGTATGTAGTTAGTTTAATCAATGGTGAGTTTTGTCTCATAATTCACTTCATTGTTTTAGTGGCTCAAACCTTTTTCTCTCTCCCTATTCTCTATTCTTAGCACAAGAAGTTAGTACATTCTATAGAGAATAATTTGGTTGCCTCCCCCTTCCCCACTTCAATAGAAAGGCCCCTTTCAGCAGTTCATCAAACAACTCTTAAGATGGCTCAACCTCAATAGCAACAATAAGGACCTCAAGTCAAAGTAACAATTGATTGATTGAAAGTTGTAAGAACTAGTAATTAATCAATTGTTTTGTTTGCTAAGACTTGAATTTTTATTAAACCTATGTTTGAGATGTACTAAAAAATATATGTTAAACAAAACTTATAAGATGAATCACAACGTAAATATAATAATAATAAGGTTTTTTTTTTTTTTTTTTTTTTTTTTTTGTATAAAGACTATTCTATTAAAAGATAAAAGGAAAAAATATTTACAAAGAGGTTTGAACCTCTGAGGGGGTTGTAGCCTGCCCTCTACCAAAAAGACTGTTGCAGGTAGCACACTGCATTCCTTTTACAAAAATGAGAGTCATGGAAGTGAGAATTATAGTAAGCTTGAGAGACCCAAAACTAAACTGAGCTATATGAGATCGAAGCTTCAGAGGAAGCTGATCATTTACAAAAATGTTGTCCTTTACAATCGCTATTACAAAAAGATTGAAAACCAGATTTATGTCCTGGAGACTATAAAATTTCATGCTGATATCAAAAGAAGCCATGCATCATGGGAACTTCACACAAATACCAGAAATCAGAAGATAACTTGCTGTCATGACGCTGGAGCCAGGAGTGATTAAACCTGCGAAGGAGAGCCTGTCGCGTCCTCGTTTGCCTGGTTGGGGGAGCTAACCCAGGTCACCATCACATTGTCTTCAGCTTCCATCATACTGCCTTCTGGAGGAAGAACAAGATTCAGAACACTTCCAGAGAGGCGCGCAGGCTCACAAGCAATAATTTGCTCTTGTGGTGAAGCTGGCTGGGGTTGAAGGTCTTCCTGATGGCCCTCCTCGTGCAGCACGACAGTGTCATTGAGGACAACTCCAGCCAAGTCACCCTGAAAATCACTTGAATTTTGAGATTGAGACTGAGCCCTGGAGGTTTCATCCGAGCTTGTAAGCTCATCTTCCTCCTCCGAGAAGATAACAGTAATAGTGGCTGAGATGAGAGGCTTATTGAGCCTACTTCTGAACTTGAACCGGGTCGTTTGAAAGGAGCTGTTCAGGGTGGGTCGAGAATGGTCAGAGGGCGGAGAGGATGGAGAGGCAGAGGCTAACGGAGTGATGCGTTGAGGGGCAGAGCCACCACGACCCCGAGAACCTCCACGAGAGCCTGAATTACTACCACGCCGGGGGACGCCGCGACGTCGGGCCATTACAGAATGTATCGGCAGCTTGAATGAGCAGGGAGACTGAAGGTGGGAGTAAGGCGGCCAGACACAGGCTGATTGAAACCAATTCAAGGACCAGACCTCTGTACAGTAGACCCAAATGCAAAACTCGCTACAGATGGAGTAGACCAGAAGAAAAAACCAGGCAAAGGCAGAATAAACCCAATGCACGGACCAGACACTTGCAGAAAAGACCGAATCGATACACCATACACAGACGGACAAGACGAAATCAGTAGACCGGACGCAGGCGGAGAAGACCAACTCAATACACCAGACACCGGCGGAGAAAACCAGAACCATATACCAGAAGCAGGCAGATTGAGACCGGTTATGAAGCCAGAGGGGCTTCCAAACTCCCTGAGCTGCGCAGGGGCGCTGAGGGCATAACCAACAGAGGAGAACCAGATTACCAATACCTGAAGAACTCAGAGCTAATGAACCGTGATTAAGGCGCGCCATAATAAAATCACTTACCTGCAGACCTCGAGCCAAATGAACCATACCACGAACTGCTAGATCACATACCACGAACTGCTAGATCCAGCTAAGTAGGTTGACAGCTGCCCAAGTCGCATGCAGTGTGATTAACACGCTATTAATGCACCCGCATCCGGGTAAATATAATAATAATAAGTTAAACTAATAACTAATTGATTAATATTTTATTAAGCCAAAATGTTTCAATTTGATTGTTTTCTTCTTGGTTTTCTCTCACTTCATTGAACTATTAATGGTTATTTGTTACGGTATTGTGTAACACCTTGATCTTTACCTTTGGATTTATAAGATCAAATTATGTACATGTTGCGATGACATTATTAGTTTTACAAATATTGAGGTAAGTAAGTTGATCCATAATGACCCTATAATGTAAATATGGCAAGTATGCCTCATAGATATTCCTATCTAGAGATTAAGGCAAAGACATGGTTAGATATGATCATGAGTGTCATTCATAATTTTGATTTATGTTGTCTATTTATGTCTCATAATCATCGTGGTGTACTTAAGATATTACAATCATGTAAATATGAAACATATTAAATGCTGCAAAACAATAAGAAGGTTGCTAAGGATTGTAAGATGGCTATTGGTCCATAAGAAGGGAAGAAAAGGGGTCCGTGAGAAATCAAAATGTTAAAATAAACATGTGATGGGTCAAAATGAAAATTTAACATTGACATTTTGATCCCCTAATTGAATGTGCAATTAATTTTTATAGCCAAGAAGGATATCATTGTTGTATTCCCAAAAAACAAGATAAATATACATTTCTAATGTGTGACTACACTATATCATAGATAAATGGTAGACTAACCAAATTTATTATTTATAATTAAATATCCAGAGTCGACACAATATAAAATTATTTCAAAAAGTAATAGTAAACATTTTTCCAACTTGATCCTGCATTTCCACAAGATTCATATTTATCTTCAAAATTTAGTTAACATTCCTTTTAGATGATACAATCTTCCAACCATGAACAAGCTATTATTGTGGGATTACGCAAAATCTAATACTTCATGACTTTCCACAAAGTTTCCATCCTTTGCTAGTATAAAGTATCAGACATGAAGGCAATAATAATCCAACTTTTGAAAGTGAGTCAAGCAACTTTTCCAACTCTCTAAAATATGACATATTTAAAATAAATGTGTAATTAATTATTCTAATTATTCATTTATTATTGACATGGATATTTGACTACTATGCCATGATGATATAGTTGACATGTTTGGAAAATATATTGTCCTTAAAATGGTAGAAAAATCCCAATAGTTGATTGAGTGAGACCAATAAGGAACATGATACCATGAGTGGAGAATAGTGAGTGGGGAAAGAAGGGGTTTCATCACGCTTAATCAACCAAATCCACCCTTGACAAAACCATTTTTGGGTGATTTTTATATTTTGAATACTCCATCTGGATCCTTCCCTCTTTATTTCTCCTAGCTAATCATTAAATGAAGGGGTGTGGAGCAGTGATTTTGCATGTAAGAATGAATGTCGATCTAGTCTTTATAATGCCCCTGCTCAACCATTTCCTCCCCAATCTTATAAGAACAAAACCCACTTATTCAAAACCCAAACAAAACCTTTAAAATCAAATTTTATTAAAATATTGACAAAATGGCTGACCTAATCTACAATTTCACCAAGTCGGATTGGGATCCTCCTTCGCTTTTCCTTTAATTATTTGACAGAATTGTCGCCCCAGTCTACAAATTCATGAGGTTGGAGATCGAGACATCTGCGAGGTTGAGGTTTGTACCAAATTTGCGAAACTTCAAATATGAAAAGGGGTTCACTCTCGACTGGGTTGAGGCAAAATAAGGTTTGGACGTCATACTTTTGAGCCCGACTGAAATTGGGAAGTCGAGACTTTTAGGGTTTCAAAATAAATTTTACCACTTAAACTTAATTTATGTCCTAATGGCTGAGTTCACCTCAATTTATGTGGAACTGCTTGAAACATAAAAATAATGTTTGTGAATTTGCAAATTATCTATGTAACGATTTGCAATTGAATTCAACGCAACACCGACTATAATGTAATAGGAATTGAGTTACAACCAAGATTGTTATGGTCCCTGTCGATCTTGAATTGAACTTAATAACAAATTCGATGATGCAATGACCCTATTATGCCTGGAACTGAAACTTTATATATATATATATAGAGAGAGATGTGTGTGTCAAAATCTCTGCAATTAATGTATTTCTTCAAAGAATACACAGAAAAACACACTAATTCACACTCTTGTTTTCAAAACTATCTACTCGTTTTTTATGAGCTATAGAATCTATTTTTAACACAAAGTAATAATCAATTCATATCCACTAATTGTGGATCTAAATCCTAAATCTAGAAAACATCTAATCTATTAAAACTAATTATAATGTCTCTCCACAATCAATTACAACAAATTGCTATTTTATACAATTTCATTACATTTGTAACTAAATACTAATCCTAATTATTTCAAACAACTAAAATAATTCAGGAAACCCACTTGTTGTAGTAAATTAATTTTTTACCATCACCTTCAAAATGAATTTATTGATGGTGATGCTTTTGCATCAGACTCCCGAGGAAAGAAAGTCTTCGTAAGAGTTTCTACAGTGGTACCATACTTTGAAATCTCTACCTCTATCATCCAAGTAGAGTCTTCAACTGGTTGATTCTTCCACTTGATTAAATATTGATAATATTCCTTGCCTATGGTTCTTTTCATCAATTTCTAATTAATCACTACTTTAATCTCTTTAGGAACTGCTTTTGGCAGTTGACTCTCCCATCCACTAGTTTGATTTTCATCACTAACAGTTGCATCATTCAGAATGTTGTCTTCTTCTTTGAAAGGATATAAATCAACTACATTGAAGATAGGTGAAATGCCAATATCTTGAGGGAGTTCTATTTCATATGCATTAAAGGAAAATTTCCTCAAGATTTTACAAGGACCAATCTTCTTCATTTTGAGTTTATTATATGTTTTTGTTGGAAATATTTCCTTCCTCAAATGTACCATGACTAAGTCACCAGTCTGAAATTTCTTCTACTTCCTTTTCATGTCCACCTATTGTTTATATTTGTTGCTACTTTCTTGTAGTTGTCGCTTCACTCTTTCTTGTAGCTCATGCATACTAATTTCAAAATCTTCTCTTGTTGCACTTCTAAATTCTTGATTACCCAAATTTCTCAATTCATATACACCTATAGGATGCATTCCATATAAAATTTGAAATGGACTCATACTTGTACTCCTATTGGGCGAATCACTATAACAAATTCATCTTAGGCAAGCACTTGATCCCATTGTTTGGGATGATCACTTACCAAATTTCTTAGAATATTTCCCAAACTTCAATTTATCACTTTTGTTTGACCATTAGTCTGCAGATGGTATGCTGAACTGAAATTTAAATTAGTACCTAGCTTCCTCCACAATGCCCTTCAAAAATGGCCCACAAATTTAGTATCCTTGTCTCACACAATACTTCGAGGCAATCCATGTAGTCTCACAATTTCTTTGAAAAACAAGTTTGCCACATTTGTCGCGTCAATGGTTTTGGTACATGGAATAAAATGTGTCATTTTGAAAATCCGTCCACGATAACAAAAATAAAGTCATTGCTTCTTTGAGTTCGAGGTAACCCAAGAACAAACTCCATGTTGATTGAATCCCAAGGTCTGTTGAGAATGACTAATGGTTTATATAGCCCAGTATTTTGACTTCTCCCTTTTGCCTGCTGGAAAATCCTGCATCTCTCCACAAATCTCTTCACATTAGATTGAATCTCTGACCAATAGTAAAATGAATTTAGCACAACAAACGTTTTATCAATTTTGAAATGTCGAACCAATCCTCCACTATGTTTTTCCTGTATTAAATTATCTCTCATGGAACATTTGGGGATACAAAGTCTATCATGCTTAAATAATAAACCATCTTGGATCATATAATTGGACCATTGTGTTATATTTGTGCTCACTATATTTTTACAACTTGCATATGCTTCCCTAAAATCAACATCATTCTCATACATTTCTCCAAGTTCATCAAACCTTGTAACATGAAATTGAAATTCCTGTAGAATTAAATTAATCCTACTTAAGGCATTTGCTACTTTCTTTCAAGAACCATTGATGTGCTTGATTACAAAAGTAAAATTTTGTAGAAATTCTACCCATTTAGCATGCCTTTGGCTAAGTTTTGGTTGATTGTTTGTAAACTGCAATGCATAATTGTCAGTGAATAAAATAAACTCCTTTGCCATTAAATAATGTTGCCACTTCTTTAAATCTTGCACAACAACATAAAATTCCTTGTCGTATGAGGAGTATTTCTTCTTGGCTTCATTTTTTTTCTCACTGAAATAAATGGTCAAGCACCCTTCTTAGCTCAAAACTGCTCCAATAGTACTACCACTTGCTTCTATCTCCACTTGAAATGATTTTTGAAAATCAAAGAATGCCAAAATTGATTGTTTTGTGATCCTTTACTCCAACAATTTACAATTTTTATTTACTTCTATAGTCCACTTAAACAACTGATTAATTTCCTTAATAGTCTCAATAATTTGTGCACATAAACTGCTGAAGTTTGAAATAAATTTTCAATAAAAACTAGCAAGTCCATGAAAACCTCTTACCTCATACACGTTTTGTAGAACTAGCCAATTTATAATTGCCTGCACTTTATTTGGATCCATCTTTAGAAATGACAAAGCCTAGATAAACTAACTCCTCTTTCATAAAATTGTGCTTCTTTAAATTTATCAGCAAATTTGTTTTATTTTGTTTTGTTTTTTGTTTTTTGTTTTTTGTTTTTTTTTTTTTGTTTTTTTTTTTTTGTTTTTTGTTTTTTGTTTTTGTTTTTTGTTTTTTGTTTTTTGTTTTTTTTTTGTTTTGTTTTGTTTTGTTTTGTTTTGTTTTGTTTTGTTTTGTTTTTTTTTTTTTTTTTTAACGCATCGAAAATTGATTTTAAATGTTGTAGATGTTCTTCCCTAGTCTTGTTGTACACTAAAATATCATCCAAATAAACAATGACAAATTTGTATGTAAATTCTTTTAGAACCTTTTTCATTAACCTTATGAAAGTGTTGGGTGCATCAGTAAGACCGAAGGCCATCACAAGCCACTCACACAACCCATGATTTGTTTTAAATGCATTTTCCCACTCATCTCCCTCTTTGATACGAATTTGATGATATCCACATTTTAAATCAGTTTTTGAATAATAAAAAATTACTTCACTTAAACAATCTATTAAATGATTAATCCATGGAGTGGAAATCGATACTTGATGGTAATTTTATTAATTGACCCAAAGTCTGTACACATTCTCTAGCCTCCATCTTTTTTTGGACTTAATATTGTCAACACATCATAGGGACTCAAGCTTTCCTTGATGAGACATTTCTCCAGTAATTCCTAAACCTGCGTTTTTACTTCTTCATTTTCTTGTGGTGTCATTCTATAAGTAGCTTTATTTGGCAAAGTAGATATCGAAATCAAATCAATATGATGGTTGATACTTATAACAAGAGGTAAACTGCTTGGTAACTCGCCCACAATAATATTAACAAACTAATCTAAGAGGATGGGTTTTTCCTCTGATAAATCATTTAAATTCACGATGGTAAGAATTACTTGTGGTTTCCCATCTAAGACAAAGTGAAATTCTTCTTTCTTTTCTTTTCGCAATAGCCCCTTTCCACTCATAACGAACACACTAAGACCTGCTTCTTCTTTGATTTCTTAATTTGGTAAAGATAAAAACACATGCTTTTTCCCATCCTTTTCAAAAATATAAGTATTATTGTTTCCATCATGTATGGCCTTCCTGTCATATTGCCACAATCTCCCCAAGAACACACGAAAATCACCCATTGGCAGTATATCACAAATAATTTCATCCTTATATTTTCCAATCTGAAAATCTACTTTACACTACTCATTAACCAACACTTTGTGTCCTTTTTGTAGCTAAGATACATCATAAGGATGAGGATGTGTGGTTCTTTTTAAATTTAATTTCTCTACCATTTCTAAAACAACCAAATTATCAGTACTTCTGCCATCAATAACAAGTTTGCAACACTTACCCTTTGACTTACACATGGTTCAAAATAAACTTCTTCTTTGACTTGGTTCTTTAACTTCCTTTTCGACTCTGATCAACACTCTTTTCATTAACAAAGATTCTCCAACTTTAGGGACCTCTTCAAGAACAACTAGATTTAATTTTCTTCCATTTCTTCAGCAACATGAACACCTCTCTAACTTGGTGGTGCATTCTCATGATAGTCCCATGACATATGCCCAAGTTTCCCACATCTGAAACATCTAGGCTGATACTCTATTCCACGACCTCTACCTTTAGAGAATGATCTTCTCCCTGTCGAATCACCTCCTCTTGGTGATTGATTATTGGAACTTCCTTCATCTTCTCTTTTTGTAGATTGCATTCTTCCTCTTACAATATGTGGTGCTTTTGCCTCCTGCATGAATCCTTCCTCGGTTCCTCTGATTTTGTTTTCTAGTAAGCTTTTTTTCTACCTTCAAGGTAGCCTAGTATGCATATACAACAATAAGCCAATTTCATCTTGAATTTCAACTACCAAAACATCAACATATCTAGTAACTTTGTTAGCATAATCTTCTACTTGACCAACTATGATGTTCAATTTATAAAACTCCTATGTGTATTATTTAACTAACATGGACTTATGCTTAAGATTTTTTATATGTCTAAAAATATTAATCTGATATTATTTGGGTAAAAATTTACCTTTGAGTTTTGCCACCATTCTGTCCCAATCTTTGATCTTTGCTTTTCCTTTCATCTTTCGCTCAACTGTACTGCAGCCCACCAGAGTGCAGCATGGTCTTTTAATTTGGTTACTGCATACTTAACTCACTTATCGAATTCAACATCTCCATAATCAAAATATTTGTGAAGAGAATTTATCCAATCCATTAATATATTAGCATTTAAATTACCTTCATATGGAAAAAACTCCATCTTTGGTATGGGAATTATCTTAGCAAACATCTTCATCACCTTTACATCTTCTAAGTCTTCCGGCTCTTCATCATAGGAAGAATTTTCTCCAATATCACTTACCTCTCCTGTGTCAGTTTCTCTCCTTGGTGTAGTCTCCATAGTTGCTACTCTCTCTCAAAATATTCTTACTTTGGCTTGCAAAGCCACATTTGATACAGGTCTCCCTCGACTTTCTCCTTGACCATCTACCATTCTTCTTTTTAATTAAAAGAAATATGTTATGATACCATAAATGATGTTGATCTGATCCTTACAATACCCCTGCTTAACTATTTTCCTCCCAAACTTATAAGAACAAAACCCACTTATTCAAAACCCAAAGAAAACCTTTAAAATCCACTTAACCCACTTATTCAAAACCCAAAGAAAACCTTTAAAATCCACTTTATTAAAATTTTGACAAATTTGCCAACCTATTCTACAATTTTGCCAGGTCAGATTAGGATCCTCTGTTTTTTTTTTTAATTATTCGACAAAATTACTAACTCGTTCTACAAATTCGCGAGGTTTAAGGTTGGGACTTTTGTGAGGTCAAGGTTCAGACCGATTCACAAAGCTTCAAGTATGAAAAAGGGCCCACTCTCGACTGGGTTGGGGACGAATAAGGTTGGGACAACAAACTTTTGTTGCTATTGAGATTGAGAAGTTGGGGCTTTTAGGGTTTTGGACTTCAAAACCAATTTTACCACTTTAACTTAATTTCTATCTTGATGCCCGACATTGCGTCAATTTCTATACCACTGCTTGAAACATAAAGAAATGTCTGTGAATTTGCAAATTCTCCATGTAACAACTTTCAATTGAATTCAACACAATGTTGACTATAATGCAACGAGAATTGATCTACAATCGAGAATGCGATGGTCCTCGTTGATCCTGAACTAAACAAGATAGTAAATATGTATTTAGTATGGGATTTGACTACGACTATAAGGGTATAAGGGACCCAAATACTTAATGGAGCAATGGAAAAGTTTTTCTCACTCGGCTATGAGTAATCTTTGGCTTGATATTTACATTTTGTTGAAGATATGAAGTTCGAAAACTTGGACAATTTTATATATCGCATGTAAATTTTACTATGCGATATGGGTGCATCACATGGAAATATCTTTGTGTAGTATAGGGAATATTTCATAAGGAAAATATAATGTGATATAACAAAGACGTTGCCAAAAGAGACAAAGATAGAAGAAAGACAAAGGGAATAAATGTGGAGATTTTTGCATGGAAATTAACTTCTCGCAATGTAATATATCAAGTCATAAATTTTAGGGTGAAAGACATCACATGGTGGAAAATTAAGAAGGTGCCATAGAGAGAATGCTAAGAAAGGCTAAGGGAAGGACTTATAACATCTTCCATCTTTGGTTGAAAGAAAAAATGGATGTGTTATTTTGGTGTGATACATTACATGTAAAATGTTATAGGTGCAACACAACGGGATAAAATAAGAAAAAACGGAGGAAGAAAGTTACTTATTGTGTGAAAACAAAATTTGGTGGGATGCGATGTATTGCACCATAAACACTTATGGTGTGATGCATTGCAAGAAAGTAAACTTGTGCGTGATGTGATAAAAGTAGAGAGCCTCCTTTATCACAAGAAAATAAGTTTTCTTATGATGCAATAAAGGGAGAAATGTTTTCTTTTCATAGGGAGCAAAATTTTCAGAGGTGCAATATATCACACCATAAAAATATATGGTACAACATGTTACATAAGGAAGGTTCTTTGAAGTTTCAATAAGACTCATCATACAATAAATAAATAAATAAATAAAATAAAAAATAAATGAGTGATAGGCTACAATAAGGAAAGGTTTTAAGGATGTGATGCTACCTTAATTGGTACATGTGGTGCCACGTAGGAGGGAGTGCCACATAAGCCTGATGATTTCATTAAGTAAAGAGAAAATTCCATAACTCCTTGCTTAAATCTTAGATTGGAGCAAGAATAGAGTCACTTGAAAGCTCTCGACAAGTCGAATGTTCAATTCCCTTTTTAGCGGCTTTAGAGTAATGTTAGGAATGACAATTAAGAGAATCAATTGATTACCCACCTTCCTAACGACATTTAGGGGTTCAAATATGCTATAGAAAGCTTGCAACCATTATACTACGTGCTGAGTGAGAAACCCACTATGTGTTAAAGGAAAATCTATCACATTTTGGGGAGCACATGCACACGTCATGTAAATCAAAGTATATGAGCCACATTTTTTTTTCTATAAAGACATAGCTATCTCACATGCTTGAAACTCATTTGTGTGATTTTAACCTGCAATAGGAAATTGTGGTGTTGAGAGATTTTGCAATAGGAAATTGTGGTGTTGAGAGATTTTGTAAACTTGTAGCAAACCAAACAATTTGGTGGAAGGTAAAAGATTAAGATTGCCAATACTACATGAGAAACACATGGTTGAAAAGTATAGATCCAAAGAAAGTAGAATCCTATTGTCCACATGTCTTTATTAATTTCTTACCATATGAATATCATGTACTAATATCTCACATGCATCAACTAATATATAAAAAAATCATCGCCAAACCTTTAATGTCCAAAAACAAATTATCTAAAACAACCAGAACCTTGAGGCGACAAGGTTTGTTATGGCCATTATTTTAATGGGCATGTCATAGATACACACATCAAGATATTATGAAAGGATACCATGATAGATCGCACTTGATTATATATATATACAAACATCGAAAAAAAACCATCAAACAATATAAACAAAGTTGTTATGTCAATGTGGTTAGGCAATGATATATAACGACCAAGATGGAGTATTACTTTGCTGGTACAAACAAAAACTTGGAAAAATTTCAGGCAGTTTATAATGTTTACCTTAGAATTAAACTGTTCATACCAATAACTTTTTGCTGACGAGTGACCACCGCCACCACTAGGGCTCCATTGCCTGATGTGATACACCAACTTCGTGAATTTTCATTTTGATGTCAAATTTGTAAAGAGATATGAAAATCTTGGTGCATGATATGATAATTAATTAATTAAAGGTGTTTCCATCAAGTGCATGCAACTCACATTGAAGGAATTCAATTGCAAAACATTAAGTAGAAAGTACAGATGCAACAACAATTTGAAATGAATGAATGCTCAGATAGGAGTCCCATTTCTTCAAACTAATTTGAAATGAATGAATGCTCAGATAGGAGTCCCATTTCTTCAAACTATCGTCACTATTTTTTTACGCTAGGGGCACTAGAATACTTCGCATTGATTGGCCCTGCAAGTTGCAATCTCTGCCATCCAATGACGATGCCCGTGGTTCACAAATGAAAATAAAAATTTATAAATCTAAAATCTCCTTCACTCGCTCAGGCTGCAACTCTCTTTTTCTACGCCTCGGGCTTTTAAACTAACTGTTGCTAAGCGGTCCTATAATTAAATAAAATATTGTCATAATATCACTTCTAAGGTAGTCAGGCTTATTTGGTTGAAATTTAGTCGACTAATTTTATAAAACATCTGAAAAACTCAATTATTTATTTTTTTTCAAATTATTTTTCAAAATATTGTAAAAAATTTGACTAAAATTATAATTTAATTTTATTAATAGAAACTATAATACTATATTCAAAAAAAATTTATGTAGAGGAAATCTTTTGGTATACTGCGTATTGTTATTGATATGCCTAATGTTTCAGGTGAACACTTCACCCATTGGTTGAATTGAGGCTTCTGTGATCCATATTAAATTTATGAGAAATTTTTCGGCGTAAATCACATCATATTTCATTTGTCGATGCGTTTCCTGACAATGAACCACAATGGCTGGTTCGAAACGTGTCGACAAATGAAATATCATGTGATTTACGCCAAAAAATTTCTCATAAAATTCACTCATTTTCAATGACACTAAGCTTTTGATAATGTGAAGAGTGCTAGACTGATTTTAAATAGAGGATGGAGTTAGAATTTAGTCATTAGGGAGGGTGAGAATGATGAGACCATTGGTTATGCTTTTTTTTTAATATATATAAAATATTTAAAAAAATTAGAAATTGAATACAAATTAACAGGATAAATAATAATAAAAATATACTCAATTTGATAATAGTAAAAAAATGTATTATTTTCATGTTGATAGTAAGCCATATCAATAAAAACACACAGTATACACAAATATTTCCTCTACATCAAGTTAATCACTATGAAAATATTCATTGTAACACGCTCCTCCCAGATTTACCTAGTTTCACCAGCTTGTCAGGGTAAACATGAGTTGAGGGCTACTATGACCTAACCCAACCTCCTGGGTACAATTAAGGAAGTGGCATTAACAAACTAAAACTTTACTGACCTTCCTTAGGGGCTACATGACACCTAGAAGTTGAACAACCACTCCTAGTGCCCAAACCCTAAGTTAGAATGCTTTTTTAGTGACCTAGGCTCCCAACCACATGCATGACAAGGCCTCCATGTGGTTTAGGGCCTCCAACCACATGCATAAGCCTACCAGGTAGTGATTGTGACCTAAATCCTTCAGTTTAGAGGGTGCAGTCTTGAATCTTGAGCCTAAATTCCAGGTCAGCCTCTAGACCATAACCCATAGCTCAGTGAGACTTTCTAGAATGATAAATAACATTAGGACAAAGCCATTCATACAAAGCTTTGATAAAAACAGGTTGACCTAACCAGGCCTAACCATGTTAGTCATTTTGTCAAACATATTAAGAACATGTAACCTATAGGTTATGAATGCATATACGAAGACAAGGGTCTGATACATATATGAGAATCATCAAGAAGGTCTAATTCCATCTCATAATAGTTGCAATAACATGTGTTAGCTCATGCATTCAATAACCATTCATCAACTAAGCAAACATGTCAAGAGCCATAACTAGAACCTGTCATGAAACCATGCTTATAACCAACACATAACCATCATATAACCAAAATAATAACCATGAGAGAACAACCATCAAAGCCACATAATAACAAGCACAAGTACTCACGAAATACAATAATAAAATAATTGTTATTAACATATCCAAAAACCAACCAAGTCAGGGACTTCCACGTACCATCTGACCATAGATTGAGCTTAACCAAATATTTCTTTCAGCCAATCACCCTCGTGCCATATTCCAAGCATGAATGTGGGACTCAAGCATAAACAACTAGGGCTTCCCGGAGATTAAACCACCTCCACCCTCATGCTCCCGCGATCCCGCCAAAATTGGTCAAGAGATCACTAAGCCCAAAACAAGCTTGGATGCCTCAGAATTTCTTCACCAATACCTTGAGGAATTTTCCTGTCTCCACCCACCTGTTAAGGGATTCTCGAAGATTAAACCAACTCCACCCCCAACCCTTGGGAATTTTCCTGAGACCACCTCACCCGGTTCCAAAACCATTCGGCAATCCAAAGTTCAACCAAATA
The DNA here is from genome assembly GCA_031772625.1 of Pinus tabuliformis. Taxonomy (NCBI): domain Eukaryota; kingdom Viridiplantae; phylum Streptophyta; class Pinopsida; order Pinales; family Pinaceae; genus Pinus; species Pinus tabuliformis. The sequence continues at coordinate 1,048,296,953 of CM062805.1, read as the reverse complement.
GAAGAACCCCATCACACCACGACTATTCGGAAATGGAAAGGTAAGGTTGAAACCACTGTCACGCCTGGAAAAACCCAAGTCAATGACATAAAAAGAACCAAATACACAAATGCATGTACGATGCATTTACAAACCAACTAGGAAATCACAAATGCAACCTGTTACCTGGAAGTCTTCATGTTGAAGTTGCTTGATCCAACCTTTCCTTGTTTTCCTTTGCTTCCTTGTCCTTCCTTTGTCTTCCTTTGCTTGCTTGATTGTTTTTTTTCTCTTGGTGCTCTTCTCTCTCTGAAACCAATTCCAAAGACAAACAAACAAAAATCTAAACCAACAAGAGCTGCGAATTGATCCTCATAAGCCTTTTTTATCATTGAGTCCTTTATCTTCTTCAATTTCCTCTATTTTTCATTCAATTTTTCTCGCATGCAAATTTGTGACCTTTCATCTCCCTTTTCTCCTATTTTCCTTTATTTTCATAAATACATGCCAATTAATGCCTCTTTGCCTTTGCCAATGCCTTTGTCAATTTCCTTAACCATAATAAACCGAAATGAATACCCACTAGGATGTTTTTCCCAACATTCACCTTGGAATATGTGTCCCATGACCTTGGTATTATTTTTCCTTTATTAACTTTATTAAATGAACTTTAACCCAAGGTTGTTACATTCATGCTAAAAAAAATACTTTATTTAATTTTATTTTTTTATATTATAATTTTTTAGAAAAGTGAGTAAATCATAACAGTTTATATCGTAAACAAAAATTAAATTTATTCTTTTTACAAAACATGACTATCATGTTGTAGTCTTGTTTGTAATGGGTATTCTCTCGGGAGTTCCCACGCATCGAAATTGATTCAAGGACTAGGAGCAAGAAACTTGGTCATAGATTTATCGTACCCATATATCCAATTTCAATGCAAAATAAACATGCCACATTTTAAAGAGCTTTTGATTCTTTTCATACAAAAGAAAAGCAAGGTGATATAAAATCAGGGGTTTGATATCTTTAAAATGATCAATATTATATATACTTAAGAGATCCATATTATGTTGCCATGTTTGATGGAACCTTTTAGTTTTCTTTGTTCATATATATCCGTACATTATTATATGCACTTCACCTTTTCAAAGTATATATACATGTTTCAACTTTTCTTCATTGTTTAGTAATTTTAATTAACAAAATACATGTTTTTTATGGACACATTTTTATTTTTAAAAATAGTATTGTTTTATAAATTTAAATATAGGGTTATGTTTTTTATATATAAAGATTTTCATTTATGCGATGGAAAAATCTTTTGGAGAGAAAAAGAGTTGCACTTGGCAATGGAAAGCGAGCAGAGCTAGGGTGGATGGATGAATGGATGCTCTGGTAGAAAGTTGTCACATAGTTGTTTTGTAATCTTGTCCTGGATCCCCATGCGATTAAATCATTCAACCCACAAGAGGATTGGTTGGGTCATCTTAAAAATAGGTTTCATGTGAATTGACAACAAACCGTTCTGAAATCCCTAGTTGAAATTATTTATGAAGCCATTGATTTCAGACTTTTGTGATCCATATCGCTATTTAGAATGTATTTCGGATTAATCACATCATTGGTTTTGAGTCAACATTTCAAACCATCTACTGTGGTTCATCCTCAGGACAAGGATTTAACACTTATCATAACAACGCAATAGTATATGAACCATTCATATGGAATTTGAGTCTTGTGATATATACATTTAGTGAACAATTTTAGAAGGGCAACTCTGAATTGGTATGTAAGTTTTTTTTTTCCATTAATTAGGTGATCAATGTTTACCATATCAACTTAATATATTTTATAAATTAATAACCTTTTAATAATATAATTAATATTGTGTAATAAAATAGTGAATTAAACACTCTTCACAGAAAATCAAATCTTTATCAAGATAAAATCTTAAAAAATCTATTATAAATATACACGTTGTATATATATATATATATATATATATATATATATATATATATACAAAAACTATGAGGTAGCAAAGTCCAAAAAGCAAGGGGAGTGACATTGCGACCACATAGCTCTTGTTTATATAAGCTTGTTATTCATAATTAGTGGTAGTTTGCAAATTTTAAATGTCGCCACAATGACCTTCGAAAAGACTAGTCCAAAAACATGGTATGAAAAGTGTTGTATGAAATTACAAATAAATTCTCAAACTTTTCCTATGTAAGTAACTAAATTGCTAGAACTGAAATGTCCCTTTCCAATTTCAAGCCCTTTGCATGCATTCTATAATGATATTGATTAGCTTTCCATGCTAGATTTATATAAATCTCAATAATGAAATCTATGTCAAACCATAGAAAAGCATCATGAACATATCTAGGATGGTGGAAGGGTGACCATGGGAGGATTTTGATTGTATCTAGAATTTGGACAATGCATTTGTACCAATATAGGAGAGAAAATGATAAGTAAGTGTTAGCTCTGCTACAATTTTCAGTATTTGAAGGTCAAATTCAGGATTGGTGGTTGGTTTGTGCTGAGAAAGGTGCTCGCAGTGGTCATTCTCCTCCTTCTCCTTCGGTTCCCTCACACCCTCTTAACCTCCGTTGTCTCTCTTTCTCTCATAAACCTCTTCATCCCTCGCCTTTCCCTATTCCCCGCTTAATTCCTTTACCCCGCTGCCTTTGTTTTATCTTTATAAAATCTGCATAGCCCCTTTTCTTTAAGCCCTGGGTGCTAAACTTATGAGCTTACGCCCACGTGACACACCCCTCCATAAACCTTTGCCACCTTTTTCTCGCGCGCTAAGCCTCGTTCTTTTCCCCACTGTTGATCGCATCCATCGCCAGATCTAACGGTGAACGCTTCCCCTAATCACATGACCTGCGCACACGTTAACCCGCGGGGGCGACGGTTTTCATCTGCCACGCATCGTAATGTCACAGGATCGTGCCATTGCATACGGATACCGCCTACCTCCGATAGGTGGTGCGATAAAACTGCTTCCCTCAAAATCGCCTTTCCTCGCCCGATATCGTCCGCACATCTTCCTTGTGCGATGGCCATCAGATCCACCACGCCCTGATCTGATGGCTCTCGCCTATCCCAATTTTATAACCTCCCGATACTCCTTATCAACTGATCCCCACCATCGATCTGATGGTGGAGCTTCGTTCCTCCATTCAAGTCTGCCTCGCCATACTATCTATAATACTCCCGACTGCTCTCTGCGACCAAAGAATTAAGGCGGTCACCTACTTGTACCTGGCACAGTTAATCCTCAGCTACCACATTCAAAGAGAAGCACGGCCAAGGAAGGAAACAGGACAGCCTCGAGCAGTTATAACATTTATCAGTTATGGGTTTCTTTCAGTCAACATTCCATCTGCTCAGAGAAGGATTGCAGAGCACCAGAAAAGGTCGATTTTGTTCATTAAAACACTCAGATCATAGCAGAGGCCCATTTTAGAGAATTAATGTGGTTGGTGGTCAGCTGTGACCTTCCACGCATAGCCTGGCAAAATATCTTTGTAATAAACCTCTATAGATATCGAGAAAACATATTGTAATGGGGTTGATGGTTGATGAATGTTATGTTGGTGTAAACTTCAACTTCTGGAGACTATAACTACTCTGATACCTGCAGCTTCTGGTCTTCATTTCCAGGTAATAAAACCTTCTTTTGTTGTTAATTGCTCACTTTCCACTTCTTCTTCTTTGTTCCAGGCTATGCCTGTTATGCATTTATTCATGTGTTGTTGATGTTTAGCATTAGAGGGGCTGTCATCCCACCTCTGTGTTAGAATCTAGCTGTATCATTGAATTTGTATGCAAGTTTTTGTTGTTTTAATGCGAGAGAGTTGTCATCCTGTCTGTGCATTAACAAATAGATTTATAGACCTTTAAACTGGTTGCAGCTGGCCATCACAGGGTCCTGTGCATCTGCTGGTGTGATCAGTATTCTCCATCATCACATTTTCTTAAAACTGTGAGTAATTGGTGGTCTAAAGCCTTGTAGTCTGGGGGTGTTCACCCATGTCTGGGGTTAAGCATAGTAGAAGTGGTTATCTGGCTTGAATATGCATCATTTCTCTCATTCATCCACCATTTATCCAGCATTTTGTTGAGTTTTTAATGTTCCCGAGCATCTCTGAGATACAACCTAGGAGAGTTTCTTGGGGTGATAACATTAATTGGTGTCGTTGCCGGGGAAAGGAGAATTGAAGCTCAGATTCCCTGGGAGAATGACATAGTTTCAAGCTTTGATGATAGACAAGGTTTGAACAGTTTCTGGTTGTAATCATCTATCTGGCGACTCCACTGGAGGAAGACCATCCTTTGGCGACTCCACATCAAAGTTCTGGCATAGTTGGTGAGGTAGGATCAGAGAAATCCTTAGAAACCATCAGCTGAACCAGTGCCTGATCCTGAGAAGATCGTTAAGCAGAAGAAAATCTCGCAGGAAGGAGCAACAGGACCAGGCAAGCCTTAGAAATTCCATGTATCTTTGCTAGTGAAAGTCACCTTCAGAGATTCATAAAGCTCCTTAGTCATTCATTTCCTTTTCGGACCTTAGTTCAAAAAAAAAAGCATCCATGTTGTCCATCATATTCCTCTGTTTCTGTCATTCTTTTTATTGATTCATACCACTCAGTCTACCAGTATCCTTCCATTTACCTCAGTCATGGCATACCAGCAAGCTCTTACAAAGATAGAAAGAATCGTTGCTGCTAGGTATGGACCCTTAACCTTGCCTATCCCTTTGAATGCCATGCCTGCAGGAGATTATCAAGGATATATGCCTAGGTTTACTAGTGCAAAAGGAGTAACAGCTGAAGAGAATTTAGAGGCCTTTTATAGTTATGCTGATAATCTAGATATCAGTGAAGAGGATGTGTGGATGAGGGTTTTTGTCCAAAGCCTAGATGGGGAAGCTAGAAAATGGTTTAGAAATTTACCCCCTAGGTCTATTGCAAACATTGAGGCTTTAGATGATGTATTTTTAAAGCACTGGGGAAATAATAAAGATCTGCTCTTTTATCATTCAAAATTTGGGAACTTGCAAAGAGAAGATGGTGAGCTGCTGTATGATTTCAATATCATATTCAATCATATGTACAACAGAATGCCAGTTGAAGTAAAGCCTACCCCTGTTTCTGCCATGCTTACTTATGCTAATGCCTTCGATTATCAGTTCTGCTTGCTGTTAAGAGAAAGAAGATGTGCTTCTTTGGCTAATATGCAAACTGCAACCTTTGAAGTAGAAGCAAACATCATTGCTGCAGAAAGACTCGAAGGAGATCATGAAAGGAGAAGACAGGGAGAAGAGTCCTCATCATCCTTAGATCCTGAGATTAATGAATTAGCCAGGATGATAGAGGCATTAGCCTCTAAAGTTTCCGAACTAAAAGCTGAGCAGTATTCTGAAGAAGCAGGAGTTTCTTGTGACTTTTCAAAGAGGAACACAAGAGCAAATGCAGATTTTGCAAGGAAATAAGATTACAAATGAAGACAAAGGGGTGAGGCCCCTTTTACAGAATATAGTCATGGAAGAAGAAGTGCAGCATAAGGAGGAGGTCCATGGTTTGGAAGGTGCTCCTTTCCTAACTAGAGCTGCTTATGAAGAAGCATTATTCAGAGGCACTGTTTACCAGTTTGTTGTAACTGCAGAACAACAAGCTGATTAGCAGAAGCAAGCTGCAGCTGACCCCTTCATCCTCAAAGAATCTGTGCTCGATTCCAGCCCATCTTCCCATGGCTATGCAGACCTGCAAATTAGCCAGCTTGCTTTTGTCCCCAGCCTAGTGATCAATAAGGGAGAGGAAAGCTCCCCATCATCTTTTGTCCCTCTGCCTACTCAAGTGACAATCCCTCAAAGTTGCCCCTTGAACACTGAGGCAGAACAAAATTCAATGCTCAAGGCTGAAACTGATCATCTCAGTCTTGATATTCTGATGCCTGCTCAGGTGGCCCCCACGCAGATTGAAAAGGCAGCTTGCCAGATGACAGAGGAAGAGCATGCACAATTTTGGAACTCCTCCTTGGATGAAGATTGTTCAAAGAAAGATGCAGGAGCAGATGATCTCCATGTGTCCCCTGCACAAGAATTCATTGCTTCATCATTCATATTAGTTGTTAAGATCATAGAAGACACAGACAGGTACACAGCAGCCATGATTATTCAGCAGGTGTACAAAGGCTCCCATGAAGAACATCCAAGGAAGAGAGCACACAGAAGGGAGATGAAATTTGATCCATATCTACCTATTAAGCTCAAATGTCCTAAACTCTTTGAGGTAGAGGATCAAATAAATCCAGTTTTGCTGATCTATGATGAACCGGCTGACAGGCAACAATTTTGGTGGCCCAGCAAATGGGCAGTTTTTGAAGTCTTAAGTTTTCTGGCCTTAATGATTGTACACAGTTTCTTTTTCAGGTTTTAGAGTAGACCTGGTTTGACTCCATGCCCAATGGATACTAGGAAATGTTTTTGAAGCTGGTTTTGAATGAAGGCATTGGTCTGCAGTTCTTGAGACCTCACAGGGAGGATCTCATCCCCAGAAGGAGCCAGTGTTAGCTCTGCTACAATTTTCAATATTTGAAGGTCAAATTCAGGACTGGTGGTTGGTTTGTGCCGAGAAAGGTGCTCACAATGGTCGTTCTCCTCCTTCTCCTTCGGTTTCCTCACACCCTCTTAACCTCCGCTGTCTCTGTTTCTCTCATAAACCTCTTCATCCCTCGCCTTTCCCTATTCCCCGCTTAATTCCTTTACCCTGCTGCCATTGTTTTATCTTTATAAAATCTACATAGCCCCTTTTCTTTAAGCCCCAGGCGTTAAAATTATGAGCCCGCGGCCACGTGACACACCCCTCCATAAACCTTTGTCGCCTTTTTCTCGCGCGCTAAGCCTCGTTCTTTTCCCCACCGTTGATCGCGTCCATCGCCAGATCTAACGGTGAATGCTTCCCTCGATCGTGTGACCTGCACACACGTTAACCTGCGGGGGCGGCGATTTTCGTCCACCACACATCGTAATGTCACAGGATTGCGCCATTGCATAGGGATACTGCCTACCTCTGATAGGCAGTGCGATAAAACTGCTTCCCGCGAAACCACCTTTCCTCGCCTGATATCGTCCACACATCTTCCTTGTGTGATGGCCTTCAGATCCACCGCGCCCTGATCTAACGGCTCCCGCCTATCCCGATTTTATAACCTCTCGATACTCCTTATCAACAGATCCCCACCATCGATCTGCGCGATCTGACGGTGGAGCTGCATTCCTCCGTTCAAGTCTGCCTCACCATACTGTCTGTAATACTCCCGATTGCTCTCTGCTGCCAAAGAATTAAGGCGGTCACCTACCTGTACCCAGAACAGTTAATCCTCAGCTACCACATTCAAAGAGCAACATGGCCAAGGAAGGAAACAAGACAGCCTTGAGCAGTTATAACATTTATCAGTTATGGGTTTCTTTCAGTCACTCAGAGAAGGATTGCAGAGCACCAGAAAAGGTCGATTTTGTTCATTAAAACACTCATATCGTAGTAGAGGCCCATTTCAGAGAATTAATGTGGTTGGTGGTCAGCTGTGACCTTCCACGCATAGCCTGGCAAAATATCTTTGTAATAAACCTCTATATATATATCGAGAAAAGAGATTGTATTGGGGTTGATGGTTGATGAATGTTATGTTGGTGTGAACTTCAACTTTTGGAGACTGTAACTACTGTGACACCTGCAGCTTCTGGTCTTCATTTCCAGCTAATGCAAGCTTCTTTTGTTGTTAATTGCTCACTTTCCACTTCTTCTTCTCTGTTCCAGGTTGTGCCTGTTATGCATTTATTCATGTGTTGTTGATGTTTAGCATTAGAGGGGCTGTCATCCCACCTCTGTGTTAGAATCTAGCTGTATCATTGAATTTGTATGTAGGTTTCTGTTGTTTTAATGCCAGAGAGCTGCCATCCTATCTGTGCATTAAGAAATAGATTTACAAACCTTTAAACTGGTTGCAGCTAGCCATCACAGGGTCTTGTGCATCTGCTGGTGTGATCAATATTCTCCATCATCACATTTTCTTAAAACTGTGAGTAATTGGTGGTCTAAAGCCTTATAGTCTGGGGGTGTTCACCCATGTCTGGGGTTAAGCATAGTAGAAGTGGTTATCTAGCTTGAATATGCATCATTTCTCTCATTCATCCACCATTTATCCAACATTTTGTTGAGTTTGTAATGTTCCCAAGCATCTCTGAGATACAACCTTGGAGAGTTTCTTGGGGTGATAACAGTAAGCATAAAACTAATATTCGGTGCAATGCCATTTAAAACACAAGAATGTGGAATTTCTATTAGAGGAAATTAATGCAGATGTCGTGGCCAAAGTTTCTATAATTTGGGCCTCGTGTTTCTTTTATTGGTTAGTTTATTTCTTGGAATAATTTTTATGAATCAATTTGAAGAGATTTTTGGATCATTATGGAGATCATTGGGTTGAATGACAAATCTTCTTACATCCATCCAAAGCCATTCCTGGTCATTTTTCAACCTCACAACAATTAGGTGACTTAAGTAATGACGTTTTTGGGATGCCCTGGGCTAGAGGCACCAATTCAAAATAGGACTTCTAATGACTATTGTGATGTAGGTACATGGGAAAATGGATTTTGTGTGGACAAAAGATGTTTTATTGTTAATTTTAGTAAGGATATTAATTTCAAAAGTCCTCCTCATCATATGTGCATTCACATTTGACCATTAGTGATTTCTTTGCTATTTGAAGGTTATTGCTATCAAAGCTTTTTGCTTAGGAGGACCAATTTTCTTTATAGAAACTACGAGGATTTGAACTTGTTGGCTATGGTGGTTTTCAAACCCAGTTGATTTCAAATGTAAGCTTGATTTGGGTTCATCTATTGATTTCAAGTTATTGGCTTGTCATTTAGGCAAACATATTATAATGTATTTGCTAGCCATAAGAAGGTTATTTCTATTAGGTGTGATGTAGGTTGATTTTAGTTAGGTAATATTGTTTTTGTGGTAGATCTTGTTGGTTCTATTTTAGATAATAATACTTGAGCTTCTATAGTTATGAAATTTGTTTTTAATGAGGTTTCAAATATGTCATTGTTAGTTGATGCTGAGAGAGTTATAAATGATCTGGAGAAAAGGGAGAATCCTTTAGTTAACATATATTGTGGGGCCAAGTTTACTGGGGGGAAATATATTTGGTGAAGCATAATAGGTAGTCAATGTGAGTAGTGGAGGTGGGGAGAAGGCAGAGGGTAATAGGAAGCAGAAGAAATGTGTGAAACAACAAAATTCTTTAGTCAAACTAGTTATAAGGGAGGACATCAAGATACATGAAGTGGGAGTTTTGGCGTCTCAAGATTTAGTTGGTATGTTTAATGGAAGGAAAGTGGGTGAATTGATGCTAAAAATTTGGTAGCAAGATTATTGGGCTCCTCAAATTGGGTATATCCCAAAATTCTTTACTCTATTAAGGGGTTGATTAGGGTTCATTCTTAAATCTCAAGATTATGCACATAAGATCTTAGCAAATCCTTAGAGATGGAATTCCATTCCACTTTTTTTCAAATGTTGTTCTCCTTTCTTTGATTCTCATATATAGAGAATGAACCTCACCCATGTATGGATAAAATAGTTTGGTGTTTCTCTTGAGTTTGGTCATTATAATTCTTTAAACATATAGGCAATGCATTAGGAAATTTCATAGAAGTGGATATGTCTCTTCTAGACACTAGCATAATTTTTATAACCTGTATATTGGTAAGCATTAAACTAAGAGAAGGGAATTCTGTAGATACACAATTGCACAAAGGAGGTCATTCTTTCCCTCAACTTTTGGACTTTTCGAGGGTCCCATTTAGGCGTATCAACTATTGCATGTACAATCATTGTGCAGCGTTGCATTCTCTTTGTTACTTGTGTCCTAAGGCCTTGCCTGTTTCTTGTCCCATTTCCCTTTATTCTTATTATTACCTTTCCAGTCTAGTTTAGTCTCAGATTTGCGATTTGATTGCTCAAAACACTGCTTTAGCTTCTAGATGGCCTCCTCCAATGATCTAGGCCCATCAAACTCAATCCTATCCTTAAATGCTATCAACAACCCACTGATGAATCTCTGAATCTAGGCCTTCTCCTCCTTTGAGGTAAGTACATACCTCAACAACTCCATAAATCTTCTAGTGTACTTCTCATCAATCATAGATCCCATCTTTAGCCCATAAAACTCTTTTGCCCTATAGCCATAGTACCTCTCCGATAGGTACTTCTTCCTTAACAGTCTCTCGAATTCACTCCAAGTCAACTCCTCCTCATAAATATCTCTGATGTTGTTTACATCTTTCCATTAGATATTTGCTTTACCTTTAAGACTAAATGTAACTTTTCTGGCCTTCATGCTTTCTGAGTAATCTTGTATCCTGAAGAACTTATTCATTCCAAGCAACCATGCTTCTACATCCTGTGATTTCTTCATTTCCCCATCAAGTGTAGGTGGCTTTTCTTTCTTGAACTCATCCGACAAATATCCCCTATGACTCCTCCTGTAAGGATCATAACGATGATGAACAAAATACATGTCAAAACCAAAACTAGAATAGTACCTATGTCCATCACTTCTCCTGTTCGGTGTATCCAAGAACCTACCATCCCTAACCGTGGCATCTCTATATGACCTGTATCCACTGCGATATCTCCTACCATATGTCCCATTAGTCCTATCCTCTTGTCCATGCCTGATCTGAAGTGGTCCCTACCTCTACAATTCTGACAAACTCTAAAGAATTACTGCATTGAATTCTACTTGCTTCTACTGTGCTTGCATGATTATTTCATTATCTTCTTTGCAACTCCTTATTTCTTCCTTCAAATTCCTCAACGTGTTTTCTAAGTCAGAAGAGTGCCCAACACCACGTTGCTCATTTGACTCATAGGGAGAATCTTTGCAGTCTACCATCTTTGTAGTCATCTTTGATCTCTTCTTCCTGCAAGGTATATTATGTAATCTAAACCAAATCATAAACAAACAACCGTATCTTAATATAGTCCGGGGATGATGTCTCGTCTGCAAGACCGACCAGATTAGTGCAATATCTATATATATAAACATAATCAGATCAAGATATAAGCATATTTTCAGCCATTATCTAGTTATCATGCATGACTATACCAACCACATACCATGACCTCATGCATGAGAACTATCACCAGGCTAATGTATGCATAATAGACATACACTCACAACAAACACATTCAACACCGTCACCATCAACTTTCATATGTCAACACCGCTGCAATCATTATCCACACCATGCATACACAACAAGCACATAGACCACAAACACAAGGATCTATATGCAACCGACATGTACATATGACAACACATTCATCCAAGGGGAATGAAAACCAGACATCACCCAAGGAGAACAGAACCATGCTCCGACACCACTCTGTAACACCCTCCTCCCACATCTACCCAAGTAACTGACAAATCAGGGTTAACATGTGACCTATAGTTACTATGATATGATTCAAATCCCTATGTATTAGTTAAGGAAGTGGAACTGACAAAACACAACCAACTTGACCTCTACACATGCAACATAACCCCCAAGAGCCATCGAACCCATCCGAGTGACCAACCCCTAAGAAAAACTGGCATTTTGTTGCATTAAAGCCTCAATCAATCCCTTGACATGGGCATGCATGTGACTGGGACCCTCCAGTCGCTCCCACAACAAGGCATGCATGTGGTTGGGGACTTTTCCAAGTAGTTTTGTGCCAACGACTCTGGATTCTGTGCCACTTTTTCAAGGTCAGGACTTAGGCCACTGCCCAGAACTCCATGAAACTTCTAGAAATGAAAAGTAACATCAAAACAATGATACAAATGCAAATACTTGAACAAGGACTTTACTAGACCCCTACTATCCATGATATGAATTTCGTCAAACATGTCACAAATATGCATTCTACATGTTTAAACAACAAACCTGAGCATAGGGGTCTCATACTTATCTGAGAATCTCTAAGAAGCATTGATGCATCATCACAATAACTGCATTACCATCTATTAAACCATATATTCATTGTCCATTCAGTGATTAACCAAAGCATGATGAGAACCATACCTTTTCACTATCATAAGACTCGTTCGTAACCAACATATAACCAACAAAAATATCAAGGATATAACAACCATATAAGCCACATATAAACAAGTATATTTACCCATAAAATACCAGGGAGAAAGAGAGTTCTTATTGATTAATGCAAAGGCCAACCAAGTTTGGGACTTCCACATTCCACCCAACCATAGAATGGATGAAACAAATCTCTCTTCAACCAATCACCCCCACGCCACATTCCAAGCATAAATGTGGGATCTCATAGAAAAAATCCATTAAAATCAAACCAAAGCTTCCAAAGGCCAAACCGCCTCAACCCTCAACTAGTTATTCCACCTCACGATCAGACATCACTAACCATCATCAGATTGGTCTCTACCCAAGTTGTCTAGGGCTCCAGAGCATTTGTTCCAACCAAGGCTCCAGGAGTAGTAACTCAACCCACAACTATTTTTGGGCTCTAGAGCGCTTGTCCAACCAAGACTACAAGACTAGTAACTCAATCCAAGTTGTTACAAGGCTCTAAAGCATTTTTCCAAACAAGGCTCCAGGAACTAATAACTCAACCTACAACCAAAGGAACATGAGAACCAACTAGAAAGAAAAAGGGAAAGACTCCCACAACACCATGGCTATCTAGGAAATGGCAAGGCTAGGCAAAACCATTGTCAATCCAGGAAATCCTCCATGCCAATGACATATCATGACCAAGAAACCACATGCATATGCCATGCATGCCAAAACTAGTAAGGAAATCATACACGCAACTCGGTACCTGCAAGCAAAACCCATGGTAGTTGTTGATCCTGATGTCCTCTTATGCTTTTCCTTTGCCTTCTTGCTCAAAATACCAAGTATGCCACACTCCTCCAAGATTACTCCAAGAAAACACTAAGTATCCAAGAGTACGAGAGAGGGGGAGAATAGAATGAGAGCTCCAAAAATAAACTGACAAAATTCTGTGAACTGATCCTCAGAAGCCTTTTTATTAATCAGGCCTCTATTTTCTTCATTTTCCATCATTTTTCTTCATTTTCCTCCTCACATGCAACCTATGACCTTTCACCTTCCTTTTCTCCTAATTTCCATTATTTTCATAAATAAATGCCAATAAATTCCATTTTGCCTTTCCAAAGCCTTAACCATTGCCTTTTCCAATTTCCATAGCCATTAATTAATCACAGGTGATCCCCATCACTATGTTTCTGCTCAACATTCAAATTGGAATACGTGTCCCGTGACCATGGTTATTATTTTTCCTTTATTAACTTTTACATGGATTTTTTATTAGGGTTGTTACAGTCTCATTCCATGATTTCCACAACAACAAAATAACTTACCATGCAAGAAAAACAAATCCAACTAGGATCTCACACTACCAACCTTGTTCCCCTAAACAACTAGAATGGGTAAACCTTTCCATATAAATCCTTATCACCCTTGGTATTCACTTAGTTGCAAGAGAGCAAGGATAATGTTGAAAATGTCCATTGCCATACTAATAATAATACCATCATAATAGAAGAATAGTGTGGAGGTTTTCATAGTTTGTAAACATGTTGTGTAAACTTATGGAGTTAAACTATGTATATTTTTCGAAACGTAAAAAATAGACATAGTTTAACTCCATAAATTTACACTATATAGAAGAATAGTCCCATTGTTAGTGACCATCCAAGAGAACATAGGGGCGAATACAAAGAAGAGATGACACAATTTCACCCACTTAGAAAAAAAGTCAACACCATTCTCCCATAAGAAAAATCCCATTACTGACAACCTAGAGGCCACATAAACAAGTAGAGGGATGACATTGACGAGTAAGGAGATTGTAACAACCTTGGGTTAAAAGTTCATGTAATAAATTTAATAAAGGCAAAATAAGACCAAGGTCATGGAACGCGCATTCCAAGCTGAATATTGGGAAAAAAAATCTTAGTGGGTGTTCATTTGGTTTATTATGGCTAAGGGAATTGGCAAAGGCATTGAAAAAGAAAAGAGGCATTACTTGGTATTTATTTATGGAAATAAAGGAAAATAGGAGAAAAGGAAGGTGAAGGGTCACTGATTTGCATGAGGAGGAGATGGAATGAAAATATAGGAAATTGAAGAAAATAAATACCTCAATGATAAAAGGCTTCTAAGGACCAATTCACAACTTTTTGTCAGTTTTGGCTTTGAAATAGGTTTAAGAGAGAGAAGAGCACCAAGAGGAGAAAGCAAGCAAGAAATCAAAGGAAGGACAAGGAAAGCAAGGACAAGCAAAGGAAGGACAAGGAAAGAAAAGGACAAGCAAGGAAGGATTGGATCAAGTAGCTTCAACAGGAGGACTTGCAGGTAACAGGTTGCATGTGTGATTTCCTAGCTGAAGTGTGAATGCATGGTGCATGCATTTGTGTATTTGGTTCATTTTCTATCATTGGCATGGGTTTTTCCTAGTTTGACAGTGGTTTCAGCCTTGCCTTGCCAATTCCTAGATAGCCATGGTGTGATGGGATTCATTCTTGGTTGAGCTTTGGATTGTTGGAAGGTTTTGGATCCATGTGAGGTGGTCTCAAGAAAATCCCAAGGTTTGGGGGTGGAGATGGTTTTTTTTGGAAGCCCTCAACAGGTGGGTGGAGATAAGAAAATTCCTCAAGGGATGGTGAAGGAATTTTGAGGCATCCAAGCTTGGTTTGGTTTTGTGATCTCGAGACCAGTTTAGGTGAGATCACGGTAGTGTAAGGGTGGAGGTGGTTTAACCTATGGATTCCCTTAGTTTTTTATGTTTTGGTTATCCCATGAGATCCCACATTCATGATTGGAATATGGCACATCGGTGATTTGCTGGAAGAAATATTTGGTTCAGCCCAATCTATGGTCGGGTGGTACATGGAAGTCTCTGACTTGGTTGAATTTTACATATGTTAATAAGAGTTATTTTCTTCTTGTATTTTATGAGTAAATGTACTTGTTATGTTGTGGTTTTGATGGTTGTTCTATCATTGTTATTATTTTGGTTATATGTTGGTTATAAGCATGGTTTCATGACATATTCTAGTATATCTCTTATCATGTTTTGATTAGTAAATGAATGGTTATTGAACGCCTGGCCTAATATTTGTTATTGCAGCTATTATGATAGGGCATTAGACCTTCTTGATGATTCTCGTATAAGTATCAAACTCCTATGTTCAAATATGCATTCATGACCTGTAGATTACATGTTCTCAATATGTTTGACGAAATAACTGCCATGGTTAGTCCCGGTTAGGTCAAATTTGCAGCTAAAATTTGTATATATATATTTTTCTTGATGCATTTTATCATTTCGGAAAGTCTCATTAAGTTCTAGGTAGTGGTCTAGAGACAAGCCTTGAAAAGGTGGCACTAATTATGGGGTCGCAGGCTCAGAACTGAGAAATTGGGACTGCAATCACTACCTTGCAGGTTGATGCATGTGATTGGAGGCCTACAGTCTCATGGATGTAGTGTTATGCTTGCGACTGGGAGTCCAGGTCAGTGAAAAAGCAATTTGGGTCACGGTTTGGGCACCTGGAGGGGTGGTTTAGCTCTTAGGGATCCTGTAGCTCCTGAGGAAAGTCAATAAAGTTTTGGTTTGTCGATTTTATTTCCTTAAGTGTACTTAGGAGGTTGAGTCATGTTATAGTAGTCCTCGTATCATGTTTACTCTGGTAGGTTGGTGAAAGTGGGTAAATGTGGGAGGTGGTATTACAGATTGGTATTAGAGCTCCCAGGTTCAACACTTGGACTGGATGGGCGGAATGTGTTTATCATGCATGCATGTTAGTTATCTATGTGATTGTTATGCATGCATTGTGGTAGTCATTGTTGTAGTTTATGATGTTGTTGGTATGTTAGGAGGTTGATATGTTGGCTAAGATGGAGTAGGAGATGTTAATCATCAGAGCGAGGTTGCAACACTGGACCTCGAGGTAAGATCAAACCATCATACATATTTGTATCTTGGGTATGCAGGCATGTTGGTTAATGGTTGTTATGAGCATTATGGTTATGTACATGCATGTTGTATATCGTTGTTATGGTTACATGCATGATAGATGTTAGTTTATTAGTGCGGTCATATGCACATGGTTTGAATAGTCATGAAAGGTAGTAACTTGTTGTTATAAGCACTGTGGTCACGTGCATGATGATTATGGTCATTTCATTTAAGATCTCGATGTTACATGTATAGTGCTAATTTGGATTAGCTTGTGCAGATGGTTATGGTATTCAGGAATGAGTTGATATACTAGTGAATCGTGTTGTATTAATCTGGACTCACTTGTGCAGATGTGATAGCCTCCCTTGAGATACATTGAGGTATGAGTTTGATTATGTCGTCTATTTGGTTTGTCTAACATGGTATGTTTACAGATTGCTTGAATGTTGGTTAATTGCATGCTAGGAGTATGTGTTTATAAGATTGCATGAAGGAATGGCCTTGTTTAAGACAATGGCACTAATACAATATGTGTTGAGACAATTGATATGAACTTGAGTGTAAGTGAGTGCTAGTTGTAGTATTATGATTTATGACTGTGAGTTGACTGTTGATTATGACATGGTTGTTAGTCTTGGTAAACGTTGATTTCAAGTTAATAGAAATGATATCTTGATCTTTGGAACATGTGACTAACATGTGTGAACAATGGTAGGGCAACATGCTTGGTATTAGCGTGACAAGGTAATAGTTGATTTGTTTATATAACTAACAACTGGCTTATGTGATAACACATATAAGATTCAATCGCAGGAGGGAAAAACATGTATAAGAAAGGAATTGGGTAAGAATTCCTTTGGCTATGCTTGGAAACCACAATTCCAAATGAATGAGTGCTTTACATATAAGAAGTCTTCTTAACCTTGATTTCATATGACATAATGTGGATATGTGCTATATTCATGAACATGTACTTGACAGGTATAACAATTGCTTTCCAGTTATGGTTAGATTCATCAAGGAATTGGAGTCCCATGAGAGCTAATATATGTACGTGTCCAGTTACAGGTTAGCGTGTTGGGTATAACAAGGTAAGGTAACCGGTATATTTCTATGTTTATTTATGCACTGACAATTATGTGTTTATGGCAGTATGATGCAGGGGATTGCATGGCAAAAGAGGCTGCCATGAAATCTTGAAGAAGGCTCAAATTGAGCTTTCCCTTAGAGGCATTGGGAACCCATAGGGTTGATTCATGGTGTTTGTTGCTAGTTTTGTGCTTTTGGTGTTTTGTGATTTGTTTGCGCTTGATTTGCAGTTTTGTTTATGTTTGGTACATGGCCATGCCACTTTTTTTGTGGTGTTATATTTCTATTAGTTTTCCATGGGTTTTTGCTTGTTTTCCTTTTGTTCTTTCCTTTTATGTTTTGAGAGTCTTGGGAATTAGTTGGGGAAGAGGAAGTTAATGGAGCTCGGGGAGATCCAAATGAAACCCAACAGGTAATGTAGGACTTCGATGAATCCTGGTGCATGTATAAGGGCGACTGAAGGTAAGAATATAACATGCAATTGGATTGGTTAGGTCCATTGGGATAAATGGATGATGTTAGGACAGTCATGAGAAAGGTAACAAGAAAGGTAAGGTGAATGGATTCTAGGCGTCAAATGCCTTGGCTATGTTTGGAACTATTGTTCTCAATGTTGTGCATGCTATGTACGGATAAAGGAAGTTCTCTTAACCTTGACCTCGTGATATATGGTAATTATGTTGTGATCATGGCTATGTTGATGTCTATATATGTACATGTATGTATGTATGTCGTTGTCTAACAAAGTTGTCAAGGATCATGATTTTTTTATGTTGATGTGTGTATGTGTGCGTGTGTATATGTTGTTGTCTGACAGGGTCGTCAGGCATCATTTTGGTGGAGGAATGATTGCTTATATAGGTGAATGACATGAAGAGGTTTATGGTCTTTAGAGGAATCAAGTGGGAAGAGTAGCCTTGATAGATCTATGAGGTTAGTATCGTGTGGATATGAATTGATGTTATACTATGCTTATGTTTATGTTATGGACAGGGTATGCTGAGGGATAGATCAACAGAATGAAAGTAGTGTGATTTGCCGCATGCTAGGGCTAGAATGGATGGTGGAAATACAATAGAAGCAAGGTTGTTTGGTAAGGACAATGTGGTCTTAGAATGTGCAATACTGGTGTTGTGTACATGTAGCATATGCAGTATTGTGTACATATGGTGTTGTGTGCATGTTGCATATGCGATACTGTGTACATATAATGTCGTGTGGGTGTTGCATATGCAGTGCTGGGTACAGATGGTGCTATGTACATATCGTATATGTAGTACTATGTACATGTTGTACATGCAATGTTGTGTACATGTGGTGTTGTGCGCACATGGTGTTGTGTACATGTTGTGCAGGTGGTGTTATGTACATGTGAGGTTGTGTAAATGTTGTGCAGGTGGATCTGTGTATAGGTGTTACTGTGTACATGGTATACATGTGGTACTGTTGTACATGTTATACATGTGGTATTGTGTACATGTCGTACATGTTGTGTTGTGCACATGTGGTATTGTGTTATGCGTAGTGTGTAGTCGTTGTACCGTAACATGTGTATTCGTTGTATTATATGGTGTGTACGTATATATATTGCGTTATACATCGGGTGTAGGTGTATGTATTGTGTTCTACACCGGGTGTAGGTGTATGCGTTGTGTTCTACACTGGGTGTAGGTGTGGTGTAGGTGTATGTGTTGTGTTATACACTATGTATGTGTATGTGTTGTGCAATGTGATGGGATAGGCAGGTATGGGATTGTCTGGGTCCTTGTTGTTGCTATTGAGTGTTGAGGCAGTTTAGTCTTTGGATACCCTTGTTGTTCCTATTGAGGGTTGAGGTGGTTTAGTCTCTGGGTGCCCTTGTTGTTGTTATTGAGGGTTGAGGCAGTTTAGCCTCTGGATGTCGTTGTTGTTTCTATTGAGGGTTGAGGCGGTTTAGTCTTGGGATATCTTTGTTGGTGATATTGAGGAGGAAGCGGTTTAGTCTTTGGATTCCCTTGTTACTCAGAGAGAAGAGAAAGAAATGGGTGCTTCCCCGATTGGGCAACCGATTCAGTGTGTGTACAGAAAGGACAAAGAACAAAGGAAAGAAGCAAAGAACCATTTGAAAGATAAGTATTAGTATTTCATTTCAGTTTTTAATCATACATGTGATCTATGATTCTGATTTATGATGGTTGCATGTGATTTGTGATTTTGATTTATAATGGTTGTGTTTGGGTTAATCAGATGTGATATGTTTATACATGATAGTTTGATTGAAAGGATAGTTTGACTTGTTGTGACAAGAAGTGAACAGAATTGCAAGTGT
The DNA here is from genome assembly GCA_031772625.1 of Pinus tabuliformis. Taxonomy (NCBI): domain Eukaryota; kingdom Viridiplantae; phylum Streptophyta; class Pinopsida; order Pinales; family Pinaceae; genus Pinus; species Pinus tabuliformis. Next base: position 1,048,277,468 of record CM062805.1, on the reverse strand, counting down.
ACCTTATTGACGGGCAACCAATGAGGTGTGATTTGAATTTATTTCAATTCATTTTGAGTCTAATGGAAATTATGTGCTTGGTACAGGAAAGCAGGAGAAATGCCTAGTTTGGGTGGTTGAAATGATTGCAAGAATGATGGAAACAACAACGAAAGTAATTGTAATAGGCAACAATATGTTGGTAAAGTACTTCAGGAGAAGGGCCATTATAGGACACTAGTACCCAATAGTGTCCATTGATTTCCATGAGCATGCTATGACAGGTATGATGGTTTTGAGGGAGGGATATGCCTTGTTTTTTGGACCTTCCGATGCGAGGAATCCTTGCCAAGTGATGGATCGCTTGGGAAAGGGGATGCTGGGGAACTTTGAAGGTGAATGAATCCATGGAAAGGGGTGTCCAAATTTGCCTAGGAACTGTGTAACAAAGAAGGGAAGGCCAGGGAATGGATTTCTTTTGGTTATTAGCATTTCATGATGAAATTAGATGCACATTGGGAGTGTGCCCTAGAACAATGAGCCAACAACTCTTCACTGATAGAACATGTAGTGCAAGGATCATAACATTGGACATTGGATACAAGATTGACTATGGTAGTGGATTTTGGACTTCATGGGAAGGAGGTGAATCCTAGTATTACTTTGAGGGTGGAAGTGTGAGCCTTTGGATTCCCTTTTTGACAGATGCGGCCATCGTATACTTTCATTTTCCGGTTAAAGCAAATGTGCATATGAATATATGTGTATATTACTGTAAATATTATATCGAGTTGGATTTATAAAGCTCCATAAACAATATGGTTATTTGTTAGTTGAAGCAAATGTGCATAAGTATATGTATTTGTTATTGTAAATACCTAAATGAGTTATGTTATAAATCTCCAATAAATAATATGATTGTCATGCTTTTCAGTAGGTTGTTCATTGTAAATATTGCATCAAGCTAAGTTATAAAGCTCCATGGGAGGTATGTTTTGGTTTTCAGCAGTTTGTTGGTCATTAGTGTCATAGAACACTAAGGATGGTGTTCCCCCAAGTGGGAGGGGTCTGTAACAACCCCGGGTTATAAGTTCTTGTAATAAACTTAATAAATGCCAAATAAGACTAAGGTCTTGGGACACGTATTCCAAGTTGAGCGTTGGGAAAAACATCCTAGTGGGTGTTCATTTGGTTTATTATGGCTAAGGGAATTGGTAAAGGCATTGAAAAGGAAAAGATACATTAATTGATATTTATTTATGGAAATAAAGGAAAATAGGAGAAAATAAAGGTGAAGGGTCACAGTTTTGCATGAGGAGGAAATTGAAGGAAAATAGAGGAAATTGAAGAAATTAGAGGCCTCAGTGACAAAAAGGCTTCTGAGGATCAGTTCACAACCTTTTTCTAGTTTGCTTTGAAATTGGTTTCAGAGAGAGAAGAGCACCAAGAGGAGAAAGCAAGCAAGAAAGCAAAGCATGGAAAAGGAAAGCAAGGAGAAGCAAAGGAAGGATAAGGAAATCAAAGGACAAGCAATGAAGGATTGGATTAAGCAGCTGTTGGAAATAATACTGAGAGGGGGGGTGAATCAGTATTATTAGATCAATAATACTTTTCAATTTCATGCTCAGAAACATATACGCTACTTTAGTTAAGTGAACCCGCGTGTACACGCTACTGTGTCTAAAGCAACTAGCGTATATCCAGAGATCTTATAATTCAGTTATCTTAATCTTCAGTAGATGCATCAGAACATTATTAAGCATATTAACAGTAAACAGGTGCAGTATAACAGAACAGAACATCACACAAGATCCACACACATGAACACCATGATATAAGGTGGAAACCCAATGTGGGTGAAAACCACCTGCTGCAAGTCATCTCAATCTTCTTCTTAATAAGAAAATCCTTTTACAATATTTGTACTGGTGCAGTCTTATACCAGTACGGGAGCTACAACCCCCTTTGCTCTTGTACTAGCCGATCCATTTACTAGTACGCAGGCTGCTACCTGCTACAATGCTCCAAAGATCTCCCTTAGCTTTTGTACTAGCTTAGATACTAGTACGTAGGTGCTTGCCTACAATCTTCTCACCTCCAGGTACCACGTTTCATCAATTTTCATACTGGACCCATAACTATCATTGAAGATAAAAACAATCATCAAACTCTGAATCACTGAAACCCTGTTAACAACAGTCACCAGAACACAGAGCAGACACAGAACTCTGTAATAACCATCAGATCCATCTGCAACTTCAAATATTAAGATTTACAATGTATACGCTACTTCGATGAATCAAACCCGCGTGTATACGCGCTTTTTTCAAAGCCAACCCGCGTACAGATCTAAAAATAATTTCTCATAACTTGCAGCTGTACCAGACATCAGTCATACTCATAACACTTATAGAACAATACATGCGTCAGTATGTAGATCTAGAATAAGCATCATAAAGATAGTTCATTTCAAACCATTTGATCCCGATCTCTCCTTAGATCTTGCTCTCCATCAACCTATGAGATCTCTCCTTAGCTCAGATCAAGCAATGCATCATCAACCCATAACCCTGCATACTGGATCTAATGCTTCATCAGATATTCAAGACATTTCAGATGCTCTTGCCTAATGATTTCCTTATCCTTATATAGCCTTAGGCCTTGTTCAATACCAAGGGCCACAACCATAGAAATCCAATACCATCAACTTTAAAACTAGGGATCAACACGTCCGTCGAGACACCAAGGTCCAAAACCATAGGCACAACTTCCAAGGACTAACCGCCATGGACCAAAATGAGTTTTCCACATACACGCGCTTTTAATGAAGCCAACCTGCGTGTACACGCGACTTGGGCTTAACTAACCTGCGTGTATGAACTTTCTCTTCTTCTTATAGTCTGATCATCAATTCCTTGCTGCTGACCTTCTGTACTATGATTTGTCATCAGTGAGGTTTGCCATCAAGGACAATACTTATCTCATAATGCCAACAATCTCCCCCTTTGGACTTGATGGCAAAGCTAACTTGTCACACTTAGAACTATCATCTGATTCGTTTGAGCTGTCCTCCATCAGTCACATCTGATATTTCTTCTGAAGATTCATCATCTGATTCCTTTGACTTAGAACTATCATTTGATTCCTTTGAGCTGTCCTCCATCAGTCACATCTGATATTTCTTCTGAAGATTCATCATCTGATTCCTTTGAGCTGTCCTCCATCAGTCACATCTGATATTTCTTCTGAAGATTCATCATCTGATTCCTTTGAGCTGTCCTCCATTAGTCACATCTGATATCTCTTCTGAAGATTCACCCAGTTATACATAAGTGAGATATTCTTCTATGAGAGGGTTGCCATCAAGTACAACACATGCATCATAATGCCAACAATCTCCCCCTTTGGACTTGATGGCAACAACACCAAATCACTCTCCCCCTTTGACATCAAGGGCAAAGGGTGGACCAAGAAATTCTCTTCCTTTGCTGAATCATTCCACTGTCCATACTCCCCCTGAGTACCTGCTGAAATCTCTGAATAGTCTCCCCCTTTGTATATGCCAAGGTGTACCAATCTGTCCATGCTCCCCCTGAGTACATGCTGAATCTCTGTACCGCTGAAGTGTGTTGTACATGCTCTTCCTGACTGTAGGCAAGATCTGCAAAAGATGTTCTTCAAAAAGAACATGACTTTATACATCATAAAAGACCTTCCTATCACCAAAGACTCATACATACATCCATCTCTCAACTAAGTGAGGATATACAAAAATTGACTCATCCACCCAACCAAGTGGGAATACATCAAAATTTTACATATGACAACCAATCACATTGCATCAATCATCCCAGGCATAGTGGGGAAACCAAAATAGGCCGTTACATGACCTTGACACCCTGAAAGAGATACCACAAAAGAGATATATGACATAGAGACGAAATAACTAGACCAAGACTTATGAAAGTCACCAGCAGCATCTGATAATCACCATTCAGATCAGCAACCAAGAGATCCTTCTGTTCTCCTTTCACCTTTGTTCCTCCTGAAATCAACACCAAATGTGAACTAGAACCAAAAGCTTTAAGATAATGCCAACAATGCATCATTGGAAGATTATCTGCTCCCCCTGAACCTGTGCCAGATGATCTCTGTCAGACCTATATCAGATTTTCTGCAACCAACATCTGTCCCTGCTGATTTCCTTCAAGTCTCCATATACGCGTCTGTATACACATAAACAAGCGTATATACGCAGATATCCCTTACGCAACACGCGTACACCATATACGCGACTATCCCCTTGTAAAACGGCGTATGCACGCGGATATCCTTTAAACAACACGCGTACACAAATTTCCATATCAGCAACCTGTAAATGTCCTGTAGAGAATAGGTCATCAACCTATAACAAGGTATGTCTGCATCAATTCATCCCTTTGAACAGAATTCAGAGTCATTCACATTGTATCATGTGTGAAACCACCATAGCCATTTCATCAAGCTCTACATGATCCAAGTATCATTACTTGGGAACATCTGCATCAATTAACATATGTAAGAATAAACCTATCATCATATAGATAAGAACTCATCACCATGTCTCCAATAAAGCAACTTTGAGTAGTCATCCATGTATCAGCATTATGTATCTTGAGCTCAAGCTCATTTGACAAAACTTCTTGATATCATCAACAACAACAATCCTTATCCACAAGAGTGCCTGCATCATAACTGTATGATTTTTATGCATATGACAACAGCAGTATATGAGTGACCCAGCATCAAGTGAGGAAGATGTATATTCAAGCTTTGTACTTCTCCTTGTCCTTATGAAGATCACCATGTAAGCACCATATATGCATCATCAAAGAATCAACCATAAATCTGATCTGATCATCTTCTATGTAACTTCAAGAGTCATATGAGAGTTTATCATAGACAACTCACAACATCATATCATAGCAAGATGTATCATTTAGCCATATAAGAATCATCACCAAGGATTATTAACCATAATGCCAACAATGAATTACTAAAGGCATATGCTCCCCCTCAACCAGTGCCATCTGTTAGATCTGATCATGCATATATCAGCAATAAGCATCAAAGCATCATCATCCTCAAGTTAGGATCAAAACACTTCTAAACATCATACAAGTAACAAAACATTTCCACACATCCTTAGCAGACTGTAACCAATAGAGCAAACAATAGACTGAATCATATCAGATCCTTTTTCTGATCCTGTCCCCACTTCTTTTCCTCATACTGACATATACGCGACTTTGCAGTGTCTAACTCGCGTATATACGCGACTTCCCTTTAAGGAACTTGCGTATGAGATTCAGAACACTGAAGTTTTACACTTTTAGCTCCCCCTGAGTCTGATATGTCTGTGTTGTGCTGTGTCCCAGAACATTGTGCTGACTGTGCTTCCTTCTTCCTCCATATCTTCAAGTGTGATGAGGTTTTCTCCTTTTGGTGTGATGTCCATCCTTTGTTCCTGCATTCCTTTGCTATATGTCCAAGCTTGTTACATGCATAACATCTTACATGTTTCATATTCCTCCTATAGCAATCAGCAGCTTTGTGACCAAACATATTGCAAGCAAAGCAATATCCATTAAAGTATCTTGAGTGTGATGATCTTTCTGCATGATGGTCTTGAACCCTTCTTCTTCCACATCTAGCTGCAACATGTCCAAGATTATGACATACATAACATTCAACATTATTCATAGGAGGAGTAAACGATTTTCTTTGAGGAGTCTCTTTCCTTGATTGTTGGTGGGGTTGACCTTTCATCTCCCTTTTGATCATTTTAGTTTTCTCTTTAGAGTTCTTTGCCTCACCTTGTGAGCTAGATTCACCTTCAACAGATTCATGAAAACCAAGACCAGTCTTGATAGCAGGAGACCTTTGACTATTAAGAATATCATCCAAGGCTTTAGTACTATCTTGAAATCTCAAAAGTTTATCCTTTTCTTCTAATTTACCTTTCAAGATATTTACCTCAACTTGAAGTTGTTCCTCCTTTTCTAGACATTGTTTCTTCATGTCTTCTCCATCTTTCCTTCCTTCTTCCAACTGATGCCTTAGTTTGAGAATCTCCTTTTCTTGTTCTTCATTCAGATCCTGCTGCATTTGACGAACTCGGAAGGCACATTCTAGTTGAGATTTTAAGCTGGTGACTTCGTTTTCTTGTTTTGCAATAGCTTGGAGTAGATCTGTATTCTGCTTCTTTGATTCTTCAAGATCTCCTTTTAGTGAGGGGATTGTAGCTTCAAGATTTTCATAGTAGCTGGATCTATCTTTGAGTTTCTTGATGGTTGAGCTTCTTTCGTTGACTTCTTTTCTTAATGATGTTACTTCATGCTGCAATTTTTGACATTGGTCTTCCTTGTCCTTGAGTAGCTTTCTTACCTTGTTTCCTTCTTCTAGTTGGGCCTTTAGTTTGGTAACTTCTTCTTTGAAAGCACATTCCCTTTTGTTCAATAGATCTTGTTGATCTTTAACTTTGTCTTCAAGCCTTCTAAATACTGCCTCTATTTGATACTTTTCTTGCTCACCCATAAAAGCATGTTCAGTAGTTTCACTATCACTTCCATCACTTTCACAAGGAAATATAGCAGGAACATCAGAGGATAACACATTCATACCTGATAATGATTCTGAATCTGATTCTGAATCTGAAGAGCTTCTTATACCTAATCCCCAATCGACTCTCCCACTGTCATAGATCTTCTGAGATGTCTTCTTTTTCTTATGAGCTTTCTTCTTAAGCTTCTTTCCCATTGTTCCACGGATCTCCTTCAAGCGATCAAGCTTCTACCAAAGGACCTGCTCTGATACCAATTGTTGGAAATAATACTGAGAGGGGGGGTGAATCAGTATTATTAGATCAATAATACTTTTCAATTTCATGCTCAGAAACATATACGCTACTTTAGTTAAGTGAACCCGCGTGTACACGCTACTGTGTCTAAAGCAACTAGCGTATATACAGAGATCTTATAATTCAGTTATCTTAATCTTCAGTAGATGCATCAGAACATTATTAAGCATATTAACAGTAAACAGGTGCAGTATAACAGAACAGAACATCACACAAGAGCCACACACATGAACACCATGATATAAGGTGGAAACCCAATGTGGGTGAAAACCACCTGCTGCAAGTCATCTCAATCTTCTTCTTAATAAGAAAATCCTTTTACAATATTTGTACTGGTGCAGTCTTATACCAGTACGGGAGCTACAACCCCCTTTGCTCTTGTACTAGCCGATCCATTTACTAGTACGCAGGCTGCTACCTGCTACAATGCTCCAAAGATCTCCCTTAGCTTTTGTACTAGCTTAGATACTAGTACGTAGGTGCTTGCCTACAATCTCCTCACCTCCAGGTACCACGTTTCATCAATTTTCATACTGGACCCATAACTATCATTAAAGATAAAAACAATCATCAAACTCTGAATCACTGAAACCCTGTTAACAACAGTCACCAGAACACAGAGCAGACACAGAACTCTGTAATAACCATCAGATCCATCTGCAACTTCAAATATTAAGATTTACAATGTATACGCTACTTCGATGAATCAAACCCGCGTGTATACGCGCTTTTTTCAAAGCCAACCCGCGTACAGATCTAAAAATAATTTCTCATAACTTACAGCTGTACCAGACATCAGTCATACTCATAACACTTATAGAACAATACATGCGTCAGTATGTAGATCTAGAATAAGCATCATAAAGATAGTTCATTTCAAACCATTTGATCCCGATCTCTCCTTAGATCTTGCTCTCCATCAACCTATGAGATCTCTCCTTAGCTCAGATCAAGCAATGCATCATCAACCCATAACCCTGCATACTGGATCTAATGCTTCATCAGATATTCAAGACATTTCAGATGCTCTTGCCTAATGATTTCCTTATCCTTATATAGCCTTAGGCCTTGTTCAATACCAAGGGCCACAACCATAGAAATCCAATACCATCAACTTTAAAACTAGGGATCAACACGTCCGTCGAGACACCAAGGTCCAAAACCATAGGCACAACTTCCAAGGACTAACCGCCATGGACCAAAATGAGTTTTCCACATACACGCGCTTTTAATGAAGCCAACCTGCGTGTACACGCGACTTGGGCTTAACTAACCTGCGTGTATGAACTTTCTCTTCTTCTTATAGTCTGATCATCAATTCCTTGCTGTTGACCTTCTGTACTATGATTTGTCATCAGTGAGGTTTGCCATCAAGGACAATACTTATCTCATAATGCCAACAATCTCCCCCTTTGGACTTGATGGCAAAGCTAACTTGTCACACTTAGAACTATCATCTGATTCGTTTGAGCTGTCCTCCATCAGTCACATCTGATATTTCTTCTGAAGATTCATCATCTGATTCCTTTGACTTAGAACTATCATTTGATTCCTTTGAGCTGTCCTCCATCAGTCACATCTGATATTTCTTCTGAAGATTCATCATCTGATTCCTTTGAGCTGTCCTCCATCAGTCACATCTGATATTTCTTCTGAAGATTCATCATCTGATTCCTTTGAGCTGTCCTCCATCAGTCACATCTGATATTTCTTCTGAAGATTCATCATCTGATTCCTTTGAGCTGTCCTCCATTAGTCACATCTGATATCTCTTCTGAAGATTCACCCAGTTATACATAAGTGAGATATTCTTCTATGAGAGGGTTGCCATCAAGTACAACACATGCATCATAATGCCAACAGCAGCTTCATCAAGCGAACTTGTAGGTAATAAGTTGCATGTGTGATTTCATAGCTGAAGTGTGAATGCATGATGCACGCATTTGTGTATTTGATTCATTTGTTGTCATTGGAACGAGTTTCGCCTAGTTTGATAGTGGTTTCAACCTTGCCTTGCCAATTCCTAGATAACCATGGTGTGATGGCATTCATTCTTGGTTGAGATTTGGATTGCCGGAAGGTTTTGGATCCGGGTGAGTTGGTCTCAGGAAAATACCAAGGGTTGTAGGTGGAGATGGTTTTCTTCAGGAAGCCCTCAACAGGTGGGTGGAGACAGGAAAATACCTCAAGGGATGATGAAGGAATTTTGAGGCATCCAAGTTGGTTTAGTTTTGTGATCTTGAGGTCGGTTTAGGTAATATCACATTAGTGTGAGGGTGGAGTTGGTTTAACCTATGGATTCCCTTGGTTGTTTATGTTTTGGTTATCCCATGAGATCCCACATTCACACTTGGAATATGACACGAGGGTGATTGGCTGAAAGAAAGATTTGGTTCAACCTAATCTATGCTCGAGTGGTACGTGGAAGTCCCTGACTTAGTTGAATTTTTCATATGCTAATAAGAGTTATTTTCCTCTCGTATTTAATGAGTAAATGTATTTGTTATGATGTGGCTTTGATGGTTGTTATATCATGGTTATTATTTTGGTTATATGCTGGTTATAAGCATGGTTTCATGACATATTCTAGTTATGGCTCTTATCATGTTTTGATTGGGAAATGAATGGTTATTAAATGCATGGCCTAATATATGTTATTGTAGCTATTATGAGAGGGTATTAGACCTTCTTGATGATTCTCAAATAAGTATCTGACCTCTATGTTTAGATATGCATTCGTGACCTATATATTACATGTTCACATTATGTTTGATGAAATGAATATCATGGTTAGGCCTTGTTGGGTCAAATTTGTGGCTTAAATTTGTATATCTATCTTTTTCTTGATGTATTTTATCATTCTGGAAAGTCTCATTAAGTTATGCGCAGTTGTCTAGAGATAAGCCCTGAAAAGGTGGCACTGATCCCGAGGTGGGAGGCTTAGAACTGAAAATTGGGAATATAATCACTACATTGCAGGTTTATGCATGTGAATGAGGGCCTACAATCTCATGGATGCAGTGTTATGCATGTGACTGAGAGTCAAGGTCAATGAAAAAGAAATTTGACTCAGGGTTTGAGCACCTAGAGGGGTGGTTTAGCTCTTGGGGGTCCTATAGCTCATGAGGAAGGCCACTAAAGTTTTGTTTTGTCAATTCACCTTCCTAAACTGTACTTAGGAGGTCGAGTCATGTCATAGTAGCCCTCATATCTTGTTTACCTTGGTAGGCTGGTGAAAGTGGGTAAATGTGAGAGGTGGCGTTACATAGATGGGGAGTGCAAGAAAGCATACAATCAAACCTAAGTAAGAAAGTGATGAACAAAGGAATAATAACTAAACAAACTCATTCATAAAACATTGAGGAGAGCACAAGGGTGAATGCAAGCAACAATCTAGTTTTTGCTTTAGACTCAGCAAGCAATCCAAAATCCCATTCCATGCTTTCCACAACAATAAAATAACCCATCACATGAGAAAAACAAATGTGACTAAGAGCATAAGATGTGGACCTTCTTCTACTAAATGCCCAAAATATGTGCATCAAACCATAGAAATACATCAACCCTAGTATTCATCGAGCCGAAAGAGAGCAAAGGCACTAAAGCCGTCGATTGCTACACTACCAACAACACCCTTATCACATAAGAACAATCCTAATACTAGCCAATGTCTTGGAGAGCAGAAACGCAAATGTAAACAAGAGGTCACATAACTTCATTCAGCTTAGAAAGACCCAATAACACTTCCACATAACAACAACCCAACTGCTAAAAATTATTTTAGAGAATATAAATGTGAATACAAGCAAAAAGCAACACAATATTGAGCAAAGAAATAACACTAACTACACCGAGCTTTACAGCCCAGTATGGCAGTAGATCTCACGTAAAAATGTAAACATAAACATGTATGGGGTTAGATCCCACATAAAAACATAAACATAAATGTAAACGTAAACGTAAACATGTATGAGAGTAGATCTCACGTAAAAACGTAAATGTAAACATAAGTGTAAAAGTAAACATAAACATAAACATGAACATGCAATGTTTATAGAGATAGATCTCACGTAAAAATATAAATGTAAACATGTAATGTTTAACATTTAACATATTTAACATTTATGAAAAATTTAATTTAATATAAACTAATGTCGACCCTAATGGAAAATCACCTCTCTCTATCTATATAAATTTAACACCAAAAAAAATGTGGGATTCTATTTGTGAAATGCATTTCGGCACAGTTCCAAGTGTGAAATAATATTTCTGAACAAAGATTTCCAGGTCAGTAAAACTGTCATTGATTTCTACGTTTGATTTCGATTTCTCTTACTCTGGGCATGCATTTTATGATTTTACTATTTTTTGTTTTCAAATTTCAGTACTGGACGCGCAGATTTAAATCGAACACCGTTTTTTTTTAAAGTGCATACCATATTTTGACCTTGTACTCAACCGGCCAAATTAAATGTTCCCTATAATGAAGGCCATTGCAAGAAACTATAAAAATTAATACGAAATCTGAGCCAACATTGAATCCGGAGGACACCAAATCCTCTTGAAATACTTTATGTTTTAACTAACCAAATGTAGACATAATAATTAAATTAGTTTTTTTCTTTGAGATCCTTGAATCAATGAAAATTAGGGCAAATTTCAGTTAGTTGACGCTCTCTGAACAGTTAAAAAAAATTAATTCTGTTTGTTTAATTAAACTAGGAGGAAGAGCATTCACTCTCTATTTAAGTGGATTGATTCCAGGTTGGCCATATTTATGTTATGTTAATTCTCAATTTGCATTGAGCACAACATGCTATATGTATAGAGGTATCGACAGTTGTGATTTTTCTTGGTTTTAAAAGAATATTATTAGACATTCCACTTAAATGACCTAAATCACGTTATTAGACTCCACTTAAATCATTTAAGTTTACATCTTAAATAAATATAGTGAAAAATCATTTAGTATTATTAAATGATCTACTAAATACGTTTACTAAATGATTTCATATAGTTAGGGTTGAGATTTCATATAGTTAGGGTTTATTGAGTCTTCTTAGGGCGTGCATGATATGACAGCTGGGGCGGATGGCTTTCGCTCCCCCCAACCGTGTTCGATCCCTGCGGAGGACCCCTCGCTTCGGCGATATATGTGACGGCTTTGCCGTAAAAATCAGCTGGCTTCGGCCGTATTTCTGACTGGCTTCGGCCGTATTTCTCACTGGCTTCGGCCATATTGTAATCTGGCTTCGGCCGTATTCTGACTGGCTTCGGCCATATTGTAATCTGAGGGCTTCGGCCATATATAAGGATTTCTCTCTGAAAAAAAAGGATTTATTAAGTCTTCTCAACTTGAGACATATATTAATAATAATTAATTAATTAGTGAAAAATGACTAGTCAAATAAATAATATTTATTGAGAAAAGTTAATCTACAGAGCGATTGAAATTTTAGGATGTAAATCTTAATATATTTAAATAGGTTCAAAGGATGAATTGTATTTTGAATTTGGTTGAGATTATTATTATTTTATTTGATATTGTTAGGATCTAGGCATATCAAAGAGCATATAGATAAAGAAAGACACAACAAAAAAGAAAGAAGAAAATGCACAACAAATCACAACTGAAGAGTTTGAAGAATAGAGGGTGAATAGAAAAAATTGAGCATCATATCAAAGAGCATATAGACAAAGAAAGGCACAACAAAAAATAGAAGAATAAAATGCAAAACCTATAATTCTTGCTAATATGCATACTGTGCATCAAAAATTTCGTGATATGATTGATTGATTGGATCAAAATCAAATGTGTTATGTGTGTGAAGAGTCATATCTTGGAATTCAAGTAATTAATACAAATACATGTCCATTGTATATCAAATGTAAAAGAGAAGGAACTTATCATATATTTTCAGTGGATAATCATATGAATCTAGGAAGATAGCCTAAAATTCTTGTAGAACTAGCTCAAATTGTGTTATATTCTTTCCACGACTACCCCATGTGTGAGGGGTCACAGGGGGGCAGTAGCCCCTTTGCACGGACGGGGTCCAGGGCAATTCCCCAGGATTTTTTTTTTGGACCCCATATTAGGTGGGTGGACCTACCTATGGTTTTGTACATGGATTTCACACATAGTTTTGGGCATGATGATTTTCTGTCCATGGTATTTTGTAGATCTGATCAAGGGAACTACGATTATGTTCTAATCTAGGGTTAATGGATTGGGGTTTATGGATGCTTCAACATGTATATATATGTATTGTAACATTGAAAGGAACACAATGAAAAATCAATCTGGTAGTCTGGTTTTGGGATCCAGGGGAAAATCTCTATGTATATCCGTTTTATGTTTAATGCTCTCGCCATTGTTTATTTTCTGTTTTTAGAATTCGTATGCAGATAATTTATGTACAGGGTTAAAACCTACAAGTTGAAGAGATGTTAATAGCACATGAAAGTCTAATTTTGCACGTTATGCATTCAATAGGTGGATAATATAAATATAGAGGACACACCATTAGTTTTCCACAAGAGGTTTCTAATCTTGCCATGAAATTACCTCGTCATGTTAAAGACTTAGATTTTATTATTGTTATGCGTAAAAAGGTGCAAAATGATCAAATTATGATTTTATTGTCAGAAAAGTATTGTATTGCTTGCATTATATTATAAGATTGAGAATGATCCATATTATCGTGGAGTTCAAGTTGATAACAATGCACTTAGAGAATTTCCTAAAGTTGCAACAGATGTTTCACATATGATTAATGTTGTTGCTTTGGAAAATATAGATATTGACACTGAATTTGCAATGTTGGAAGGAGTTCTAGAGATTGATGATGCATTAGATGGGTTACAAACATCTTCTTTTGCAACAAATATTCCTAATGCACGACGAGAGATTGATATTATTCGAGATTGGGAAGAGAACCCTAATGAAAAGGAACATAATCGTAATGCAGAGGAAGTGCTTAGTTGGCCTGACATTGGTTCATCTCCAATTAATGAATATAACACAGTGGGATTATTCGATATGGAATTTCCAACATTGTTCCCGAAGGGTGAAGCAGATTGGTTGCAAGCACGAAAGAGAAATGTCCATCTTCATGAGTATGCAAAACATCTTCTCTGATATCATGACAACAGGTTTGGAAGACACCCACGATTCAGATACTTTTTACTCAATATCATCATGAGACATCGTGCTCAAGCTTCCTTTGCAGTTTTTGTAAAGAAGAATTTGACAGATCTACCAACAACAATAGAGGAGTTACGAGAACATCTACAAAATCTTCCAGAATCACGACTTGGAGAAAGATTAATGCGATTTGGAATTGTATTGAGAGGTACACGTGCATATTGGAGTAAGTGTCATGCTGAGCTATTTGACTTGGTTCAACAGATTGGGTGTCCCACAATATTCTTTACATTAAGTGCAGCAGATATGCAATGGCCAAATTTACATAAATTAATGTCGGGAACATGTCCTACAGATCCAGCAAAAGCAAGAAAATGGAGACGTCAAAATGTAATTGACAATCCTCATATTATAGCATATTATATGCACCTAAGGCATACAATATTTCGAGATGAAATTTTTGACCATTTTCATCATGCTATAGATTATTGGTGTCGCTATGAGTGGAAACATCGCGGGTCTCCACACGCACATGGATTTATATAGTTAAAAGATGCTCCTAACATGGATATTGAACTGGGATGATCCTACACAGGTTAATTTTTCTAAAGAATATTTTGATGGATGTGTACATGCAATGAATCCACATGATTGACATCAAAGAAATATTCAATTTAGACTTAATGTTGATGATCATCCTTGCTTAAAGGATACACAACAAATATTTCAATCTGATCCTATGATTGATTATGAAGAACTTCTTAATTGTGTTGAGCATCACATCACATGCAATGAAAGATATTGCCTCCGAAAGAAAGCGAGAAGATTGGTATGTTGATATAAGGCATCGTGGGATCTATGTGATGAGTCAAAACTCTATGTTGATGAGAATGGAGAAAAGAAATATGAACCAAGATAAAATGATGATAGATTGAATATGCGCAACCGTGAAACATTGATGATGTGGAGAGTTAATATAGATTGGCAACCTGTTCTTTCAAAGCGTGTCATCATTAATTACATAGCAAAATATGATGTAAAATCTAAAAAATGATTAGAAACATTCCATCATATGTTGATGTGTGTATTTTCTATTCAAAACCCAAATGAATATGTTGACATAGATATCTATGCACAAGAGACATGTCATTTGCTTCTAGATCTCCCCTTTTCTAAATGTAGTCAGCGATTTGCAGTTCTAAATGTTGGTATGAAGGTTTTCAAACAAGTACAGGTTGATAAATACAATGTCAACAATGATAATTCCCTTATTGATGCATATACCAAGAGATCTGTTGATATTGAGAACCTTCCATTGATGAATGTCACAAAATCATGGTCATATGATAAACGTCGACGTGGGAAAAAATGGTTACAACGAAAGAATGCAACTATTGTACGTGTGTTCCCTCGATTTACCTCAATTCTTAATCGAGAAGATGACAAGTTTGTTGAATTTTGTTGGTATGAGTTGCTACTATACAAGACCTTTCGTGATTTTCACAAAGATACAGGTTAGACAAATGATGAGATAGTTCATAATTTGGAAAACTTTCAATACCAACCATGGTATGTTGATCGCAATCCATTGCCTCCAATTGAATCTAATGAAGAAGAAGTTCAAAATCCACCTGCATATTTTAGAGAGAATGAGTGGGAGATTCTTTATGGATTGTATAAGAATAAATATATAAATTACAATGAGTTTGAGATGCTGAGACATAGAGATCGCAATTGTGCTTATAATTGGAATACAAATTTTGTTGATGAAGTCATGTCTAATCGTGTTATTCATTTCATATTTGAACAACGGAAGTTGAATTCCCTTTGCACTAACCAACTTGGAAACTCTTACTTCTTTGAAAGTCTTAGTGCTAAGCAGAGAAACACATTTGATATTATCATTGACCATAATAGATCAGGGGTTGGCCAATTACTCATGATAATCCAAGGAACTACAGGTACAAGAAAATCTTATTTGATTGGAGCCATTAAAAAAACACTTGAAACTGATTCCTTTCTTGGGAAGAGTCCATTACTACTTTTAGCTCCTATAGGGGTTGCAGCTTTCAACATATCTGCAAAAACATTCATTCAACACTTCAAATTCCAATCAAAGACATAAAACCTTTGAAACAACAAAGTTTACTTACATTCCAAGAAGAGATGAAGCATGTGAAATATATTCTGATAGATGAAATGAGTTTTATTGGAAGACATCTATTAACAAACATTGATTCAAGACTTCGACAAGCTTTCCCAGAAAATGAAAAAGTTATTTTTGGTGGGAGATCAATTATATTGGTCGGTGATTTGGGACAATTGCCACCTGTTATGGATAAACTTGTATATGCATGTACTGGTCCTGCAAAAGAATTATGGAACTCATTCACAATGATTGTGACTCTTGATACTGTGTTTTGACAAGATGGACAAAGCAATCAACAAAGAATTTTTCGCAATTTGTTGATGAATGTAAGAGATGCAACACCAACTATGGAAGACTGGAAATTACTCATGAATCGTACAAATACACACTTGGATACTTCCACAATAGAGTCATTTGATAAGGAAATACATTTTTTTGCAACAAATGATGATGTACAAAATCATAATAAGCTTTGTTTAAGAAACCTAAATTGTCCCATTGCAACCAACATAGCTACAAAAGGAAAAAGAAAATATATGGAAATAGATGAGGAAGAAATGGAACTTGAGTTACTTATTACAGTTGGAGCTCGAGTGATGCTTACATCAAACATTTGGATTGATGCAAGACTCGTAAATGGTGCTCTTGGAATTGTAGAAAAAATTGTGTATAACCCTAAAGTTTCACCCCTAGAACCGCCCACATATGTTTTAGTAAAATTTGATAAATACATGGGAGTGCCATGGGATGAATCATCCCCTCAAACAGTTTCAATTACGCCCATTGAAAGAGGTAATAAAAAACAACTTCCTTTGAAACTTGCTTGGAGCTTAACAATCCATAAGTCATAAGGATTAACTTTGGAGAAAGCTACTATTAATATCGGAAAGCAAGAGAGACAAGGTATGGCATTCACAACAATATCTTGAGTTAAAAAATTGAATGGTCTACGATTTCAACCTCCCTTTTCATATGAACGATATGAAAAGATGGAAAAAGTAGCAGGTGTGAAAATAAGAAAAGCATAAGAAGAGAGATTGAGACTAATCACATTGTAAATGATTTATAATTTAATAAAATATTATTTTTCTTTTTTCTTTTTTCATCATTAAGTGTTCTAACTTTGAATTAAAATTTTGTATTGGATGCATGCATTAAAAATGATAATATTAATATTATGTGTATTTAACATACTTAAAATGATTATATTAATATTATATGAATTTACATATTATTGATAAAATTAATCATCTGTTCGATTTTCTTTGGATGCATAGGACTGAAACCAGCTTTGATCCATCTTAACTCCATATCTATCAAGCGTTGAGAGGAATCAAATCTCTCGAGGTGCAAGCCTTTCCTTAAGTTTTGCACTCAAAAAAGAGGTTTTCACCTCGAGATATTTGATCCCTCTCGACGCTTGATAGATCCGGAGTTAAGATGGATCTAGGCTGGTAAATAAAACAATAATGAATACAAAATCAAATACAATAAAAGAGGAAATGAACATAGAAACAAGAGAAATAACACTGATTACGTCGGTAGGTGTTTTCTTTGAGGGCTGGGGGTGATAAAACATTGTTTACCCTGGCCAATCCAAAACTTTGATTTTCATCGTTCAATCAAATTGAAATCTGACACATGGGTGGAGGTTTTGCTTCATTTACCAGAAAAGTTCATGCGACTACTGAGTTCTACCATTTACAACTTGGTCTCTGCCTCACGCCTCCGTAATGTGATTACCGAGTTGTACCATTTACAACTTGGTCTTTGCCTTACGCCTATGTACCGCCGTTGCTGCTCCACCGACTATTCACGAGTCAATGTTTTAAGATTGCGGTGCTTCAAAAGAGAGATAGTGTTATGAGAGCTTTGCTTAATGACTCTCAAAACATGGGTGAAAGCCTAATTTGCTTCATCCAAGGCCACCATTAGAGCAAGGTAAAGGAGCTTTATGGGTTGTGAAGGGGACGATCCTGAATGGGGAAAGAGTTTGGAATAACAAAGCTTTGGATAGAGAGTTTTGTTACAAACGACTTTCACATTATCCACTGGTTCTTGCAATTCAATAATGGATAAATCTTCAACCTCAATCAAGGGAAGCCATAGGCCACCAAAAATTATGATCCCCACGAGAACCAGGAAAGTTGCAGGCACTGCACTGGCTATTTTCCTACTCTTTGTCTCCCCCTCCATCGCTTTGAAAGGGACTCAAATTACTGCAGAGAGATTGCAGAGGGGTAGTCAAGTTATAATCCCTGCTCAATGTGTTGACTTCTTATAATGGGGATGTTTAGGGCTTCATCTCTGAATCACATTCACACTACCAAAGGAGTCTGGTGTGGGCACTGACAAATGGACCTATACTTTATGATGGCAGTGATAATATTCGTTCAGTGGTATGCAAGTTCATTCTGAAATGAGCGGGGGAGGAGTAATCAACCAACTACTTAGTTGACAATCAGTTATAAATTTCTCTTGTATCTGGCTATGAGCAGGTGAGAAAGAGAGCTAAATAGGCTTTATTGAACCCGTGTATGTGGCATAAATATGTATATGTTGATAGATAAGTAGGAAATCCCACTCACTTGTTAGTTTTCGTGGCAAGTGGAAATTGCAGAGAGCCGAATGAGAGGGAACCAATACCCTCATGATTGGTTCAGGAACACTTTAGGGTGAACACCCACCCGAGTGAAGTCCGATTCATACAACTATGAAAGGATTTCCTACTAGCTTTATAGACCCCGAATCTAGACCTTAGGCCACAAAAATGACCACCGCATTTCTGGGCGCTCGTGGGTTCTCTTCGCCGGTGTCCGGAAAATAAGAGAAGTATGCGTAAATGACTATTAGCAGGCGTAAAGGAATATGAGTAGGAAAAATCACAATGCTTTAACCGTAAGATTCACCCACCTGACCTGATGCTGTCGATCCTACCTTTGAAAGCAAGTATCGTACCTTGGTTGGTTGGGTTGTTAACTTGCATAAGAAACTGCCCCTCAATCAACGGTTGTTGGAATTCTTTGTTAATGTGTCAAGTTAGTTGCATTTGCATTTTTTACTTGGTAAGTCCCAAGATCATTCCATTGACCAATTTATAGTGGAGTATAGGATGGGGATTAGCCCTTTAAATTTTGTAAAGCTTCGTAAAAGGTAAGTTTTACTTTAATGTATAAAGTTTTTATCTTATATAATTTGATTTTTAATTTTACATAGTTATTAAAGAAAAATATTTAGAGGGTATTTTGTGATTTTATATGGTCATTAAAGAATAAAGATTTATTTTAATTATTAAAGTAATATATGTCATTAAAGTTTTTATCTTATATAATTTGATTTTTAATTTTACCTAGTTATTAAAGAAAAAAATTTCAGAGGGTATTTTGTGATTTTGTACATAGTTATTAAAGAATGAAGCTTTATTTTAATTATTAAAGTAATATATGTGAGACATTTGAATGCACATATAGATATGGTCTTTTTGCTTCTTAATTTCAGTGTTCCATCCACCAAATTTTATAGTTGCAATTCACCATGAAAGTAGTGGATTGAATATCGCAGGTTTAAAACCAAATTCTTGCAATGATTTACCTTTACGAATTTATATAGTTGCGTTAATAATTTGATTTTTATTGCAGATGACAAACAACCATAGTCATTTCTTTACTTTCATTGAATGATAATATATATATATATATATATATATATATATATATATATATATATATATATCAAGAAAACTTCTCTCCGGGAAACACATTGATATTATTCTAGCAAGATACATCAATTTCTCAGAACCATCTCCAAAGCCATTAGAAACGTAAAAGAACAAAGTTCTTATCTATATATATATATATATATATATATATATATATCAAGAAAACTTCTCTCCGGGAAACACATTGATATAATTCTAGCAACATACATCAATTGCTCAGAACCATCTCCAAAACCATAGGAAACGTGAAAAAACAAAGTTCTTATTAAATTTGGACTCATGAAATCCCCGCTACCAAGGGATGTTCTAACCAATTGACTGAAAACAACAAGAGATGCGTCAAAGTATGTGTTGGGAATTTTCTAAATATTAACAACTTGGTTACATTGTTTATATGTAAACAATTTGGAAAAAAAAAACATAAAACACAGAGTATATATAAAACCAATAACATCTATCTACATGTAGGAGGGCGAATGGTGCACAAAGTAATCAACCAGAGTGATGGTTGTTGTTATTTATAGGGACATTTTGAATCAACTAGAATGATGTCAATGACCGTCGAACATTATAAGAGAATTAGGGAGGCTAGTTTATTTACTGTGAGTTTTAACTGACTTTTTAATTTGTATGTGAAATAATGCTAAATTTGATGGTTGCTTTTGGAAATATTATAGTATTGGATAGAGAGAAATGAAGTCACTTTTTTACCTCGTTGTTATTTATAGGGACAATTTGAATCAATTGGGATGATGTCAATGACTGTCTAACATTTATAAGAGAATTAGGGAGGCTGGTTTATTTACTGTGAGTTTTAACTAACTTTTTAATTTGTATGTGAAATAATGTTAAATTTGATAGTTGATTTTGGAAATATTATAGTAGAATTAGGGAGGCTGGTTTATTTACTGTGAGTTTTAATTGCCTTTTTAATTTGTATGTGAAATAATGTTAAATTTGAATTTATTAAGTAAATAATCAAAATAAGGATAACTATGAAATAAAGCAGATTTAAAATAAAGTCTAAAATAAATACACCATAAAATCATGCAATAAACAAATAAACTTAATTGTATTACAAATATTTGTTTTTAACATATTAATAAATTAATATCATAATTTAAATATTATTGTTCAAATATAGCCGTTACTTGAAATTATGTCTCTACACTGCTCTCTATTTAAGCCTTTGCCATGGTCTGCCTCTTCATTTGGTCCTGATGGTGAACCACACTTGTTGGTTCAAAACGCATCGACCAAAAATCCTCTTACATGATTTCTACCTAGAGACTTTGCTTAATGTATTACAAATTTCAAAATTATTCTAAATTACGATGAATAAAGATGAAGGTAACGTTTTAATCAAAATCTTATTTGGCAAATTTTCACTGTAAAGATAGTTAAAATCAAAGTCAAAATAAAGGCACAATAAATAAATTTGAATTTGAAACCTCAATATGAATTTGAGAGGTCTCTTAATTTGGTGAGTAGAATAAATGTAATGAAAAAGGAGTGTAAGAGTAAGTGGACACTTATTCATTAGGACACTTATTCATTAAAATCAACAACCATCTATTGAAATTAAAAAATATATATAATTAAAATTAGAAAACACATTAAAGTATGGGTTGTATTCAATTTTTTATTATGAAATTAATAATTTATTGAATCCTCACCATTTAGATAATATTTAACAATGAAAAAAACCAACATTTTGAGTTTTTATTATTATTATTATTATTGTTATAATATTAAATAGAAAGTATTTCATTATATAAATATTTATTATATAAGTTTTAATTAAAAAAAATAGTTTAATAAATTTTTAAATTTTATTTATAATTTTATAATAAAATTAGTTTTTAATTAATTCTCAAAAATATTATAGAATAAATAAGTGTATTGTTTAAAGAAAATTATTAATATAATTTTAAAAAATATTTTCCATTATTAATTTTAACGTTATAAGTTAGCAAAATTATAATAATATTAAAATGCTTAGCTTAATACATTGCAAATATATAATTAAAATTAAAATGTTCAAATAATTTTGAAAAACTTATTATATATATATTTTAACTGAAACGGTTATGTTTTATTTATGAGAAAAATCAGGTTGGGCCAAGCCAATCAACCATTTACAGAGAGCAGAAATTTCATTACATCATCCTCAAGGGATTAATGCCTTAACCGGGGTCTCAGCATTTATGCTTAGCATTCTAGTATCCAGCGTACATCCTATGTTTGCCAAGTTGTTTGCTTCCTTGTTTGAGCTCCGGAGAATATGGGAAAATTGTGTCGAGGGAATTTCTTGCAAGATTCTCTTCAATCTTATTAGCTGCTTGTTTAGCCTCGGATGCTTTAGATCTTTCTCAGTGTTGAGAGCTTTTATCAGAACTTATGAATCTCCAAAGACTAGGATTTCTCTTATGTCTTTCTCTCTAACCAATTGGCAGGCTTTCAATAAGCCAAGGATTTCAGCTTGGTTGTTGGTTTTCTGTCCAATCCCCCAGCTAAACCTGTCTTCTTTGATCCCATTCGGAAAATAGATCACTCCTCCAGCACCTACTTTTCCCGGGTTACCTTTAGAAGCGCCACCAAAGAAAATTGTGCACTTACCCATGGTTCTCCACCATTGTTGGAAGCTATCATCTGAATCCCGAATTTGCCATCTTTCCTTTTGAGTTGGACGGGAGAGAATTCGGTTTTTCTCTCTGCAGGAAAAAGCTTCCAGCCACGACCTTTCTTTATTTAGGAGAGTTTTATCCTCTTTAAAGGGGAGTTGATTTGAGGTTCCGATTAGGAGGCCCTCTGCTCTTGCAGCCACCTTATCTAGGGTCCACTCAATGTTGTTAAAAATGAGATCATTCCTGGTGAACCACAACTTCCAACAAACATACTTTGGAATTGCTATCCACACTCGATACCAAAGAGTCTTGTTGCTGATTCTATAATGATAGTTGTCCTTCCATGAAGAGAACAGAGAGACTATCAAGGTCTGTGGAGGAAAGGGAAGATATAGGCCTTGAAAAAAGAAAAACCATGCCTTCTTCGCGAACTCGCACTCGACAAACAAGTGATCTGTGGTTTCCAAAGCGCATTTACAGTGAATGCAACGATGGGGGCCTGCGATGTTCCTTTTGTTCAAGTTCTCGCCAGTCAGAATTTTCATGTGCATTACTGTCCAGAAGAAAAAGTTAATTTTTGGGATGTTGAAGCTATCCCAAACCTGTTTCCAAAAGGAAGTTGGGTGGATTGAATCCTTCCTAGATTGCATCTGGAAGTATCCTTGGGTAGTTGAATAAGCCCCAAATCTGCCCCATCCCCAAGAGTCATTCTCATCTTTGTGGACCAGAGCGAAATCAGTGATAGCTTCAATAAGAGTTTCAAACTGCAATTTCAAGCAATCTGGAATTCTTGGG
Source organism: Pinus tabuliformis (assembly GCA_031772625.1). Taxonomy (NCBI): domain Eukaryota; kingdom Viridiplantae; phylum Streptophyta; class Pinopsida; order Pinales; family Pinaceae; genus Pinus; species Pinus tabuliformis. The sequence continues at coordinate 1,048,254,155 of CM062805.1, read as the reverse complement.
AACTTCCAGCTCTGCCAATTCCCATTGTTATCCCAGTCCGAGATATCTTCTAACTTCTGAATTCCTTTCTCGATAAGCCAGGCTCTTATCTCATCCATTTCTTTTACTTCTGCTAAAGGAGGGTGACCCATTATTCTATCGCTCCATAGCTTAGTGTTTCTGCCATTTCCAGGTATGCGATAAAGGAAGGTTCTGAAAAATTCAATTCCTCGACTACACAAGGTCCAAGCCAAGGAACCTTTTGGCGTTTTCTCTGTGTTGAAATGCTTCAACGATTGGTTATTAAGATATTTAAGTTTAATAATCTGACTAACCGGATGGTTGGGTTCTGTATGAAGCTACCACAAAATTTTACAACCCATCGCTATGTTTGCATGCGTGGGTTCTCTGATCTGCAACCCTCCTTCCACGAGGGGTCTTTTCACCATTTCCCAATTGATGAGGTGAAACCTTTTGTTATTTCCTCTTCCTTCGTTCCACAAAAATTCCTGCATTAACCTTGTTATCTAATCTGTAATTGCTTTAGGTGCCAGGATGAGAGAGGTTTGGAATGTGGGTAGCGCCGATAGCACTAATTAATTAGAACTAATTTGCCTGTTGTTGTGAGCCAATATCCTCCCCAGACTGCGATTTTTTTTGTTGAATTTGGCTATGATTTCCTCCCACAGGTTATTCCTATTAGAGCCCAACGTTAATGGGAGTCCTAAGTATTTTATTTTCTCCCAGGATGCAAAACCAGCGAAGCCAAGAAGGTTTGCAATTCTGTCTATAGTATCTTGCTCTGTATTCCAACCATATACAACGCTTTTCCTTTCATTTATCAGAGCACTAGAGATACTGCAAAATTTATTGAGAATGACTTTGAAAGAATTTTCCATTCGAAGAGATGCTCCTCCGAGCATTAAGGAATCATCTGCGAATAGAGCATGATTCACAGGATCCACTCCTTTTACTATTCGAATCCCAGGAATGCTACCAACATATTTTTCGTAAGATAACCTTCTGCTCAGAGTATCTACCATTAGAATGTAGAGGAAAGGGGACAGTGGGCATCCTTGCCTCAGACCCCTGGTTGCTTGAAAATAATTGGCTGGCCTTCCATTTACTAGTAGCATGATCCATACCTTCCCTATGCAAGCTTTGATAAGATTTATGAACTCCTGGCTGAAACCAAAGGAGTGAAGAACCCTGTACAAGAAAAAATGATTAACTTTGTCAAATGCATTAGACATGTCTAGTTTAATCATCATACCTTGTTCTTTTCAAGAATGGCTGGAGTGCAGAGCTTCTTGGACTTGAATTACGGTGTCCAAGATGTGCCTTCCTTTCACGAACCCTCCTTGAGTAGGAGAAATAACTTTTTGCAACAGTGGTTTGATTCGATTAGCTAGCAGCTGAGCCAGAATCTTATAGGAGGCATTGCAGAGCGAAATCGATCTATATCTTTCAAAGGACCCAGGATTCACTTCCTTGGGGATCAGAGCGAGAAATGTGGAGTTGATTCCTCCTCCAACCTTAGCTTTTCTCAAAAAGCCTTGAATCATTCTCAGAAGGTCTGATTTTATTATATCCCAACAAAGTCTGTAGAAATGAATTGAAAAACCATCTGGCCCTGATGCTTTATCTGGCTCCATGGACCACACTATTTTTGAGATTTCCTCTTCCGAGAAAGGTTTCAATAGGGTGTTGTTATCTTCTGTATTAACCAGAATCGGGATGTGTGCGAGAAAATCATTTATATCCTCATCACACCCATCCCCTTCTGCACTGAGTAATTTCTGAAAATGACTACTTGTTGCTTCTTTAATCTGCTCAGTCCCTTTGCACATCTGCCCACTAGAAGCGACAATTTCTGCAATATGATTGCGCGAGAGACAGGCTCTATATTGTCTATGAAAATAGGTTGTGTTTCTATCTCCAGCTTTTAACCACAAGCTGCGAGATTTGATTCGCCAATATTCTTCTTCTCTCCAAAAGGAGCTATATGATCTCCTTTGAGCAATTTTTTCTTTGTCTAACTCCGAAGAGGAGACTTCTGTCTTTTCCATATCAAATTGAAAATCTGCCAGCTGTTGGACAACTTCCTTCCTCTGGCTGGTTGGAGTTTTTATTGCCTTTTTTATCCAATCTTTCAAGGCATACTTCACATTTTTTAGCTTTTGCTCCCATACGAAGCTTGGGGATCCTGTAACTTCTTTATACCAGGCTGTTTGGACTATTTCAAGGAACCCATCTCTTTTAGCCCAGAGAGGGTTGAATCTGAAAGGAAGAGGTCCTAAGTCTTCTTCCTCTTTCAAAGCGAGGAGGATTGGCTTATGGTTCGAGGTTAACTTCGGTAGAATTTTGGAAAAGACTATTCTTCTATCCAAAAAGATTGAGCTGTGAATGAAAAATCTATCTAACCTGGCTGAAATGTGATTCTCCCCTATTCTATTGTTAGTCCAAGTGAATTCTCCTCTCACAGGTTTAAAATCAACCAGATCCCATTGTTGGGCAAGATTTTCCACAAAAGAGAGCATGGAGTCTCTAGTATAAATTCCACCTCTTTTTTCTTTTGGGTCCATTATGATATTCAGATCTCCTCCTATGACAATATTCTTTTTGCTGTGGAGATCTAAAAACTTCGACAGGGACTTCCAACACTCTCTCTTTTCAACATAGTTTACTGGGACATACATATTGAATAATGCTAGACTGAGATTACTTGTGGTGTGTCGAAGTTCAGTGAAGATCCAATGTTGTGTTTCATGGGATCTTTCTAGAGAGAAGGTTTTTCCAGACCAAAGGGTTCCTATTCCTCCAGCCGTGCCCCTAGCACCAACTGCCTTCCCATTATCGAATTTCCATTTTGAACTGCTTGTATGAAGAAGGGAATCTCCTTCTATTTTGGTCTCTTGGAGCATCAGAATATCTGTGGATTCCATTTTCAAAAGATCTTTTATTGCTTCTGCCTTTTCAGGATTCCCCAAACCCCTGCAGTTCCAAGAGACTAGATGCATTACTTACTACTTGTTGGAGCGGGACCACCTCCCTTGGCCGGCCTAGTTCTTGTATTCCTCCCCAAAGACATCTCAATGGTGGCTTGACTCCCTAGGGTTTTTAGCCTTTCTGCTTCTTCTTCTCGATTTCCTTGAGGGTTTTCCTTTCGGTTCTTTTTGAGCCTCTCAAAGGTCTCATCCTCCGATGAGCCTGAATTTTCTGTGGTCTTTTTTTTTAATGATTTTTGCATAAGAAGGAGAGGGATTATTGCCTAGGACTGAACTTGAGGGGCTTGTTTCAACATTACCTAATTCCAGAGAGGTAGTGTCATTTGGCTGGAGGAACCCTTCTCGGTCTTCTTCTGGAGATTCTGGAGAAGTTTTGAGAGGATCAAAGGAATTTTTGCCCGCCTCAGTGTTGTTAGGTTCCTTGCTCCCTGAATCTGCAGGATTTCCATTGCTTTGCCCTGATTTTTTCCCAGTCTCTTTGCCTTTTGATTTGTTGTTCTACCTGTTGTTTGTTGGTTTCTTGACTTGATTCCATTGTTCTCCTTTCTCTTTCTCTGTTACTTCCTCGTTCTTTTTCTTGCAATACCTTGCAAAGTGCCCATACTCGTGGCAATGTCGGCATTTGAAGGGAAGCTGCTCATAGTCAAGCTCTTGGATGTGAGTCCAATTAGCAATAGTAAGTTTGATGGCCTCAGGTAAACCAACTTCCAGATCGACTTCTACACATATTCTGGCGCAGGAGTATTGATCTTTTCTCGCTGCTTGATCTATGTATTTACCAAGGGCATTGCCTATGTATTGCAACGACCTCTGATTCCAACAATGGAGGGGGAGATGAGGTAGTCGCACCCACACTGGAACAACTGTGGGTACATCCTGAGCCGGATCGAAATCTGGAGACCATTTGTTCAAATAGAGGCCCTGAGGGCCCATAAAATATGGCCCATTCCTGAAGATCAGACTTCTGTCCTCGGCATTGTCAAATACAAACACAAAGAAACCTTTCCCAACAAAATGACTTTTGATTCCTTCCGAAACCAGCGGGATCCAGTTTCGATTTACCCAATCTTCTACCGCTTTCGGGGATGGCCAGAGCCCTGTGAACTGACCAATGAGTCCCCTCTCTGCTAGATTCAGAGCCGATCTGCATGTTTCTTCCGCCGGCAGAACCACCGTAGGTATACTGTCCAATTTTTTAACAAATTTCTGTTGGGCTCCAGTAATCGACCTTTTTCCAGCTGCTGCAACAAGTTTCTTGAAAGCTTCTACTTCAGGAGGCGAGGGAGGAGGGATCTCAGAGCCGCCTCCTGGATCCATTGCGGCTGAGATCCACTCTTGGCTGTATGCTTGCGTAGGCTAGGGCAGACCATACGCTCTCAAGCAAGCAAAAAAGTTATTTTGATTCCTGTTAGTTAATAGGACAAGTGAAAAACTTATTATATTTTCAATTATAATAATAAAACACATAAATTTTATTTACAAATACATATATTTATTTAAAAAAAAATTTAAAAAACACAACATAAATTTTTAATAATAACATTATGAAATTTTTTTATAATTATTATGTTGATGAAAACTTTAGGCATGTGGTATTGATAAGTCATGGTATTGCTCCATGATATTGTAAAAAAACCTATTTACAATCACCATAGTAAAAGTGATAAAAACTCTCTATGGTTAGGAATATCTTCCACGCATTTTGAAGTGTATATACAATTAACTTATATATTAACTATTTTTTAAATTATTAATAATAATAGTAATTTAAAATAAAGTTATAATTTTATTAGTTTTTATGATTTTTTAAAAGAGATGATTAAGATCTTCTTTCACACAACTAAATGTTTTTTTTTGTGAACTGATGTTGAAGATTTCTATTAATAAAAAATATTGTACATGAACATCTTGTTTACAAATCTTTCGGAAGATAACATCATGGCCACCAACAAACTGAAAGCCAACTTGGTCTATTACAAACAATCAAGTATTATTAGTCTAGCTTTGTTGATAGTCTATTACATGAAACCACCTGTTATTAGAACATAATAGGCCATAACTCACTATCCAAAAAAGGCACTCTACTTTCCTTTTACAACATATACACCTTGAGTAATTTAAATTCTATGTTACATTAATTTAATTTAATATATATTTTGTTATTTTATTTTTACTTAATTATTGTTCATTAATTATTTATTTAATTAAACTATAGTTTCTGTTTTAAAATAATGACTTAAATGTAATTCTAAATGTTTAAATATTGGATTAATTCTTATATTAATTAATTTAAATATTTACTTATGGATTTTTAATACTTTGATAAATCATATTTAACTTAATGTTAATTAGTGACATAATGACATAATGGTTATTGATTACATGTTAATTAAATGTTTATTTATTAATATACAGTTAATTTGGAAGTCAAAAACCACCTTTTTTGTTTTGTTACTTGAATTTTGAAACAACTAGACATTAGTTGGTGTAAAAAAAATAGAAGAGCTAAGAATCACTGCCATCTTCGAAGACTATGTATTCGCCAATGTAATGAGATACTATAGTTGCTAGTTGTGGAACATCCAATGGTTTTGGACTAGTTCGTGGGAGTAGTGGAGCATACTAAATCCATGATTAAGTCGATCCACTTTTAAATATATACCATCTGAAGAAAATCCATGGCATGGGTGGAAATGAAAGTCGTCATCCTCACTAAATTTGTTGTCGCTACACATCCATGACACTTGGTTGATTCTTTAGTTTCCACTTTGCAATAAGGCTAACATTATCTGTTGAAGCACCATTCATTAAATCCACTTTATCTCAATGCAATACATGCTACACCAAGTTTGGAGTCATACATTTTATATATCTCATTTTTTTTTCAAATAATCTTTATATTGTTGCGTATGTATTATCTTCTTTTCATGACTAGCATCAAGTGCGATAAACCTCCTACATGGGTCCGGGGCAGATTTATTTATTTATTTATTTTTTTATGCAGACCCAATAATAGTTGCGCAGACCGAAAGATGGTGGACAAAACTACCCATGGTTTTGTGCATGGGTTTTGCATATGGTTTTGGGCATGATGATTTTCTGCCCATGGTTTGGTCAAGGGGATGAGGTTCTAATCCAAGGCAGTGGATTGGGGTTTGTGAATGTTTCAACATGTATTTAATTGTATTTTAATAATGAAAATCAATCTAGTAGTCTCGGTTTTGGGATCCAGGGGAAATCTCTGTGTATATTTGTTTTATATTCTAGCCATTGTATATTTTTTTTGTTTTAAGAATTCTTTGCAGGTAATTTATGTAGGGTTAAAACCTACATATAATAATTTTTCTATTAGAAATCACCGTTTTTATATTTAGTGATTTAGGGTTTTAAGATTATTTTTCTAAATCTTCTATTCTTTTGGTGGGTCTTTATACGCTACTCATTATGGATTATTAGAGGGTATCTACTAGTGTAGTTTTAATAAATAATAAAAAATCAATTGATAATGAGTAATGGTTATCTACACTATTAATTTAAATTTAACAATTGAAGAATTTTTTATTATGTAAAAATAAATAAACAATAATTTTAGAGATGAATATTTTTATGTATAAATAAATAATAATTTTAGATTAAACATGATGTCTCAGTCTCTCTTTTAGTTTAGTATCACATGCAATTGATAAATATATCATAGAAAGATAAACCATAGAGAATATATGCTTCGAGGTTGTCCTTATTAAATCTATTATTTAAAGTGCTTATTAGAACATATGCTTTCACTTTGTCCTTATAAATTTATTATTTAGAGTCATTATTAGATCTATTATTTAACATTTTTTATTATTTTAATGATTTATATATTAAAGATTTTGTAATTATATTTTTATTTTTCATTTTAATTTTACATTAAATTTACATAGAGACATAAAATAATTAAAAGTAAAAAATAGAATATATTTTTTTAAGATAAAGAGGATATGTAATTTCGTGTAAAAATAATATTAGTGGGTGTAGGTTTGGAGGGGGGCAACTTATTATCAAGAACGAGCCCAAAGAGGGCACACATGCATGCATTATCATTTGAAGGTTTTCGTTGGATGATATTGGGACCTAATGCTAGGCCTTGTCCAAGAAGATACTACACGAGCTAAGGGAGAAGCTTCCATGCATAGAACTCCTCTCTCAAATACAAAGGTACTGGTAGAATGGGTGATTGAATCCCAAACACAAGGAAGACCAGGGGTCTTTTCAAACAATAAATGCAAACTATTGACCTTTATTGGCAGATGAAATTCTTATTGGGACCCAAGCTAGTGGATCGACAACAACACCCAGAGGGTGTCCTTTCTTTAGAGGACCTTCATCACCATTTGATAGACTTGGACCTCATATTTGACATAATAGAGCAACACCTTGGCATACCCCCTATGGCAGGAACAACTCCTGAAGGCTCAAAAGAACACATACAAATTGTAGTCTCAGATTCAAATCCCTTAGCGTAGTTAACTCATGTTGATGTTATAAGCATCTTATAATATAAATACTTCTAGGCAGTGTATCTTAGACCAAAATTACATTTGTATTTTGAATTTTGTAACTAGTTAACTATCCCTTAGCGTTGTTAACTCATGTTGATGTTATAAGCATCTTATAATATAAATACTTCTAGGTTGTGTATCTTAGACCAAAATTACATTTGTATTTTGAATTTTGTAATCTCTTGTAATCTCATTGGTATGCACCTTCTGTCTGCAAGGATTGCTATTGTTCTGGGACATTTACGTTACTGTAACTTTCTTCTTAAATTTAATCTCTTGCTACATTCCTTAGAAGATATATAAAAATGAAAATTTTGATTGTATTTCATTGTCCATATATTTTGCTTCAATATTACCTTCCACATTCCCCACTCCTCCTATTAACATTCCCAATACAAATGCTAATAAATAAAATAATAATAAAATAAAAAAACCAACCAACATAAAAACAAAAATAAACAAGTTACTCCACATTAAACCTCAAACCTATTCCACATTAAAGTACCAACCATCCCTACACTACCACCCCATTGATGACACCTCCAATCACCCATGTATGAGCTCTAATTGAAATATTGAAAATAAAACCAAACTTGAGGTAATTTTAATGAAAAAATAATCCATCCAAGTGTGAAAGTGTACTATAGTTATAGCCCATGAATTAAGACATGGAAAATCCTTCCCTTTCTTTCCCTTTTTATGCTTGTTTTTGTTTTTACATTCGTGATGCGCCCCAGATCAGAAATGATTATTTCGCATTTAACGAAATCCTCTCGTCGGATGGACGGTTTACCTATACAATTCATGAATCCGAACAGGCAATTTACAGGCATCATCAATGAACTGAAGGGAGTGTTGGAACTCCATTCAATATAGGTATTATTGTTTACCTACTTCTGGCTACTTCCCCAGTATCCCGTCGTCGATGGACAGCTGAAATGGAAGCCAAACAAGGAATCGCCAACCATCGTCCATACCAACAAAAGTCTTTCAGTGGTTTACTCTAACGTGATTTCATTAAAATCCACCCACCTGCTACCTATCTTTATTGAGTTTAACTCCTCCTTTCTGGCTCTTCAATTTGCGGGTTTTTACAGGTTGTCGAATATCTAATTCGAGTAGCAGGGCGGTTAGAAGATAAGCCATATTAATTCGTCATGTTAAACTGGCACTACACTTTAAATACTCAAAGGTCATCTCTCTTTCCTTTGCCCGTTTTCCCTCAAAGGGAATGAAGGATTAGCTTCGTATGCCGTCGTTGAATACAAGCTTTTCAATTCTGTTGGATCTCTTCGACCCGAGAGCCCGAGCTCTAAGATTTCGCAAGGTACGAGTTTCATGTGTATTGGGCTTCAGTAGTTTGCGCTAGATTCCAGGACTAAAATCTAAAAACTCTTGCTTTTCAACAATGGGCACGTAAACTAGCTGAGTTCACTCTTTTTCCTTGTAGTAGGGATGCGAAGCTGTAGCGGGTATTCATTTTGGTTTCAGATTTCAATTTCGAAGTTTAAAACTAGTTCATTGCTCCTTGCTCTGTTCCGAGTTTTGACTAAAAGCCATGAGATCAGTATGTTCTTTATCACAATATTTTGTCTCAAGAGCCTGAATCTCTCTATCTGTCCGGCCTTTGCTCTTTTGCCCCATTTTTGTAATCTGGGTCTCTGAATCTGCCCTCCCACTTTTCTTCTTATCGTTAAACCATAGGAATCGGGTTCGCGTATTAGCTTTCAGGCTGTAATGGATTTGTGTATTACCTCTTATTCCCTGTTGGGCTTTTGAATCCGAATAAGATGCAAAGTAGTACCCTGAAAAAATTGTGATTTTACAATTTAAACTAAGCACAGTCGCCCAGATTTCAGGCTATAGTGTTAGCTTTACTCATTTTTAATTAATTACCTGTTTTGTTTCTTTGCTTTTCAAGGTGGTTATGGTGTTTGTTGGATGTGTGTCTCTCAGGGATCCTCAGATTCAGCGCATAACGTAGAGTGAGGGGATTGGTATTATTATGGAAACATCAAATCCGTTGTTATTGTTCCTGAACCAAGCAGGGCCAGAGAGGATGATTCTCCTCTTTGTCGGAGCCCTTGGTCTACTTACCATTCTCAACACTTCGAGTGGATTCCTAAAATGGATTTGGGTGACCTTTCTTCGACCTGGGAAGAATCTCAGCAAGTATGGTTCATGGGCAATAGTGACAGGCCCCACGGATGGGATTGGAAGGTCATTTGCCATTCAGTTAGCTCGTCGCAAGATCAATTTGGTCTTGGTTGGAAGAAGTCCTTCCAAGCTCAAAGACCTTGCAGATGAATTACAGGCCAAATACAAAACCCAAGTCAAAACTATTGTGGTGGATTTCACTGGAGATCTTATAGAAGGCATGAACAGAGTAGAGGAGGCCATTAATGACTTGGATGTTGGAATTCTGATAAACAATGTTGGGATGTCCTACCCGTATGCCAGGTTCTTTCATGAAGTTGATTCTCAGCTTCTCAAAAACCTCATAGCAGTGAATATAGAGGGTACTACTAGAATGGTCCACACTGTGCTCCCTGGAATGTTGAAAAGGAAGAAGGGTGCTATCGTGAACATTGGCTCTGGCGCTGCTACAGTTATTCCTTCTGATCCTCTCTACACTGTCTATGCTGCCACCAAAGCGTAAGGATCTTTGGTTCTTTTTCCATGTGGTTGTGTGTTTTTGATGTTGATTTTCTTTCAGGAGTTCTTCTTGTATGGAATAATATTGGATAGAAAGATTTTATTTTGCATCACGTGGGGAATGTTGTTGATTGGATAGGTTTTGCTGGTTTGTCTAGAAAGGTCCAGTTGCCAAGTTCTTTTGTGAATTATATTGGGAATCGAACTGCAATGCTTGTTATCTTTGGGGTTGAAATGTTAATTATAATGGCAATTGAAGTGTAATGCTTGTTATCTTTGGGGTTGAAATGTTAATTATAATGGCAATTGAAGTGTAATGCTTGTTATCTTTGGGGTTGAATATATAGTGTGTTACTGGGTTCCAAATGTGGTTGGAAAATATGCACGGTTGGGTTCTTAATTGGAATGTGGGCTAATGAATTCAGTTTCTTTTTGTGGCCTGCATTTGAAGCTAAGACTAATCTGTGATAGCGTTTATGTTAGGTTTGTTACATGGAAGAATGACAAATGTTTAAGGCATTCTTAAGATGGGGTGTGTTTTGGGTATGATCTATGTTTTAGATCTGCAGTTGGATTCCTCCTGGATTTATGCTTCACGTATAAGGTGTTTAAGTCTAAAATCGGGAGAAATATATTGCAAACAAATGAAGCTACGAAATTTTTTAATTACAGAGAGATGGATATTTTTCCTTTCTAAGGCAGGGAAAATTTGAGTGGTTAATGCCATGGTCTTTTATGGGATTAAACTGAAAGGGTTGTTTTAATATATTGGGATTCTTTGTTGTTCAAATATTTGAAAGGATCGTTAAGGAAGGTTTGTATGTTGGTAAGATTGGGATTCTAAGCTGAATTCGTAAGGTTGTTGCTGAGATTTGATACATGAATCAAAATTTTCATATATTTGTTAACAGGTATGTGGACCAGTTTTCAAGGTCACTTTATGTGGAATACAAGCACAGTGGAGTTGATGTGCAGTGCCAGGTATGTCATCATTTGTTTCTGAAGTAATGTCATTTAAATTTTTTAGCATCTTTAATTTCCTCATCCAAACATGAAAAAAAGAAATGCTAGAAAGTGTGATGTCGATGTGGTAATTTAATTCTCACTAGATGGTGCTCTATTCTTAGTTGCCAGCAAGCTTGATGGCAATATATTCTTAATGGCACTGGTATGATTTATTATCACTTGGTTGGGGAGTCAGAAGTTTGTATTGGATTGAGGCTGCTCAAATAATTTCTCAAATAATTCCAGAAATTAGAATGAATCACTTATTTTCATGACATGGTCTCCAGGAATATCAGATATTATTTTTCCAGTACATTGGAGTGTTCCCTTTTCTTATAAAATAACCGTGCCAATATAGGGAATTGGCATGATGACCATGGTTGGTATTGCCAATCCTAGTGTTTCAACACCATTGTAGGTCAGTTTCCTTTCCTTTAGAAGGTTACTTTGTTAGAATTGACATACTGATGCAATCATGTAAGCACAGGGTATCCTATACTACACTAGCGATTGCTATTTCAGTGTCATAATGACAATACACAAATCTGCTAATTGTTCTTAGAATGTACTCTAAGGTACATCTTGTTAAAATGATTAAGATTACTATAACTGCTTCTCTGCATGTAGAGATGTTTTTTCGTTCTGCAATAGGACTTATCATACCTAATGGATGAGCTCAGAAAATGTCTTAGAACTATTTGACACAACTTGAGTGGAACTGTTGGGCCAGGATTTCCCAAATTAGACGAGATAATGGTGCCTTTCTAAGATGAGACCTTTATTATACAACTGCGATGCATATGTTCAAGAAGAGACTGATGCCATTGGTACTCTTAAAAGTAAAAAACTCTACTGTTACTTTAAACTCATTCCCTGATATAGTTGGGTCAGCAAGTTTGCCACTTACCAGAGTATGGTAATGCTTGGCCTTATACACTGTGCATTCTAGTTGTTGCCGAAGTAGTCCATCCACTATCATTCTTAGTGTCAGTAGTTACTGGCTATTGCATCCCTTCTCTTTTGCTTCCAATTGTCCTTGGTTAACATTGATTGCGCTTGGTATGCCATGGCTGTGAATAAGCCTGGAAGAATGACTTGTGATTCAATTTCAACCATTTTCAAATTGATAACTATCTCACTGTTTCACTGTGTTCTGTATTTAGCACTATCTGGTTTCTCTCATATAGGTTGTGGACAATGTGAACTGCTTTTATAGCTATGTCTGTCCAACTGTGTTTTCTTGATTAAAATTGATCACATCTACTCCCATCACGTATGTCTTTTTTCCGTGCTTTTTGTGGAGCTGTGGTTGTCCCGAGCAAGTATAACTGCTGCTGTGGTGGTCTGAATATGTGGTTTGAGTTATCAAATATTATCCAACTGTGTTTTCTTGATATGGTCAACCATATCTAGTCCTGTCATGTATGTCTTTCTTCCATGCTTTTTCTGGCAGCTGTTGCTGTCCTGAGCGAGTAGAACTGCTGCTGTCGTGGTATGAATCTTTTGTTTCCATTATTTCCCCGAGATTAAAATAACCCCTGCAAGAGAGTAATTTTGTTCTAAATAGTTCCATCTCTATTCACAGCAATTGCTTATCATTGCAAGGTGACCAATACAGGGGGTTTTGTGAGTTTGTTGTTAAATGTGACTGCACAGCACTTGGCTAAGGTATAGCAGACCCAGTCCCTACTTTTAGAACTGGGGCACAATTTCCACATGGCATGGAAGAATCGTATTTATCCACAAGCTTCTTTGGTTTCCCTTGCCATACTGAGTCTTAAGCATTGAGGGTTTTATGCACACTTGCTTATAGACATACTTACAGAGTGCGAGCAACTTTCAAGAATGGAATGCAGAATTAGGAATTTATCATATCAAATTTAATTATATAACATAAAAGAAATCCAAGAAGAGACATAACACTCCTCTTAAGCTAAACAGAACATGTAGAATGATTGCCAAGGGAGCAGTCACTACTCAACTGCAAGCATTTCTGCTAGAATGCACCCTGAGCTTGGGTTGTGAGATGGCAAGAGGCTATGGCTGAGCTATCTGAATTCTGCATGGTTACTCACAAATTCATTCAAAGCTAGGCTACTTGGGAGCGGGAGTGGGGAGCGACATTTTCAAAAGCTTTTGGGTTGGGAGCAATTTTTATATAATATATATTTTTATATATTTTGATGCATATATGTCAACAAAAGCATGTAGAATGATGAATTAGTGATAAAAAACATAAAAACATGGATTAAACCATATAACATCATTCATCTAGTAGTTATAATCTTCATCAATCACAGGTCCACAAATTACAAGTTCTCATTTATATAGCATGTGAGGATGGATATAACCAAAATAGCATAGGGTGCAATCCATCTCTGAACCGAAAATGCATCAACAAACAGGATCTAGATGGCTTCTAGTATCCAAAAAAATCATGCTACAACAAATACCTACATATCATCAAAATCATTGCCTATCTTGGGATCCTTGTCATTAATATCAGCCTCTTAGCATTGACATAACATAGAAACAACATAGCATGTCAAGTCAAGATTTTGTTTGAGTGATGGGTACATTTTTAGTAGGGTCATGATAGAGGAGTTCTACAACCAATGTCACTAACATCAAGGTACATAGAGGGCTTGGTGCTCTTGATTAAATACGAGTTCCATACTTTAGTACATGACAAATCCAATGGAAACATTGCAATCCCCCCAATCCTGAAATCCTGAAAAACTGATAAGTCTGCTGGATTTTGAGTGAGATTTAAATTCCTACTTTCTTCGTATGAAATCCAATGAACCACTCTCAAACATCCTGAGTCACGTCATGGTAATGTTAAAAATTTAAGTAAACTTCTCCTTTAAGAATTTAACATTACCATGAATTGCATATCAATACTAGGGCCCTAGGCTTGAATATTAGGCTGCCCCACTAAAAATTCTTGTTTCCAATCTTCAATAGCTCTCTCTATTACTCCCAAGTTGGCAGGGAGTGCAAATTTCCTTGCTCCAAAGGTTATGTACACGGCTCAATACCAAAATAGGGAAGAAAGCAAACAAAACAGCTGGAACCTCTGCAAGCCCATTTGCTGGACAAGGTGAAAACAATAACAGCCCAAGACCTCAGAAGAAAGAAATACTGCAGCAGTTAGCTGGACAGCCTTTCTAGTACCACATAGTACAAGATCTCTTGTGAGTCTAATCCTTGAAGTAAGGATCCAATATTTGCTAGAACTATCACGATCAAGGACGTGCCATGAAATGACTTCACAGCCATTATCTGACTCAATCCATCTCTGCTATCCTCTTACAGGAACACAAATTTTGAACAATAACAGCTGAAGGCCTTACAAGAAAAGAACTATTGCAGCAGTTAGCCAGACAGCCTTGTTAGCTCCAACTAGTACAAGACCTAATCCTTGCTAGAACTAACAAAATCAAGGATGTACAATTAAACTACTTCACTGCTATTATCTGCCTCAATCCACCACTGCGAACGGTGCAATCCCCTTACAAGAGCAGGAATTTTCTTCTTATACTCAGCAATCACCCTCGATAGTTCTCTTTCACAATGGAGATCCAAATGTTTGAATCTGGTACGGGAATTCATCCTCAAGTAGTAAGTTCTCCCTTGTCACCCTTTAGCTAGCATGATCTCCTTGTGAGAATAATCTTGCCAAAAAGAAGTTGAGCATCTAAGTAATAACTAAAGAACTCCTCCAAAGTTTCAAGAAGATGTACACATAGTAGGAGGGTGGTAGGCAAGCATTCAAGTGCATGGGAGTGAGGTGTATTCCTTGAGCCTCGAGGCATTTGTTTCTCTAGCTACTTTTTGCAATTGAAAGGATAGTAAGTTTAGTGGGAGCCACTCGTCATATCATAGCTCTCCCTCCAGCTCACTCCCAAAACAACTATATTCCATATTTTTATGTTATTTTATCTTTGTTTTAGATTTTATATCATGGTTACATCATTCTTGTACTTCAGCATTTAGACCCCATCAACTTAAGAAAACGAAAAATGTCCCTAGGTGAACTAACATGTTCACTAGTGGAGCCTTGGCCTTTATCTCCCACTTGGCAACTTTTACATGGTCAAATGACTTAGTATGCACAATATTTACAACATAAGATTCCTTTTTGTAAGTTTCACAAGACTTAGGCACCTAAACACCATACTCACACCATCATCCATGTACCATAATGGAACAGCAAAATGGGGGTCTCCCACTTGGCAACTTTTACATGGTCAAATGACTTCGTATGCACAATATTTACGACATCAGGTACCTTTTTGTGAGTTTCACAAGACTTAGGCACCTAAACACCATACAAACACCATGATCCATGTACCATGAAGGAACAGCAAAATGGGGTTGTTACATCTCTATTTCCCAATTGTTTATGATATATTGGGCTGAAATATATTGGCAATTGTTATTGTTTTATTATTCATTAATTCTGGGCATGTGAGTGGTTGCCAGGGTGCGAAGGCACACACAACAAGTGGTAAAAAGGAATCATTTGGTGACCTATCCTTGAAATATGGTTCTTGTAATGTGCAAGAATCCTGTTACTGTGATACACTGTTAGACTAAGGATTAATATGGTGTCTAGTAGACATGCATGGCATGTTGTTATCAGTAACCCAACCAGAAGTACACAGATCGAAGCATAGAGGTTATTTCTTGGGCTACATAGTCTGAGAAATCAACCAGCATCATGCTGGGCTGGGCGAACCAATGTTGTTTTCTTTTTACTTGTCAGGTCGTTTTGTTTGCTCATCACTGTTTTAAAGTTTCCTCATGGTGAAACGTTCAAGTCAGATTGTTCTAGCGGTATATCTATTTTCCCTGTTTTACATTTGTAAATTTTTGCAGATTGATCCCTTAAGAGATAAAGAGAATATTATGCAGCTAATAGATGCTGAGACATTCAAATATTGGCTGTGTTTGTGCAACAGGTTCCCTTGTATGTAGCTACTAAAATGGCCTCCATCAAGAAAGCTTCTTTACTTGTACCTTCTGCTGATACTTATGCACGTGCTGCCTTAAGGTGGGTTGGTTATGAGCCAAGATGCACCCCTTACTGGCTGCATTCCATCATATGGTGGTTGGCAAATGCACTGCCTGAACCTTTTGTGGATGCATATCGGTTAAAGTTCTCTCTTGGTATTCGCAAGAGGGGCCAGTTGAAGGATTCTAGGAAGAAAGAATGAGGAATAAGTTCTTTGCTGTGTCAGTAACTTTCAGTTGGTATTGTTTACAAGCTTTAATTCTCCAAGTAGTGTGAGCAACAAGTTCAGATGAATCCACATTAAGACCTTTCCATGTTACGCCTCTGCTATTTCCGTTTCAGTTATTAGTTATGATAGACTTCTCTGGTGCAACCGGTCTATTACGGTTACCTTCTTTCAGTACATGGAAAAATAAATTTCAAAACATTTAAAGAGTTAGTTATTGGTTTTGCATTCTGTTTGTCAGTTCATTTTAATCTGGATTTTTTGTGTGCCTCTAAATCCCTAAGATTGTGTTATCAATTTCCTTTCATATTTATTATTTTCGAAAAGTTATCAGATACTCAAGAACTTTCAGGTCAATTTGTACCAGTACCCTAAAAAGAGAGGCTCTTCCCTCCATGAAACTTCTGTTGGAAGTGGTATTTAATTTGGATTGTAGTTTTTACCTGAAAGGCATCGTGACTGCAAAATACTCAGGGTGATATAATATTATCTGCTTGCAAAAGCATAGATCAATTTGTTGCAACTTTAAAGTCGGTACTGTGTTTATTTATTGACATGAGGTCTGTACTGTGGATGGTGCTATCATCTTATTTATCCTTGGCATTTGTGGATGGTGCTATTGTAGCCAAGTCTTTCTTGATCACCTAATTTGTAGTGACAACCACATTCTTACTTTGAATGTAAGGCTTCACTCCAAAGATACGTGACTACACTTATTGGGAATTGCTACTTGTTTGTAGATTGTTGTGCACCTAGTTTTTGTTAAATATTAGACCTTAAGTACATGAACTTTTTATGTGTATGTTCATAATTTCTCTAATATTGCTATATTATTATATGGTGCAGTCCAATTGTTCTACATTTTTGTTTTTTCGTTATAATCCAGTGATACAATTTTTGATGAGATTGTAATTTTTTGTTGTTTAAATTGCATTTTGAATGCATCAATCAGTTCAACACCCTATAAAGTCTGTGGGGCATTCAAATTCAAATTGTCTAGACTCCATGCTAATTTTAGATAGCAATGGTATGTTCTATGCTTGCAACAATTACTTCAATGTCCTTTAGTTAGCCCAATGGAAATTTCCAATTTAATTTCCAATAGCAATCACATTAATCATCACATTGACAGTGACTGTAGATAGAACATGAACAATAAAAGCAGAAGACAAGCCACGACAAGAGACCACTAGAATTTGGCAAATGCTAGGGAAAAACCCCAAGACGGGAAAACGCATTGATCAATGTTTCTTATTATTATATCAAATGTTCACCAGAGAGAAAGAGTACAATAATACAGAGTCAAAGTCAAAATTGAATTGCCAAATCACTGTCCAAAACAACGCTGTCAAATTTGCAATTCTGTCCTCAGTCAACAGTAGTCAAATCAGCCCTAACCAAAAAGCCAGCAACAGTCAAAATGTTGTCAGACTTCCCCAAAACCTCTCGGTCAAAGGAGAGGAACTCGACCTCTCTTGTTGGTCAAAGTCAGCCCAAAATAGTCAACAAATCTGCAGTCAAATTTGGTCAACCTGAAGTCAACTTTGCGATCAAACAAGCTTGTGGTCAACGCAGGTCAAAGTGTCCAGATCACCTCAGTTTTTCTACCAATAAATGTGGCCTACTGAGACAGATATTCTCCCAAAAAATTGAAGTCAAAAACTGCCTCGAAATTCAAAGTCAACATTGGTCAGACCTTGGTCAAACTACACAAAAACTTCAGATTTTTCGGCTTTGTAATTTTTGTCCTTTTCTACTACATGTGAAAAAAATCTGCTGCCCAATATTTGTACGAACCAATCAAATGAGGAGAGAGAAGGACGTGTGAGTTGATGAGGTGCCAAATGAGGTTTGAGGTCATCCTTATTTATACAAGTTGTTGAGGGTCAAAAGACATGTCTGTTGGGCTTCATGAACCTACATGATGATGTGGCCGACTTTGACAATTTGCATGTGTGGGCTTCACTTCAAAAACATATTTTTCTTTGTCCAAATTGAGTGATCTTTAGGTCGATTTTGGTCCTCTCGAAAATAGAAATTCAATGCAATAATTATCTCTTTCAAATGAGCTGTCCAAAGTGGAATTTGGCCCTAGTTGCCAATTTTAACACTCCCTTTCAACTAGGGAGAATTCCACCTGCCAATATCTGACCATTGATCATCATGCTATCTTGTCATTATGTACCATATTTGCATCTCATCTCAACTCCGCTGGACACTGATATAGATAATGAAGAAGAATTGATCGAGAGCGAGTCACAAAACTTTACCACGCTCCATTAACAAAAGTCAATCCACATAACCAGGGGTAGAACCCCAATCGGACTTGATCCCAGATCAAGTTGTTGAACACCATGCATCCTATAGACATAGGGAGTACGTCAATACACGATGTGTCCGTCTGTAGTGCTATGGTGTCTATCCACTTTTCCCAACTCTTTGGCCAGTGCTATGGTGCCTATCCACTTTTCCCAACTCTTTGGCCAGATGAGAGGTACTTCCCAAGGGTCTTGGACTACATGGATAGGATGTATGTTGGGGCTTTTGCAGGAGAAGGTGAACCACTCACCCTGCTCATATGCCATAGGAGAAGGTGAACCACTCATCCTATGCATATAGGGGAAGGTGAACCACTCATCCTATGCATATAGGGGAAGGTGAACCACTCACCCTATGCTCTCATATATCATCATGGGGTATCACAGGGAAGGCGAACCACTCACCCTGTGCACAACGTATCTATAGGGGAAGGTGAACCACTCACTCTATGGTCACACATAACTCCAAGAAGTACCCCAGGCCCCTAGGAGCTCCCAGAGCTCAATGTCCAACTTAAGCAGGACCCTCATGGTAGGGTCCTTCCACGACTCCAAGTCTCTCTAAGAAGGTTAAGAATTTGACCTTCCCAAAGGGCTTCGTGAGGATGTCAACTACCTGCTTGTCAATCTTGATGTGTTGGAGCCTTATTGCTCCCTGTTGTACGATATCTCAGATAAAGTGGTACCTGATATCAATATGCTTGGAACAGTCGTGGAACACAAGATTCTCTGAAAGGAGAATCCTATTGGTTATCACAATAAATAACATTGGTATCTAGCACGTGCCCAAATAGCTCACTGAAGAGCTTCCTCAACCAAACAACTTCACAATAGGCCATGCTAACTGCAATGTATTCGACCTCAACGATGCTTAGAGCAACTGATTTCTGCTTCTTACTCATCCAAGAAATTGAAGCAGATTCCAAAAAAAAGTAACATCCCGACGTGCTTTTTCTATCCACCACACTACGAACCCAGTCAACATCATAATATCTATGTAGCCTCAAATTCTCGACAATGTATCTCAATCCATAGTTGACAGTGCCACGAAGATATCTTAAGAGATTCTTAGTAGCGACCCAATGTATGTGATGTGGCTCAACCATAAATTGATCTAAGTATTTACAACAAAGCATATGTCTGGAAAAGGGTTTACCAAGAACATCAAGGCCCCCATAAGTTGTCTATACACGACAGGGTTTGCCAATTCAGGCCCAACAACACTTCCACATAGCTTTTTGAAGTTGAGTTCCATCGGAGTAGACAGAGAGTTGCATTCCACCATCCCACATCTCTTTAGCAGCTTCACATTGTATTTCCTTGAGAAAGGAAAATCTCACTTGACTTTTGTTAGACCTCCAAGCCTAGGAAGTAATACATCAGCCCTAGGTCCTTCATCTCAAACTTAGAAGTCAACTCCCTCTTGCATTAACAAATGAGAGGGTTTGTCCCTATTAGAAATAGATCATCAACATAAAGGACCAAAATAAAAGGCATGTCCTTTTCAACCTTGAAGTATAGATTTGGATTAACATAACTTCTAGTAAACCCCAACTTCATAAGATAGCTATCAATTCTTTCATACCAAACCCTAGGGGCTTACTTCAACCCATAGAGCGCTTTCTTCAACCTGCATGCATGTTGTTAATTTTTGGCAGCTCAGTCACAAATTCCCACCATGGGACTAGATTCCTTTTTTTGAGAGGACCAATTTTAACCTTTGAAGCACTTGATTTGGACAAGGGAAAGTGGATTTTTGAAGTGAAGCCCACCATTGCACAAATTGTCTAGTCGGCCTAGGGAGACTAATTAGCCCTCCTCCAACACTTATAAATACAAGTGACCTCCAACTCATTTGGACATACATAAACTCACAACTTCTCATCTCTCCTCTCCTCATTGGTTCGTACAAATTGCAGGGTCTCTTCACACATGTGGGCTAGAAAGGAAGGATAAAATTTCAGGTGGATGAAATCTAAAGCAGACTACAACTTTGACTAGCGTTGACTTTGATTTTCTGGACTAAATTTTTTGTTTGATCTTTTGAGGGCATTTCTGTCTTGGTAGGCCATAAATTTTGGCACAAAAACTGAGAAAGTCTGGGCACTTTGACCGCAGGAAATTGCAGATTTTGACCACAGTTTGGTGGAGTTTGCCTTCATTTTTGACTCACTGTGAGTGTGAAAATTTCGTTTTTCATAGGCTGAGTTGACTGACACTAAGACCGAGAAAATCTGGGTGGTTTGACCAAGTGATGACCACAAGAAATTGGAGATTGTGACAACAACTTTCTCTCTCCTTAACCGATTTTGATAGGGATATCTTTGACTATTTTGGGCTTAACTTGACCAACATTCAAGGTCATATTTATTGTTGCTTTGACCAAGTTAATTGGAGGGTTGACCATTGATTGTTGTGGACTGGTTAGGGTAGACTTTGACTACTGTTGACTTGGACAAAATTGCAGATTTGAGACAGTTGACCAAATTTGACTTTTCATCATTGGTATATTGGATTTATGGTTGGTTGACTTGGTTGATAGTCAAAGCCTTTGACTTTGACTCTTGTTGATAGATATTGTTCATTGTATTCTCTGCTGAACATTTTATGACAATCTAATAGAAGAAGAATTACAAAGGGTTTTCCCCCTTGTGGGGTTTTTCCCTAGATCTTTGACCAAACCGGTGTCTCTTGTTGATGTGTTGATTGTCTCCTATTTGTCATTGCATTTACTGTTCTATCTTCAATTACTGTTGATGAATGGAAGAATTAATTACTGTTGAAAAGATTGCTAATTGAAGAATTAACATGGTATCAGAGCTAAGGTGAAGGACAAGCCCATAAGAAGACGAGTTGAAGCAATCATCTTTGGAAAGTTGAAGGAGCCTATCTAATCAAGTCAAGATGTCTTCCTCATTCTTCAAGGGACATGAGAAGTTGGGTGACTCATCAAACTTTGTTGCATGGAAGGTTAGGTTGGAGATCATAATTGATAACAATGATGTTTTGGAATTCATTCAAGGAAAAGTACCTAAGCCTTTGGAGAATGCTTCCGCTATTGTCAAGAACAAGCACAAGAAATGTGAGTTAAAAGAAAAACAAATTATCGTTGATGGTTTACAAGATCATTTACTTGCTTATGTTGGGAATTTGAATAAGTCTAAGGACATGTATGATAAGTTGGTCGGCCTGTATGAAGAACACTTTGAATGAAATCATGACCTTGAAAGATCAACAGAAAGACACGAAAATGAATAAAGGAGAGATTGTGCAATCTTATATCATGAGGATCTCTTGTCTAAAAGATCAATTGCAGAGAGTTGGAAAATCTGTACCTGACAAGGAATTGGTTATTGTGACTCTTAGAGGTCTCCCTCCTGTTTGGGAAACCTTCATTACTACCATTAGCAACAACAACAATTTTCCGTCATTTGATGAACTTGTTGGAAAGCTCACTCAAGAAGAATCCAGGATGATTTCAAGAGGGAGAATTCAAAAGCATGGAGAAGAAGAACCCGCCACATTTGCTACTCAAGATAAAAGGAAAAGGGGAAAAGGAAGATCATCTAGTTCGAAAAGGTCCTCTCCTGATTCAAGGGACTCTTATAGAAGACTAAGGGATGTCGAATGTTTCAATTGTCACAAGCGTGGTCACTATGCCCGAGACTGTTCGAAAAAGAAAGATTCTCTAAGATTCGATCAAAGCTACTACAACAAGAAGTATGATGATAGAAGAAATGATGATCGAAAAAGTGATGATAAAAGAATGCAAGATAATAGAAGAGAGAGAGATGATCAAAGAAGAGATATCTTGGATGATCCTGAAGAAAGTCCTCGTCCTCGAAAGAAGTCAAGAAACTCCAGGTATGAAAGTAACGTAGCTACTATCCCATCTGAATACATTCTTATTTCAACCTTTCTAGTTCTTCTCCTCTGGATTTGTACAATACCTCGCTGGTTGATAGTGGGGCTTCTAGACACCTCACCGAGTATAAGGAATTTCTCTCAAATCTGGTTGAGAGGGAGACTGGTTTGAAGATTATTCTCGGGACAACTCTACATATTCAGTGATGGGCTTTGGTACTGTCATATTTGATTTGGACTATGGAAAATCTATTATTCTTCATGAAGTAATGTATGTTCCAGAATTAAAGAAGAACCTGATATCTATTTTTGCCTTGGAAGATAATGGAATGAGAATAGCCTTCATTAATGGAAAGGTTCTCTCCTGGCTGAAGGGATCCTATATGAAAGATTCCTTTACTTTGGGATCTAGAGTGGGAGGACTATATAGAGTCATTGGAAGACCTCTTCTAGCAAAGATCCATGACACCAATCATCAGAGTAAGATATGGCACCGAAATAAAAGGAAGTCCAGGGGACCATTCCCCTCTAATAGGATCAAGTCCGATGATAATTCTGAACATGATATTGGAGCAGTGAGAGAACAGGTTTGGAAGGATACTATGGCCGAAGAATCAATTATGAAGAAAGATGTTTGGGACATTAGCTTTGAAAGGTACAAGGAGGAAGTATGTATCGATCAATCTCAAAGGTTTGATGTACATGACAAGAAGTCTCTCATTAGCAGTTTGAAGCAAGCACCCTGAGCCTATGCCCGTATTGACAATTACTTGGTGAAGCTTAATATCTCAAGAAGCAAACTGGTCCAAGGTATGAATTTGACTTTGACTTTATATATTGACGATCTATTCCTGACAGGTAGCGGGCCTTCGATGATTAAGCATAGGAAGGATTTTGTTTGAGATATACTTATGGAGATATGAGTCTATATGATACACAAAATTTCGTCATACTTCAATTGATGAGCATATTGTAGCATGGATTGATGTGACCCTTCCGAACAAGGGGTCCGGGTTGATCGAGGACACTGAGCCGACTCTTCCTCCCCTGTTTGAGCTCCTAGGGTGAGGAATTGACATGTAAAGCTCTTGGGGTTGAGGGATCTTTGGACAATAGGGTGTCACCCCTATCTGTCAACCATAGTGTTGGAGATGTTGCTCCCCTATCTTGGTCAATACAGAGTATACCCTAGTTGGCATCTGTGTTTCCCACCCATTTGGCCGATGGGCGCTGGCTGCTTGAGTTTGGCCCGATCCTTACTATTTATGATAAGTGGCATCCCGTTCAAGCTAGAGATGCATGTGTTATACCACTTGACTCTTTTGGGTCATGTTGGGAAGATTGGCATAGGTTTCTCGGGTCATAGCATTGGCTCCCCACTGGCATTAGAGGAAATTCTAGCCTAAAAGTGCCCATGAAATTTTCACTTACATAATACGTAAACCAATCAAAATCCTTTAAATTAAAAAAGAGGCTCAAGTAAATATTTTGGAGGGCAAATAAAGAAAACTACGTTTTTTAATTGTATTTTTGGCTTATTTCCTTACAGGGTTACTCAAATTTCAAGTGTAGACACTTGTTGGATGCACAATTAAATTCCGCATCCAACGAGTACCCATTATGCATACTTTTGAAAACACCCACATTGATAAAAATTGAAGATACGTGTTGAACACACTTTTTTAATGTATCTTCAATTTTTATCAATGTGGGCGTTTTCAAAAGTATGCATAATGGGTACTCGTTGGACGTGGAATTTAATTTCGCATCTAACGAGTGTCTACACTTGAAATTTGAGTAAACCTATAAGAGATAAGCTAAAAATACAATAAAAAAGTAGTTTTTTTCTTTTCCCTCCAAAATTCATCACTCTTATTTTTTTATTATTTTTCCTTAGGAGGCCACTTTTAGGCTAAAATTTCCTCTAATGCAGAGTTTCCCGGGTCATAGCATTGGCTCCTTGCTGGCAGATTTTCTTGGGTTGTAGCATTGGCTCCCCGCTGATAGAGTTTCTCGAGTTGTAGCATTGAATCCGCATTGGCAGAGTTTCCTAGGTTGTAGCATTGGCTCCCCGCTGGCAGAGTTTCCCGGGTGGTAGCATTGGCTCCCCGCTTGCAGAGGTTTCCGAGGTCGTAGCATTGGCTCCCTGGTGGCAGTGATTTTGGGTGGTAGTTAGTGGCTGCCCGATGGATAGTGGGTGGTAGCTGAAGCCCCCCTATGATTCTTCTTCTTTAAATTTGAGAAAGTTTCAATAGATAGAGTCGAGCAAAGATGAGATATGATGGGATTACATGATGCAGTTGGAATTTCTCCCTAGCTGAGAGAGAGAGAGTGTTAATTTTTGGCAGCTTAGTGACAAATTCCAACCATGGAACTAGAGTCCTCTTTTTGAGAGGACCAATTTCGACTTTTGAAGCACTTGATTTGGATAAGGGAAGGTGGATTTTTGAAGTGAAGCCCACTGTTGCACAAATTGTCAAGTTGGCTTAGAGAGACTAATTAACCCTCCTCCAACGCCTATAAATACAAGTGACCTCCAACTCATTTGGACATACATCAAATCACAACTTCGCATCTCTCCTCTCCTCATTGCTTCGTACAAATTGCAGGGTCTCTTCACATGTGTGGGCTAGAAAAGGACGGAATTTCAGGTGGACGAAATCTGAAGCAGACTGCAACTTTGACCAACATTAAATTTGATTTTCTGGGCTAAATTTTGGTTCGATATTTTGAGGGCATTTCTGTCTTGGTAGGCCACAATTTTTGGCAGAAAAACTGAGGAAGTCTGGGCACTTTGACCGCAAACCTATCGCAGGCTTGATTGCAGGAAATTGCAGATTTTGACTACAGTTTTACTGAGTATGCCTTCATGTTTTGACTTTCTTGGAGTGTGAAAATTTCGTTTTTTAGAGGCCGAGTTCACTGGAACTAAGACCGAGAAAATATAGGCAGTTTGACCAAGTGATGACTTCAGACTTTGACTGCAGGAAATTACAGATTGTGACAACAACTTTCTCTCTCTCCTTTAACTGATTTTGATAGGGATATCTTTCACTGTTTTGGGCTAAACTTGACCAGCATTAAAGGCCGCATTTATTTCTTCATTGACCAAGTTAATTAGAGGGTTGACCATTGACTATTATGCACTGGTTAGGGCAGACTTTGACTATTGTTGACTTGGACAAAATTGCAGATTTGAGATAGTTGACCATATTTGACTTTTTGTCATTGGTATATTGGATTTATGGTTGGTTGACTTGGTTGATAGTCAAAGCCTTTGACTTTGACTCTTGTTGATAGATATTGCTCATTGCACTCTTTTGAACATTTTAAGAAAATCTAATAGAAGAATAATTACACAAGGTTTTCTCCCTTGTGGGGTTTTTCCCTGTTCTTTGAACAAATTGGTGTCTCTTGTTGATGTGTTGATTGTCTCCTATTTGTCATTGCATTTACTGTTCTATCTCCAATTATTGTGGATGAATGAAAGAATTAATTACTGTTGAAAATATTGCTAATTGAAGAATTGAATTGGGCTAAAGTAATTGATTATGAATAGAGCAGTGTAAAAATTAACAAGTTTTCTCCGATCTTGTACCTCAAACCCCTGAGGTTGTTCCAAGTAGACTTCCTCTTTAAGTGAGCCATGCAAGAAAGTAGTTTTGATCTCCATTTGATGTATGATCCATCCTTGATTGGCAACGAGAGCAATAATAGATTGGATAGTGATATATCAGACAACCGGTGCAAATATTTCGTCATAGTCCACTCCTTCCTTTTGAGACAAACCATGGGCTACGAACTTGGCCTTATATATTTCAACACTTCCATCAATTCCATGTTTAATTTTGTAAGACCATTTAAAGGTGACCATGGACTTGTCCTTAGGTCTAGGCACCACGTCCCATACATCATTTTTTCATGATAGATTCATATTCCTTATTCATCTCATCCTTCCATACTTGGTGTTTTACAACTTCTTCGAACGTGCATGGTTCAACTTGAACAATACTACTCATAGTAGCCAAATACTTTTGATGCCTGTTCGCTTTTTACTTTCGCGAAATGTCCCTCTTGGAGCAGTATGTTTTTCAACATCTTCGAGAGTATCTTTGAGCCATAATGGTCGTTTCCTTGAGGTAGAGGGATCACTAGGTGGTGGATCAATAAGATCCATCGGGCATAGGCTCATCCATCAGAGGTTCGTCTTGTTTTTCAGCAGCGTTATCATTGTCTTTCCTTGAGATGGGGAGATCTCTAGCTTTCCCTCGGGTAGTGTCTTCATCAAAGGTAACATCATGAACTTCCACATTTCTTTGACTAGGTACATAGATTCTATATGCCTTTGAGTTCATATCTAACGGATATACCTTTCTTCTTGAAAGCTTCTAACTTATTCCTTTTCTCTTTAGGCGCATGAAAGTATACCGGACAACCAAAGATTCTAAAATGAGAAACATCAAGTTTCTTACTAGTGAAAACTTTTTTGGGTGTCTTGAAATCCAAGGCTTGATGTTGGCTCCTATTTTGAACATATACAACAATGTTTGTGGCTTCTCCTCATAAGAACTTTGGTATTTCTTGATCATAGATCATGGCACAGGTCGCTTCCATAATTGTTTGATTCTTCCTTTCATTGATGCCATTATGCTCAGGAGTGTATGGAACAATTGTCTCCCTCTTAATGCGAACCTCTCTGCTAAAGTCATTGAATTCATTTGATACATATTCAGTTCCATTGTCGGTCCTCAACGACTTGATCTTCTTCCTTGTTTGATTTTCCACCAATGTCTTGAAAGAACGAAACCATTTGAACACTTCATCCTTCCTCTTCAAGAAATAGATCCATGTTTTGCGTGAGAAGTTGTTAATTTTAGGATAACATGTTTTTTGCAGAAGACAAAAGCTCCAATTCTCTCATCAACCCAATTATTAAATCATTAGCAATCACGTGAAACATTATCATGATGACAGTGACTGAGAACAGAACATGTACAACAAATAGCGAAGACAAGCCAAGACAAGAGGACACAATAAATTGGCTCAAGCCATGGAAAATCCCCAAGATGGGGAAAACCCTTGATCAAATATTCTTATTATTAATATCGAATGTTCAAGAGAGAGAGAAAGTACAATAACTTAAAGTCAAAATGACTTGACAATAGTAAGATCCAACCTTAGACAAGAAGATGGATTAGAAGGTTGTCATTCCAGTTCTTCGTTATCTATAGATACCCATGGTCTGGTTAGGGCTTCTTACAATATACAACTATCTTGCTTAACTGATTCAAAACACCTCCTTTAAGTGCGGTTTATCCAGGCATACTAGGAGCTCCCCTTCGCTGGTTTCTAGGGCTGATCTGAGATAGATTAAGCCCTCAAAACCCTCCTGAAGATAGTGACATATCTGAGCAGTCTTGTGACCTCAGAACAAGCTCATTTAGGCCTGCGTCTTAACTGAACCAAACCTCAGGGGCTGCAGCCTTCTTGCACAAGATGAACCTCATACAAGACAACCCTAAACTGTCTTCCAAACAATCCTCTGATCCACAACTACCTTCATGATGGATTTCGGCCAGCAAAGGATGGTGAGAACTGCCCAAAATTTCCTTTATGTCCTGCGGCTTACTTGACAGAAGCATCTCGACCTTGATGTAGAAGAGAGAGACCCAAAAACAACTAGCCCTTTATCCTCCTTCAAAAATTCGGCTATTTCAGACAAAAATGAAGCCCTTTCGATGTGTGAAATGAGGGAGACGACACTCCAATATATACAATTTGTTGTGGTCAAGAGACGTGACTATTGGGCTTATTGAGCTAACATATAGGTGAGGCCGACCTTGCTAATTTTACATGGGAGAAACATAAATTCAAAATCATACTTCTCCTTAGCCAAATTTGATGATCTTTATATCGATTTTGGTCCTCTCAAAAAGAGGAATTCAATGGAATGATTATCTCCATCAATTGAGCTAGCCAAAGTGGAATTTGGCCCTAGTTTCTAAATTCAACACTCCCTCTCAACTAGGGAGAAATCCACGTGTCAATCATGCCATCCTGTTGACATAAACCATCTCTGTATCTCATCTCTGCTTTGCTTTGCTGAACACTAATATGAATAATAAAGAAATAATCGATCGAGAGTGAGTCACAAGACCTTGCCACTCTCTACTGACAAAACTCAGTGCACATAACCATTAAGACTTGATCCCAAGTAATCAAGTTGAAGAAACATAATACATTCTAGACATAGGGAGTACTATAGTACACAATGCGTCCATCGGTAGTGCTATGGTCCCTATCCAATTTTCCCAACTCATTGGCTAGATGAGAAGTACTTCCCATGTGTCCCAGACAACATGGGTAGGATGATGTAGGAACACCAACAGGGAAAGAACATATCACATCCTGCTCATAATCCTTCGTAGGGAAAGGAGAAACCACATCCTACAAACACACATCACAACCACATGTAGGGAAAGGATGAACCACATCCTACAAACAAATATCACAACCGCTTGTAAGGAAAGGATGAACCCCATATAAACAAATATCACAACCACATGTAGGGAAAGGATAAACCACATCCTACATGCAAGCAAAACATAGAGAGTAGGGAAAGGATGAACCACGTCCTACGCGCATGCAAATAAACAATATTAGGAAGGATCGTACACGTGGGGAAAGGATGAACCATATCCCACCGACATGTCAACCATCAATTGTAGGGAATGAACATCCTACTTTTGGGGAAAGGATGAACCACGTCCCACTGACATGTCACCTATGCATCTCTAACTAGGGTACCTGCAAGAGAAGGTGAACCACTCATCTTGCTTATATGCCATACGAGAAGATGAACCACTCATCCTATGTATATGTCATCAACAGTAGGGGAAGGTGAACCACTCACCCTACACACGTGCTAGCAATCATAGGGGAAGGTGAACCACTCACCCTACACACATGTTAGCCACCATGGGGTATCACAGGGGAAGGTGAACCACTCACCATGTACACATCACACCACTAGGGGAAGGTGAACCACTCACTCTATGGTCGCTCATAGCTCAATAAGTAACCCAAGCCCCCAAGAGCTCCCAGAGCTCAATCTTCAAGAAAGGATCCATTCATATAGGGAATAGTGCCAAGCTGCTTTTTCTGAAAATCAAAACTAGATCAATGGGAGCCTCATAGCTCCATCCAACATCATATAGATGTATACATAGCAACCATATTGAATTATAATAGAGATCATGGCAGCGCTTAGCAATCTTCTACTTCTTGTATATCTTGATGAAGAAAATATTTGACTAATTTCACTCCCTCTTACTGAGGGAGAGCACAACCTAAAATTGTCTTTACAAAGTGCACTGTGTCTATCAGAAAACCAACTCATCGTGAGACTTGTCCACTTAAACATGCCATAAACCAGGTATGTCCTTCGATGTACCATACAAAGTGGTATGTGAAATATTGGATTCTCGGAATCTTCTTCTACAATATACAAAGAAGGTGTGCACAAAATGACTCACTGAAGAGATAACTCAAATGGCTTTACTGCTATATACATTCAGCCACTGAAGGGCTAACTCAAGTGGTTTTACTGCTATATACATTCAGCCTCAATAGTGCTTCCAGAGCAACCGAATCAAGAGATAAAGCACAAGATGTGCTCTTTCCATCTATCATACTGCAAATCGAGCCAACATCAGAATATTCATGGAATATTTGATTCCAACAATGTACCTCAAATGATAGATAATAGAATAGAGATGCCTCAATAAGCAATTGTCCAATATGAGAGGCTCATCCATAAATCGACACAAGGTTTTCATAGCGAGACATATGACTGAATAGATCTGCTAACATTATATCAGCTTGACATAAAATGTAGAATCTGACGAATATTGACGGCATAACATATTCAACAATAGGAAAAACCTTAGCAATACAAATCAAATATAGGTTCAATATGTTGAAATAAGGTATTGAAATCCTGAAGACCATACATCATTAAAATGTATTATGACTGTCATACATAATCATAATGGATAGACTTCTGACGAATATTGACGGCATAACAATAACACCTTACCTCAACGTTGGGTATTGAAATCCTGAAGACCATACATCATTAAAATGTATTATGACTGTCATACATAATCATAATGGATTCTGACTTCCTAGTAAAATAAACTACCTCAACGTTGGAGTTCTACTTAATCTATCAAGCAAGTCCTTGAACAAGTCATCCATATATCAACGACACATAATTTTGACAACTCATGTTCAAGGTCAAACCCTAGGAAGTGCCAAGCATATTGGTTCTCAACTTGTTGTGCATTATATTATCCAGTAGTCATCATTAGTACACTGGTTCTTGAACAAAGATTCTGAAACATCTCAATGTCATGCCTCAATAAAACACCTTTATTTCAACGAATAGAATATCTGAAAATGTAATAAATGAGATCTTTTGAGCTATTACACTTAGGGACAATGACTTGATATTCCAACCTTTAGAAGGGATATGGCAAGGTAAGCTACTGATAATCATCACATTCTTCAAACTTTTCTTATCTTATATTCTTCACCCCAGATATATTTCAACTAATAAGAAAAGTTGTCATAACACCTCTGCCATTCATCTTCATTCTTAGAATGGTGTCATTTAATCATATCTCGACAACTGTAGGGATTTTTGTGCTAGAGACTCAACCTAGTCAATAATACTTTTATGCAAGGTGTTGGACAACTTATAACATAGGTATATTCATTGCTACTGTGATAAGGTCATATTACAGGGGATAACTGTCCCTGGCTAAAGTATATCTGCTACATGAGTTTGACATATAGGTTGATCATAAGAAACCAAAATTTTTACGCCCTGAACAAGAAGACACATGAGATGATGTGAAATTATAGACAATTATAATCTGAGATCTGAGCTCACAATAATAACAGGTCTGAACTTGATTAGCTCTAAGTCACTGATCAATGAGCCATGATATACCACGATGTTATAACAATATAAAGCGATATATCTTGTTCACCATATCGTGGTTGATATAGGTCACTGAGATGAAGACCATCTTAACTTGAGGCATAAAACTTTGCCATTCACGTAGATAAGTCATACCTTTAATTTGAACCATAGAGTGTGAGTATTCAAGAAAGAAAAAGGTCGAATCATGGAGATTGAGCAGTGTATTTGATGTGAAGACATAATGAGTGACGTCATTAGAGTGAACCATGATGATAATAATATCATGTTATGGTTGATAACACGACATTAAAGAGATATATCGATGAATGAAGTTAGATATCCATAAAAAGAGACGCAATGCCCATAATCATACTCAGATGCTGCTGGAACAAGGTCTAGGTATATAGATATGTAGTCAACTTCATGTAGCCATATCAAGAGACTAATTTGACCGAGAGCAAGAGTTGAAAGTTCGAAGTCTACGGAGTGCGTAGATACCAAGCGGGCCAAGGATTCAAATGCGAGGTGCCGAAATAAATTGTAACGTTGTGCCGAGATCATTTGACAAGTCATAACTATTATGAAACATGAACTTCGAGAAAATATATTTATGGTGTGGAGATGAAGCATTATACCATGATTACTGTAAATATGATGTTGAGGTTGCCTATATATACTAGTGCTAGAATTATACTTGCCGGGATGATGCCATATAGAGACCACAATACTATAACATAGATATTATATATATATATATATATCCGAGACAAAGAATGGTCCTAAGAGTAGTTCATATATGATCGGATCATGCTAATATTTGCTAGGACAAAATCGATACATCATCTTAGAGCGAGATGTGCCTTAAGGCCTTTCAGACCTTTTTCTTCTAGGGAAAGCAATTTTTGTTGCGGATGCAAGATCTTATCCAAAACAAAGATGTGAGACCCATATCAGAGAGCAATAATATGGTCATAAGAACGAGGGATTCTTGAAATGAGAGACTTGAAGCCAATAAGAAGTACACAAAGAGAGGTCCAACTCATTGTGCCACAAAGTAAGACCATATCTTTGTGATGATCTTTCACGGAAAATCCCATCTAATTTGCGAACCACAGAACCATTACTATAGGCCATAGAGGATTTAAAGAATGACATTATATGCATTGCCTTGAGATGGTAACTTTGAGTGAGAGTATTGAAATGCCACAGTCTTGAATCAGAGAGCACGAGCTCCAAGGGGATTACCACAAAATTGCTTCAAAATAGATGCAAATGACCTGAAAGAAATATGAGCCAAAACATAATCGTAGAGCTTGATCTTTTTCGTAATGATCCTCATTTTCTTTGCAAGGGCCAAGATGAAGAAGGCCACACAAAATTGTTAATAAGCCCCTTTTGAGATTGCCTTTATATAGCATATTTACTTAAGTGATCTTGTTCGAAAATCGTAGAAACAACAGGTTCGAGTTCCCTACGCTTGCTACTTCAAAGAGATCAGAAAACCTTTTGGTTGTCAAACCTTGACTCGCTATTTTCATAGTTGAATTTGATTTTTCTAAACTGTATATTCTTCACGGGAAGAATCCCTCTTAATCCAATACTCAAAGCAGAGATATAAATCCATCCATCATTGCTCCTAATTAATGCAACAATTTGAGGAGACTGAAGTCTTTCTTGAGGAAGATTTTATAGAGTATGCCCATTGTGCAATCTTTCTTCCAGATTTACAGAGAATGGAGATCTTCTAGACTTATTGGTGATTGCTCTTGCTTGGGCTTGTCTCCACCTGAGCTTTGATACCATGTTAATTTTAGGATACCATGTCCTTTGCAGAAGACAAAGCTCCAATTCTCTCATTAGCCCAATTATTAAATCATTAACAATCATGTGAAGCATTATCATGATGACAATAACTGAGAAAAGAACATGTACAATAAATAACGAAGACAAGCAAAGACAAGAGGACCCAATAAATTGGCTCAAGCCAAGGAAAAAAGCCAAGATGGGGACAACCCTTGATCAAATCTTCTTATTATTAATATCGAATTCTCAACAGAGAGATAAAGTACAAGAACTTAAAGTCAAATGACTTGACAATAGTAATATCCAACCTTAAACAAGAAGATGGCTCAGAAGGCTGTCATTCAAGTACTTTGTTATCTATAGATACCCATGGTCTAGTTAGGTCTTCTTACAATATACCACTGTCTTGCTTAATTGATTCAAAATACCTCCTCTTGCTTAACTGATTCAAAAGAACTCCCATAAGTGTGGTTTATCCAAGTATACTAGGAGCTCCCCTTCGCTGGTTTCAAGGGACGATATGAGATAGATTAAACCCTTAAAACCCTCCTGAGGATAGTGACATATCTGAGCAGTCTTATGACCTCAGAACAAGCTCATTTAGGCCCGCGTCTTAACTGAACCAAACCTCAGGAGTTGCGGCCTTCCTGCACAAGATGAATCTCATACAAGACAACCCTACACTGTCTTCCAAACCATCCTCTAATCCACGACTACCTTCATGATGGATTTCGGCTAGCAAAGGATGGTGAGAATTGCCCAAAATTTCCTTTATGTCCTGCAGCTTACTTTATAGAAGCATATTGACCTTGATGTAGAAGAGAGAGACCCAAAAACAACTAACCCTTTATCCTCCTTTAAAAACTCAGCTATTTTAGACAAAAATGAAACCCTTTGCGTGTGTGAAATGAGGGAGACTACACTCCAATATATACAATTTGTTGTGGTCAAGAGACGTGACTATTGGGCTTATTGAGCCGACATATAGGTGAGGTCGACCTTCCTAATTTTACATGGGAGAATCATAAATTCAAAATCATACTTCTCCTTAGCCAAATTTGATGATCTTTATATTGATTTTGGTCCTCTTGAAAAGAGGAATTCAATGGAATGATTATATCCATCAACTGAGTTGGCCAAAGTGGAATTTGGCCCTAGTTTCCAAATTTAACAGAAGTCATCCACAAAGATTGCATAATATGAGTATCCTCCTAATGACGTTACGGGAAAGATACCAGACATGTCAAAATGGAACAATTGAAGAATATCAATAGTCCTACTTTCACTAGAAGGGAATGGTCCCTTTGTATGTTTTCCAACTGCACAACCCTAACAAACTCGTTCATTTTTATGTTAAACTAAGGCATACCTATGACCATCTTTCTTACGTAAGGCTTTGAAATGTAAGTGGCAAATCTCCAGTGCCATAATTCACATTGAAGAGAAGTACACTCACCAAATCTCCCAAATGACTTCCTCCAACTCGGTAGAGACCATCAACCCTAAATCCAAGAGTAATGCATATTTAGGGTTTCTATGCCAAATACATACCTTTGCATCGATGAATGTTATCTTGAAGCCTTTATCTTCCATTGCATAAATAGACACCAATTAGGCACATACAATATTTCTTGTAGATGTATGGTTTGACCTTGATTCAAGTCAAGAGTGACAATACCTATCCCTTTCATGGGGTAGGTGGCATTGTTTCCAAGTATGATATTTAAATTAGTTTTCTTTTCAACCAAATTTGAGAGGGCCTCCTTGTATCCAGTGAAGTGCCTTGAGCCTCCATTATCAATCAACCAATTCTAAAGTATCCGGAGGAGAGGCAATAGATAGAGAGGAAATAAGATAAAACTCATCTTATTTTTCTACAACATTACTTTCATCATACCTGGCATTTCTAGTCCTTTTGGAGGTATACCATTTCCATTTCGAGTAGCGAGAGCATTCCTCTTTCCTTTGTTGTTGAACATGTTCCTTTGATTGCCATTGCTTTTGAAATTGTTGTTGTTGTTGTCATCATCCCTTGGAGAATTGTTCTTGTGAGGACACTCTCTAGCGTAGTGGTTGACCTGTTGCAATTATAACACCTTTCTTTTCTTCCTTCTTTGTATCCCTTAGATCCTTGACCCTATCTTCTTGGACCAACATTATTCTTCCTTTTTGCATGAGATAAGCCCTTCATTTCCATTGAAGGGCTTATCTCTCTCTATCATCCTAGTATCCTCTTGAGTGCATATAGCCAATAACTTATTGAAACAAAGTATCATGTCATTGTTAAGAATGGTGGTGGTAAATACATCCCATGGTCTTGAAAGACTTCCAAGTGCAATGAGAGTGAGCTTCCTATTAGCAATAACTTCTCCAATAGATAGTAAGTCATTTTTGATTTGGGTTATTCTCATGAAGCAGGATTGGATAGATTCCTCTTTATCCATCTTGATATCCTTCAACTTGTTCTTGAGAAGAGGATTTGATTTGCATTGTTCACTTTGAACATCCCAAACAACTTATCATATATTTCCTTAGATGTTGCCAAACTAGAAATACAGGCAACCGAATGCTTTTGAATGGAGTTAATCATAATTTTATTTTCTTTGACCTCACCTTTTCTATACTTCGTCTTAGCAGAAACCAGTTCATTTGAAGGAGGCTCCACCACTTTTCCTTGCACATAGTCCAATACTTCATGCTCCTCTAAAGTCAGGTCCAAAGTCATCTTTCTTGCATGACAGTTAGATTTGTCATTGACCTTGTCCTCAATTTTGAAGTAAGATGTAGAGGCCATGGAGACTTGTCCTATGATCTTTATCCAATAAATCTTAGTGATTTCTTTTCTCTCTTGCTTGAGATTTTTCTTCACTTGGGCTTTGATACCAAGTTAATTTTAGATAACAATGGTATGTTCAATGCTTATAACAATTACTTCAATGTCCTTTAGCTAGCCCAATTACAATTTCCAATAACAATCACATTAATCATCACATTGACAATAACTGTAGATAGAACATGAATAATAAAAGTAGAAGACAAGCCAAGACAAGAAAACACT
This sequence comes from Pinus tabuliformis, assembly GCA_031772625.1. Classification (NCBI taxonomy): domain Eukaryota; kingdom Viridiplantae; phylum Streptophyta; class Pinopsida; order Pinales; family Pinaceae; genus Pinus; species Pinus tabuliformis. The sequence continues at coordinate 1,048,217,689 of CM062805.1, read as the reverse complement.
TGAATTTGATGAATGCCAGGGAAAAACCCCAAGATGGGGAAAACCCTTTGATCAATTCTTCTTGTTATTATAACAAATGTTCAACAGAGAGAGAGTACAATAATACAAAGTCAAAGTCAAAATTGGCATGCCAAATCACTATCCAAAACAATGCTGTCAAATATGCAATTTGCCCTCAGTCAACAACAGTGAATCAACCCTAACTATAAAGTCAACAACAGTGAAAGTATGGTCAAACTTCCCCAAAACAACTCGGTCAAAGGAGAGAGGAACTCGACCTCTCTTACTAGTCAAAGTCAACCCAAAACAATCAACAAATCTGCAATCAAATTCAATCAATTTGAAGTCAACTCTACGGTCAAATAGGTCTGCAGTCAATGTAGGTCAAAGTGCCTAGGTAACCTTGGTTTTTGTGCCAATAAATGTGGTATGCTAAGACAGATTCTCCCAAAAAAACAAAGTCAAAAGTCGCCCATAAAGTCAAAGTCAACGCTGGTTAAAGACTAGTCAAACTATAGAAAAACTTCAAATTTTGGGCCTTGTAATTTTTGTCCTCCTTTTTGCTACATGTGTGAGAAAAATTAGATTCCCAATAGTTGTACGAACCAATCAAATGAGGAGAGATAAGTTTTTGTGAGTTGATGAGGCGCCAAATGAGGTTTGAGGTCATCCTTATTTATACAAGTCGTTGAGGGTCAAAAGACATGTCTGTTGGGCTTCATGAGCCTACATGATGATGTGGCTGACCTTGACAATTTGCACATGTGTGGGCTTCACTTCAAAAACATATTTCTCCTTGTCCAAATTGAGCAATATTTAGGTCAATTTTGGTCCTCTCTAAAAGAGGAATTCAATGAAATAATGATCTCCATCAAATGAGCTTCCCATAGTGGCATTTGGCCCTAGTTTCCAACTTTAACACTCCATAGCTCAAATCTGTGATTCCAAGATTTTTTTGCTGAATTTCAGAGACAATTGATCAGAAAATTTGCCTGAAAAAGAACAAAAACATAGAATGGTTAGACCAGGCTTTGCTATATTATTGTGCTTCTAACCACAACATATTTATTAGATATTAAACATTAAGTACATGAACTTTATGTGTATATATTCATGATTTTTGTAATGAGGTTATAGTTGTAGAAATGCCACATTTATATAATACGAGTCTAATGATTCTTATTAGTGAATAAAGTCTCAAGTTAGAGTTTTTGTCTCATTATTAATATAAATAAGGTTTCCCTCATTCTCATGTATTTCTTATCATTTTATAAGTTCAATCAATCCATCATCGTTTTTATCATAGAGGTATTCCTCCATTCTTGGATTTGTAGGTGTGAATCAATACTTGGGTGTGTTAAGTGTCCCCGTTATTTTTTCTTTATTTTGTTTCTTAATTGTGTGACTCTTTAGTCTTCTTGTTAGTATTAATATGTGACCCCCCTTCTTATATGTATTTCTTATAATTTTATTAGTTCAATCAAACCTTCTTGTCTATTAAAGAGAGATTTTCTTCCATTACTTGGATTTGTAGATGCAATCCATTTTTGACTATGTAAGTGCTCTCACTCTTTTTTTTTATTAGATTCTTGGTTTGGGTTTTATCAATGGTGGTGGCTAAAGTTCCATTTTAGATTCTTGATCTAGATTCTTCATTCCATCATTCCATAACCTAGCGTTTTAGAGTGAAGAGGAGGATGTGAAACCTTAAGGAGCAAAAGTGAACACGCTTCCAAGTTTGCCACAAACTCTAAGATACCAACTTGTTCTAGAAAGATATGTTAGTCTTTCTCTAAAAAAAAATTGTAATTTTTATTAAAGAAACATGTGTATACAAACCTGTTCCAAAACATGACCGATACAAAATACAAGAAAATGGGCATGTAGGCTCGCGGAATAACGCCAAGAAAGCAATCATAAAAATCCCATCAATAGGAAGCTAATACACTAGAAAATATGTCAACAAAACCTTGCGAGAAATGCATAGAGCTCGAAAAAATGGGTTGATAACAGACCAGACGGAACCCCGAAAGGAGCAAAGGCAAGGCTCCGAAAAAAAATGGCAACACCATAGAAATGGTCGGTGAACCTCATTGCCAACACCAATGAGTAGTTTCCGGGCACAAAACAAAAATAAATGGGTCGCTAATACTAAGTGAAAACCGCGACCACCAATATTGCAAACGGCCAAGCATTAGGATGAACTGCTGAGAAGGAAAAAGAGCCCTGTATATGAACCCTCGACGACAAATGAATTTAGCTGGAACTATACTCATACGGCTAGGCAAGTGAATATGAAACATCGGGCTAAAATAATGCGTGAATGTGGACGACAGCGAGCAATATCCCTGGTCAACTCGATAGCCAAAAACCACATCGCTAGAGGAAGCGAACTTGCAGAAACAGAGTAGCCCACCAGAGAAGATGAGGATATATCGGCTCCATAAAAACATTGAAGCATGGACCAGGGGCCCAGGGCGGCTAGGGATTCAACCGCCCTACCCCCCACTCCACGCCAAAAAACCAACAGCAAAAGAGGGAAAACGATATAGAAGACTCACTAGAAGAGAAAGGAAATCACAAAATAACTAGCAAGAAAGGCTCGTTGATATACAAACCCATTGCTAGGGTTTTCTCTAGCTCTCGCTGCCCAGAACGATATGTTAGTTGAAAAATACATTGGGAAATTCTAATGCCAAACTCTCTATAGATTTGATATGAGGCACCTTTGTTCCAAAGTTATAGTTAAAAATCCAAATTGAGGTAAGAATGTTTGTACCTAAATGTTTGGAAAAAACCATCACTATAGCTAGAAAAGTATGTAGTCACTTTGAATCTATTAAGAGAAAAATATTTGGCTCGAATAAAAGAGGTTATGTACATGATAAGAAGACTAAGGAGAGTATGTAGTCACTTTGAATCTATTAAGAGAAAAATATTTGGCTCGAATAAAAGAGGTTGTGTACATGATAAGAAGACTAAGGAGGGAAAGTTTGAAATTCAATAAATCAAATTACCCAACTATTCGCCCACCCAAAACCTTAATCTCTCATAATCAATTCTTTGTCATAAATGTTCTCAATCTTGATTTAACCATCATGTCCACATTGCCCAAGAACTTTTTATGGCCAAAAACCTACACCAATTTGACTTTGAATAAAATACTTCAGGAGTCACTTAACTTCCATCTTCACGATTCAAGTTATTAGCATGTTTTTCAGTTTCGAGTGATTCACAAATGATTAGAGTGGAATAGAAAAGTGTGGTGGCTTTTCATTTTTCATAGGGTCTTCTATGATGATAATTACTTCTAATGATTTAGTTATTTTTCACATTCTTATCCATTATTCTATCTTTAAGCAATTACATAGAAGACATCAACAATATTATATTTATGAGAGTAGGAACATGAAGAGTTAGCCACACAAAGAACACAAGGGTTTACCCTAGGAAAACCCAAAATCCTTTTCCAAAATCCTTTTCCTTAGGGAAATCATCTAGTTCAACAGAGATACATCAATCAAATAAATGGTCAAACATATCAACAATATAGCTAGGTCAAACCTAGAGCAAAATGCCTCCCATTCAAGTCCCATTCAAGTCAAGTCTGATCAAAATTTTAGTTTTCTTCTTCATCCATGAATTTTGGTCGTTCAACTTGTCATACCTTAAAAAAGTTCGGTCCTGCAACTTGTCCATCTGCACCCAAGATTTCGATCTTGCAACTTGTCTTTACGAGATATATGTCCTTCATTTTCAACATAAATTGTGTCTTAGATAAAAATTCTATTTAGCCTCAGATCTATCTCCTTCTTAGCCTCATATTTTAATTTTTATTTTGTCTAAGATTAGGTTATTCGCTTGCCTCAGACTAGGTTCTTTTCATGCCTAAGATAGATTGAGTTTCTTTCTTGCTTGGGAAGGAGCTCAAATTCCTCATATATATAGTATTTTGCTGGGACGAAAGGGTGCCTCTTAAGTTGGGGCTAACTTGACTAGGAGGAGGGCTAACCTGGCTTATTTGGAGCCAAAAATTCCATTTTTCAAAATTCAAAATTTCTCTTTTTCAAAATTGACATGAAGAACATGTGATATATTTTCTTCTTTTCACAATAGCATGAAGAACATGCTTTATATTTATTACAAATACATCAACAATAAAATATTAATTATGAAAACCAACCATAACTACAAATTTCAACACTTCCTCTTAGTTAGGGAGGTATTCATAATGACTATCCAGATGGTCTCATGTTGACAAATTTCTCTAAGAAAAGGTTATAATAAATACAATTACCATAATTTGTTCAACAATTGTGATGCATGGTAAAACTGGTTACCATAACTGGGTAAACAACTATGACATAGGGTAAATCAATAACATCAACCAATTACCATAATCTGGTCAAACAAGTTTGAAACACGATAAGTCAACAACATCACCAGACTACCATAATTCTGGTTAGTACCTCTGACCTATGGTGTATCCTCACCATAATCCGGTCAGTACTCTTGACACACAGTACATCATTAGCATCAACGACTCACCATAATTCTGGTCAATATTTGACACATGGTGAATCTCCAAAAGCCACACACTGTCTGAGTAATTATGGTCTTGATGCTAAATGAGTTTGATGTTAAAAGGGCCACACTCTATCTGAGTAATTTTGGGCCTCTAGGACCATTCTCCCTAATTTTGGTCATATATGACACAAGGAGAATGTCAGTGCATGATGCTATCTCTTTAGCACCCCCTCTCAATGAGGTAGGCATTCTCAACAAATCCAAGCTTTTTCATGAAGTATTCATAGAATCCATCTGAGATAGAGGTTTTGTCAACAATATGCTATACTATAGAATAATGTTGAAGCAACAATGCTTCTGTCTATACCATGTTGCAGTACTAAATTTCACCGTGCTTTGACCTGTCATCGCGATCGTTACATGCAGTTGATCAAGATAATACTGCAAGTATCCTTTGAATCCAAACTTATTCTTAACTTGCCAATCCAACTATAATATACTTGGCTTCTGCAATACTGAGTGCGACTGATCACTGCTTTATGCTCATCCAAGAAATTAACCTAAATTGAAGCAATATCTTGATGAGCTCTTTTTGTTCAAGACTCTCTGCCCAATTTGAATTTGTAGGTGTACCTAACTATTTGAGACAAATTTTAAATCATAATTGTTTTTTCCATGATCAACGGTACCATGCTGGTACAACAACCCTTTTACTGGGTCTATCACCACAACTGCTTCTCTGTCACCTTGACTAGGTGCTCCCTCTCACATTGAGACATCCAATGGTGGTAATTCAGGGTGCTCCCTCTGCTACTCCTGCTTTTCAGCTATATAGCTTGACAATGTCAATGATAATTCATCATCTCGAACTCAGAGGTCTACTCCCTCTGAAGCTAAAGCAAGGATTTTTTACTACTCCCTTTGTCACATGAGTCCTATTTCTTTCCTCAGAGAGAAATCATATATAATCAATCTTGATCCATCAATCCAAGCCCAAGCTCAATGTGTCTGCTTGTGATTGTATAAAGCTTTCTTCAATCATGAGACTTCTTCTCATGCACCTTAAAGCCTTGAGGTAGCTCTATGTACACCTCTTCCTCTACAATTATTTCATTGAGAAAAACGATCTTTGCATCCACTAGATGCAATTTACAAAGCAACAGTTCTAACATAAGTGTACCTGACAACTGGAGCAAACTTCTTGTCATGGTCCTCTCCCTGTTTCTGGGAGAACCTTCTATTCTCTATTTTCCATTTTGTACTTGTCTATGCTATCACTTGGTGCTTGCTACATCTTGTATATCCATTTTGAAGTTACCACTGACTTCCTTCCGCACAATCCAAGTATAATTCAAACTTGCTGATGTGCCTGCTCTCTCTGAGCTTGGATCTCATCTAGTACAATATCTCTCAATATGAGAAATGATTATGGAAAATCTTCTTGTCACATGCTTTTCTTTTCTCTTCCACTTCTTCCATCTGCTTCCAGAGCCTTGGCAACCTTCAACATGTACTAGGATGCCATGTGAGAACAATTACAACCAAGCAAAGACGAGACTAGCTAAACAACAATAATAATCAATGAAGAGAGATATACAATACTTATCTCTTGAGAATTATAGGGAAATTTCAACTCCCTCTTAATCTTAGCCTTCTTTCATCCATCTTGCAACTTTATTATCCTCGTCCACATCATCAACATGATGTTATTTCTTCCTTGTATTATCTAGGGTTTCTTCCTTTCAATGGCAACATCTAGTTAAGGTTTTGTCTACAAACCCTAGGTCTTCATTATCCTTCAAAGTTAATCTAGGGTTTACAAACCCTAGTTTTATAACATTCTTTGCAAGTCCAATAGACTTTGCAATACCCAAATGTTCAAAACTATAGAGTCCTCATGTTGAACATTGCTTCACCATTACTTGTAATGATACTTTCACATATATGTATTCTTAGTTAAACAACAATCCTTATCATAGTAGAACAATAAGGGTACACCAAATCCTGCAAGTGACTCATATTTCTTGAGAGAATTTATTCAATCTTGAAGAGGAACTCAACTTATTTTCATTGTAAGCTGAGAAGATTCACACACACTCTTCAACAATTATTGAAACATTTCAGGTAACCGTAGCAACATTAATAGAAAATTATCTTTACAATCCTTATCATAGTAGAACAATAAGGGTACACCAAATCCTGCAAGTGACTCATATTTCTTGAGAGAATTTATTCAATCTTGAAGAGGAACTCAACTTATTTTCATTGTAAGCTGAGAAGATTCACACACACTCTTCAACAATTATTGAAACATTTCAGGTAACCGTAGCAACATTAATAGAAAATTATCTTTACAATCCTTATCATAGTAGAACAATAAGGGTACACCAAATCCTGCAAGTGACTCATATTTCTTGAGAGAATTTATTCAATCTTGAAGAGGAACTCAACTTATTTTCATTGTAAGCTGAGAAGATTCACACACACTCTTCAACAATTATTGAAACATTTCCGGTAACCGTAGCAACATTAATAGAAAATTATCTTTCCATATAAAAATGTTCAATAGCATAAGATATTCATCAACTCTTTGATAAGTCACAAGGGGTTTCAAGATCTTTACTTCAGGTTTTATGACCAAGCTTCCATCTTAACTTCATGAACTTTTGAGATCAGATTATCATACTTCTTTGTCATAATGCAAACCACCCTCTGTGCACTTGACATAATATTTCCACAAGGTGACATGTTCTTATAAAAGAACCTTTATATGGTTATACATGATGGCAACTTCAATATCAAAGAAATTATCTTACTAATTTGCAGTCGCATCAATTTTCAGGGAGCCTGAATATTTTCAGTTTATTTGATTCATTTTCCTTAGTTGTCCTTTCAAGGCTTATCAAGATGAATTTTAGCAATATTGATCCAAACTTATACAGGAATGCAATAACTCACAGATATAAGCATAAACACAAATATGTAGCAAAAAAACACTTCATTTCATTAGTAGAAAAACACTGAACTACGCTTATAAACAAATTGGAAATAAGATAGCTCGGACAATGGTAGCTTATCTCTGAGAAGAGATGTGGAGGTTACATGCCTCTGAACTGTGTTACAATGAGGCTCAAGGGCCTATTTATTATTGGAAAACATGAGAAAACCCTAAACAACCAAAACCCTAACCCTAGGAGATGTAACACCAAGAGTTTGTGGGCTCCGTTGGGGTTAGTTGGGCAACCAACTTCCTGGGGTCGTAACTTGGTCATATTATCTCTGTTTGTCGCATACAATACCTTGTTGGAAAGGTCTCGCCGAGTACTACATGTTTCGTTGCAAGCTGGTGCCTATGGCTACGAGTTTGCCACAGACTTCAAAAAAACACCGTTTAGGGGGTCAAAACTGCTCCGGAAATTCAGGACCCAAAAAACTACTAAAAATAATAAATGCTAAAATGAACAAGGAAACAAATGAAACTGACTTGGGGGTATAGGTGGAATAGGCGGGTGGCCACCAATATCCACCTGTATCATTCCTCCCCCCTTAGGAAGCAATGGTCCCCATTGCGTGCAGCGCCTCCATGAGGTGAGGAAATTTTTGTTGAACCTGGTCCCTGGTGAACCACTTTCCCTGGTGAAAGAGTTGTCCTGCTTTGAAAAATCAATATAACTATATCCTATGTTGGCGAGTGTCCTTGATTTGATTAGTTGTGGTCTATTCCATGTAGTCAGGGTTGAGCTCTGTTGGTGTGAGCTGTTCTGCAATGTCAGATGTGTCCAAAAATGGTGGAAAGTATGGTTGAGGGCGATCTACATTGAACATTGGTGCATACCAAGGAATAGTGGGATGCTGAGCTCGAAGGCATTGTCATCGATGACCTTGGTGATGGTGTATGGCCCATATCGGATTCGGGCGAAGCTTGCGGTGGGGTCTAGCAAGGCGCTCCTTCTGCAAATGTAGCCAAACTTTATTACCCACCTAGAACTTGTGCGACACTCGATGCTGATCATGGCGCTGCTTGTACTTAGCATTGGCTCTTTCCAATTTATCATGGACCTATTGGAAGATGCGTTGAATGCACTCAATGAAGCTGTTATCCTTTTCAGCTTCAGACTAAGCGTGAGATGAATCTCCTTGAGTGGTTGCAAATGGTATGACCACATCAATGGGGCACAATGGATGAAATCCGAGCCTTACTTGAAAGGGGCTGTGGCTTGTTGAGCTATGGAGATATATGTTGTAGCTATGTTGGACATAGGGGATACTTTCATCCCACATGCGTGGATGCTTCGAGTTGTACATGTGCAGAATCTGTACGATCATCCGGTTGACAACCTCTGTTTGGCCATCAGTTTGGGGATGGAAAGCCATGGAATTATTAAGTTTTGTATCCAACATCGACCAAAGACTTGACCAAAATGCACTCAGGAATCTGTTGTCCCGATTTGAGACAATGGACTGTGGGATCCCAAAGTGTACCCACACTCGCTCAAAGAAGAGCTTAGCAGTGGCCTCTGCTGTGATACTCTTCTTGTGAGAATCTGTCAACAACCACGAAAACGAAATCGTTGCTATGCATAGTAGAAGGAAGGCCTGACATGTAATCCATGGAGACAGATTCCCAAGGCTGGCTAGGAGTAGGTAGAGGAGTATACAAGCCTTGATTCTTGATGTTTGGTTTGGCAATCGCACAGGAGGCGCAATATCTAATGTACTTCCCAACATCCTAATGAAGTTTCGACCAATAAAAATACTTCTGCAATACCGCCACTGTTTTCTCTAATCTGAAATGTCTAGCGATCCGACTGTAGTGTGCCTCCCAAATCATCTTGGCACGCTCACTTGGAGGAACACAAAGGTGTCCCAAGTGGCATAACAGTGCATCTTGAAGGTGAAAATTTGGAACTTTCTTCCCTTCTAGGAGTGTCTGGTATATGATGTTGAATTCTGGATCGCTCTTGTAAAGATGCGGCCACCCTGACGTCTCGTGCCCACAGGAGTTGAGCACAATGATCAACACCATGATCGGTGGTCGGTTGAGGCAATCAATGACGTTATTTGTGCTTCCCTTCTTATACTTATTGTTCAAATGGAACTATTTCATATAGGTGGACCATTTCTGATGGCAATCGTTCTGAAACTTCCCTTGTGTCTATATGAACTGTAGAGGTCGGTGGTTTGTGTGGATGACCGTTTCCTTCCCCAGAATGTAATGTTTCCATTGACGACAGGCCTGCACAATTAAATACATTTCTTTGTTATAAGTGGGGTACTTTAGGACTGTGTCTGAAAGTGTCTCACTATGGTAAGTCATTGGAAGCCCATGCTTAGTAAGAATCGCACCAATAACATATTCGAAGACATCTGTCTCAATCTCAAATGTTTGTTGCAGGTCTGGTAATTTGAGCACTAGTGCAGAACAAAGGTGATTCTTCAACTTGGAGAATGATTTTTGTTGGGTTTCCGACCAAAAAAACTTTGCTTTCGCTCCACCCTTGGTGACTTGACTTAAAGGCCAAGTGATATGAGAGAACCCCAACATGAACCTACAATAGAAATTGGAAAGATCCAAAAAGATGTGGATCTCTGTTAGAGTGGTTGGGGATGGCTAATCCCGAATGACTTGTATCTTGGATGGGTCCACATGTATACCCTACTCATCAATGATGTATGCCAGATATTGAACCCAGGTCAGGCCAAAGGTGCATTTCTCCAAGTTAGCACGCAACTTGTGTTGTCTCAGGGTTTGAAGGACCTATCAAATATGGTGGAGGTGCTCTTTCCAACTCTGGCTGAAGATCAAGATGTCATCTAAATACACCAGCACAAATGCATTGGTGAAGGGTCGCAAGATGTCGTCCATTAGTCTCATGAAGCTTGCGGGGGTGTTTGTTAATCCGAACGACATGACCAACCATTCGAAAAGGCCCTCCTTGGATTTGAAAGCAGTCTTCCACACATCAGAGGGTTCGATAGGCACATGGTGATAACCTGACTTCAAGTCAATCTTGCTGAAATATTTGGCCTCTTTGAGCTGGTCCAAAAGGTCATCAATCCGTGGGATTGGGTACCTATTCCAGACAGTGATCTTGTTCAGCACCCAATAGTCAATACAGAGCCTCCAGGTCTCATCCTTCTTCTGTAGCAATACAATCGGGTTCCACAAGGTGATGAGCTTGGCCTAATGTGCCCTTTCTAGAATAATTCCTAAATATTCCTCTTGATCTCATCGTTCTCCCGAACATAGTGTCGATAGATCAGTCCATTGGGCAGTGATGCGCCCGGGGTCAGATCGATGGAGTGCTTGACCTGATAGTGCAGAGGTACCCCTGTGGGTGAGGCAAAAATATCCCTGTGCACCTCCACAACCTTGTCCATTTTTTGTTGCTGTGCAGAGGAGCCTTGCTTAGAAGTCATGGCCACAACCTTCTTCTTTCCCTGGGGCGAATCATAAGGAAATTTTTTTTCCTAGTTCGGGAAATGATCTTACTACATTGCTTTGCAGTGATCAAAGAGATGACGTTAGGCGGGGCTACCTCTAGTATCCTGTACAACTTATTAGCCAAAGTAATAATCACAGAGTGAGGTCTAGACTCATATACAACATGTCGCTTCCACAAGTATGGTTGTCCTAACAATACATCACAAACTTCAAGAGGAGAAACGTCACAAAATACCTCATCCGTGAAGGGCTTGATGCTGTAGGGAAGACGACACTACTGACTGACGCGAAGATCTTGTCCTTGTTGAAGCCACCTGATGGTGTACGACTGTGGATGTGCTATAGTCTTTAGGCCCAGCCGCTTCACGACCTCTGTTGAAATAAGTTTCTTTTGGCTCCCACTGTCGACAATGAACTGTAATGGAGAACCCTTCACCCACATCTGTGAGTGGAAGAGGCGTTCCCCCTCCTTTGGGTCTTCAGGCTCAATCTTCTGGATCTTGGTGATGGCCACGGTGGCACTGGGCTCCGCATCAGTGATCCGCTTCCATTTGTCAGTTCCCTTATGGGGTTCTGATTCAGAGTCGAAACCCGCGTCTGATTTAGAAGTCTTCAGCTTGACCACCAGTGACTGGTTGGCATGACACTCACTTGTATTGTTAGTGGAGCTCTTATGGAATTCACACCATTTTCCCATGTCCTTCTTCGTCTTCGTGGTGTTGTTCTTTGCTTGCGGCTTCGGCGGGCTGTCCTGGGTAGCCTCGCCTTGGCTTGGTCCTTTTTTCTGTGGTTTGGGGGTGCCTTTTCCTTGCTTTGGATTTGCAAATTCAAAGTTGCTTCTTCTGTTTAAACTTTTGCTCAATCTTGACAACATACCGATACGCTGTGCCAAGCGAGGAAATGTCTAAGAAATCCATCTCGTCCTGGATGTACTTGTGTAGACAGCCCAATACTTGAGCACCAAATGCCACTCAATATCCTTGATACCTAGCTTCGTGCGAAGGGTATGAAAAATATTTGTGAACTCTGGCACATCTTGGTCCCTTCCTTGCCGTAGCGTTGTCCACTTTATGTATTTGTCTTCATAGCTCCCAACAGGGTAATATCGTTCCTTGATGGCATCTCAGAAATAATTCCAAGTGGGTGCGGCTGGAAACAAAGAGGGTTCACTCTCGCCCTTTGTTCACAGTAGGTTTCCCACCAGCCCTTGACATGTGGGGCAACTTTTAGAAGTGCAAAAGTAATCTTTTCCCGATTGGAAAAGTCATGATCTGAAAAATATCCTTCCAACAGATTTAACCATTTATCTACGCCGTCTGCATTTATCAGGCCTTCGAATATGGGAATATCGAAATTAACTTGTACCTTAAAAGGAGTGGCGTCTCCAGAGTGGCTGCTGGATGAAGTTGCATTGCTTGTGGGTAGCCGTCGAAGGATCTGGGAAAAGTTATCCATCATCGCGTCACTTTGTCGCTCGAGGGATTCCTTGAGCAACGTTTTGAAAGGATCTATTTTCCCCTCGTCTTTCTTTTATTTCGCCATGGGAGGTCGTTGAGTTTTGCGAGGCTGATCTTGCAATGGTTTAACCATATTAAGCCCTAACTCCTTATACCCTGACCTCGTTAGGGACATGCAAAGAAAAACAAAGAAAGAGTAGACTGCTCTAATACCACTGATACGAACTTAAACAGGAACGCAACAACTCACATATAATCATAAACACAGAGATGAAACAGAAAAAAACTTCATTTCATTAATAGAAAAATACTGAACTATGCTTACAAACATAATGGAAATAAGATAGTTCAGGCGATGATAAATTATCTCTGAGAAGAGATGTGGCGGTCACATGCCTCTGAACTGTGTTACAATGTAGCTCAAGGGCCTATTTATTATTGGAATACATGAGAAAACCATAAAAAACCAAAACCCTAACCCTAGGTGATGTAACACCAAGAGTTTGTGGACCCTATTGGGGTTAGTTGGGAAGCCAACTTCTCGGGGTCGTAACTTGATCATATTATCTCCGTTTGGCATGTACGATATTGTTGATTAGTGGTTGTCATTGATGTCAACCCAAGTAGCACCAGGGGCTACCCCGATCTTGCATGGGCATTTTGACCTGACAACTTACTCTATTATGAGTTAAAGATTTCTAGATGGATTCTACTCATCAAGATGTTTCCGTTGATATATGGCACGCCAAATAATTCTTCACGGTTTGAGAGATATTCATGTTTTAAGTTAGTAACCCTAGTTAGTGGGCTAAAACCCTATGGGGTTGTGGCATGGCACTCATAATTGGTTGTGGTAATTGAATAGTCAATAATCAATAAATCTTTCTTTTCTCCTAAAATCCATCCAACGTTCACTTGTTGAGGACCCTCTCAACTCAAGATATTCATATAAATAATGACCCTCATATCCTCCTCTAGTAGGGATTTTGTGTCTTCAAACAGGTCATCGTGGAATTTTCGCTCTAACATTTATTCTGTGAAGCTTAAAAATATGAAATTAAAACCCATTTGAGCTGAAATCTTGATGAACCTCTTGACCAAATTTCAGATCTTGGTGCACTATATTTTCAGAGATATGATCTAAGGAAGTTAGGGTTTTTAGAGGCTCCCGAATTCCATGTCAAACAGGTGATGTTGGGAAAATCATCATAACTTTCTGTCTGAGAATTGGATTCAAATTTTGTAAATAGTGACAGAAATATGATGGACTATAGTTTATTGAGTATCATTTTTAGGGCCAAAAGTCGCAACAATGACACGTGGAACTTCGTACACATTCGATCTACTGAATCAGTTTATAATCAGTTCATCGTGGGAGATTGGGCATAACTATTTCTTGAAGAATCCAATCTTTATCAGACCTATGGAGTTGGAAAGAGGATTCATAGGGCTACCACAAGACGATAGTTTAGACCCTAGAGATCCGAAATTACATAGATACAACAGATTCAATATCAAGCTACTAGAAGGCAAGAAAAACATGCATTCAAGGATCACATCAGTCAATGGTAAGTCTCCTACAACAAGGTATGTATGCTTAGTGTTTACATTTGAAATATGAGTATCATCTCTGATATATGTTTTTATAGGACAATGCAAGTGCATATCTCTATGTCTCTATATGTCACAATTAGTTTTGATACCACATTTCAAATGTCCTATTCTTGATACTACACATTTGATGCTGCATATTCTTGATGCTACAACAAGTCTGCTAAATCTATATGATGTTGTAAGTTCATGTTACTTGTCTTGTCATAGTTGATAGATTGGTCTATGTTGTTGTACTTAAAACTTGGTCCATCACAAGTCTAGGGCCTGTCATCAATTTTTATTGTATATATCTTTAGGTCAGTTTTGGATAGAGTCTCGCATAGATTCCAGGCCTATATCAAGAGTGGGATTTTTTGTCTACTGCTGCAAAAAGTCAACAACAAAAGTGACAAGCACACTTCAGGTACGCATTGTAATTTTAATTTGTATTTATTCATTATTATGCACTTACATGTGTTTTTCAGGTAGAGGTAAGTTGAAGGGTATTTTGTTTTGTTTTGGGATTGGTTTCGCCAGACAAATTTTGCATGCAGGTAGAAGAAGATTCAAGTACAACTTCAAGCAAGAATTCAAGAGAAGAAGTATCAAATCAAAGGAATAATTGCAGCGGGACATCCTTTGAAGACATTACAACCATCTGTATATGTGAAGAAGTGTCAAGGCCAAGAGTTATCACTGTAAAGTTGTAAAAGAGTCATTTGTAAAAGTGTCATCATTGGAAGAGTCATTATTGTAAAAGAGTCAATCTCCCTATAGTCAAAAAGGCATTATTGGGAGGTATAGGAGTCTTTGTTGGGATGATGCCATGGTTGTGTTGCAGGTCATAGTGTGATTGGGTGTTCGGTCAAAATCATTGTAAATCATATTGTATCGTGGATCTACGAGAATCCACACTCTTGTCTCATTAAAATAATATAGGGTGGCATGGAGGTGCTAGGTTGGTGCATGAAGTCGCCTACAGGTTGGAGCCTGTGAACACTTTAGGGTGGTAGGTTGGTGTAGGATGTTGGGACATCCATTCAGTTGACTATTGAAGAAACCAGGGCGTTGGGGCGTCCTTCCAGTGGGAGATGGAGAAGAATGCTTTTCTAGAATTCTAGGAAGTTGTTTTCATTTCAGTTGCGGTTGAATATTAAAGAATTTATTATAAAAGCGTTCGGTGGTTTTTTTACCCAGAGGGGGTTTTCCACCTAAAATTCTTGTGTCTACTATGTTCTTTTATTTACTGTTATTACTGCATAAACATTAATAATAATTGAATATTAACTAATGCTCTGAAAATATTTAAAAGTGCTAATTGCTAAGGAATACTGATTCACCCCCTCTCTCAGTGTTTCCAACAATTGGTATCGGAGCTTGGTTCCTTCAATAACAGTCTAACAAATGGAAGGAGATCATGGAGTATACTAAGAATAGAGTTCCTTTTTTCAATGGAAATAACTATGCACTTTGGAGTGGAAGAATGCAGGTTCATTTGCTGGCGCAAGGATACGAAGTATGGGAAATCGTTGATAAAGGCTTCACACCGACCCAGGATGAACATGGTAAGAAAAATATGGTATATGATGTAAAGGCTAAAGATCTTATTATTAGTGGGTTTACCGAATTTGTTTATATTAGGGTATTAAGTTGCAAAACTGCTAAAGAGGTATGGGGCAAGCTTGAAAATGTATATGTAGGCGACTCAAAGGTGAAAGAAGCAAAGATTCAAATTTCTAGGGAAAAATTTGAGCAACTCAAAATGAGGGAAGATGAAGATATTGCTGCATGCTTTTAGCGTATTGATGAACAACAAATACATTGGAAGGTTTGGGAGAACCTGTTGAAATGAAAATTGTTGTTCGAAATATCCTGAGATCCTTGCCAGCAAGATTTAACCCTAAGGTATCTGCCTTGGAAGTTAGATCAAACGTGACCAATCTTAGCATAGATGAATTGCATGGAATTCTTACGGCATATGAAATGAGGATTGAAGAAGAGGATGGCACATCTCACTTAGAAACAACATTTGCCGCATCCAAGAAGAACAGTAAGGACAAGCACACTTAGAAATAAAAAAATTGCAGTTGTAAGGATGAAGAAAAGGAAGGAGAAGAAGAAGAACTCTTAGATAAAGAATTTTCCTACTTCACACGGAAAATGAGAACATGCACAGGAAAATTCAAAGGTAAACTTCCATTTATATGTTTTGATTGTGGTGAGGTTGGGCATTTTGCAGAAAAATGTCTTCACAAAAATGAGGCTGTTACGAATGGAAAGAAAGGTCCTAGGAAGTTCAAAAAGCAAGGCAAGAAGAAATGGTTTAAGAAAAGTTTCTTCACCAAATAAGATAGTTCCTCATCCGAAGAAGACATCGATAATGAAGAAGAATTCAGTGGAAGAGTATTGTTTATGGCCAAGCACAATAAGCAAGAGGCACCTGACGAAGAAGGAGATGAAGAAGAAGAAATCACTGAGGTTGAATTTCAAAATGAAGTGATCAGGGTTATGAATGAGCTCAACGTCGAGAAGAAGCATGTCAACACTCTTGAAGATGAATTGAAGATAGAAAAAGAACATGTCCTCAACCTTAAAATCAAGGTTGAAGAATACAAGCAAATTGAAGAATCTCTCAGGAAAGAATTAAAGGAAAACAACAAGGAAAGAGAAGCATTGGAAGCTGAAATAGTTTCTCTACGAAAGGAAGTAAAAAATGGATTTTTTTTTTCAAAACTATGCCAACAGTTCAAAGACTTTGGATGAACTCATCAGCAACCAACGATCATACAATGACAAGACTGGTCTTGGTTACAAAGAAAAATTCAAAAATAAGTCGAGTCCTTCTATGACAATTAAAGAAGATGGATATGCAAAATCTACCAAGAAGATAGATCTCTCAGCTAAATCAAGAGATCAAGACTCGCAGGAAGAACCTTGGAAGACAATTCCTCGAAGAAGTTTTCTTCCCAGGTACCAACCTATCTTTTATGGTCATTGTTATTCATGTGGAAGGTTTGGACATAATGCTGTAGAATATCACATGTATGTTTAGAATGAATATAATTCCAGGAGATCCTTCAGATATGGATATTCCAGAACTCATCATAATATCAACAAATTTTATCATTTGAGGGATGATGTCAAATGTTACAAATGTAACAATTTTGGACATAAGGCTAGGGATGTGAAGTTCTAGACAGGTACAACTATTATCGGCAAAACCCTAGAAGCAAATTTGTAGGATCACGAGATATACACCAAAAAAATATTCTATGAATAACATCAAATCTTACAAATTTCATAACTATGGACACATAGCTCGTAATGACAGGTACAAGATGGAATCAACCATGAATGAAAGGCTTGACGACGATAATAAGAAGGTTTGGAAAGGAAAACATGTACATGATGAATAAGTACAAGATGAGAAAGAAAAGAAAGAAGGCAATAAGGTCCCAACAATTATGCTTTCACGATTCGTAACGGATTGTGAGGAATCAACAACTGCTTTGGTTAATGACTCGAGTCAAGACGGTCTGTTAAATGAAACACTATTATGAACAATTCAACTTATCGACTCCTAGAAATTTGAAGATGAGGAGTCTATGCAATAGTATATGACACAAGTCTACGATTGACAAATAGTTAGTTTGAACAAGATGGAAGTTTCATTACAAGAGAAGAATAGTTGAATTATTATAGATTCAAGAAAGGAAGCACTGAAAAGAAATCTCTATGTGAAAGTGGATCAAGATAACCTAAGGATTATTGATGTATATGTGGATGATATAATATTTGGAAGCAATGATGACAAATTAAGTAAAGAATTTGCCACAAAAATGCAAAGTGAGTTTGAAATGTCTATGCTTGGCGAGCTGACATACTTTTTGGGGCTTCAGGTTTCTCAACAGGATAAAGGAATATTCATATATCAAACCAAGTACATCAAGGAAATGCTAAAAAATTCCAGATGGAAGATTGCAAGCCAATCCTTACCCCCATGATAACAGGTTGCAAGTTAAGCTTAGAAGATTCGTCAAAGGATCTTAGAGTTAAGCTATAGTCTTATTTGATGAAGACATCTTGTACAATCTTTGAAACATTATTCAAGGCATACTTAAATACTTCAATTCAATAATCTTCAAACATTTTGATTTGCATAGCTATTTAATATGTGATCCAAAGAAAAAATGATACACACCTCACATATTAAGGATTCAAGGAAGCATCAAACCTTGGAATGTAGCAACATTCTTTCATTCTTGCTGGCCTTCAAATTCCATTGCAACACCTTATAGAGTTGTGATTGCTATTTCTAATCCAAGAGGTTGCATTCCAATTCATTGATATTATCTAAAGACTTTCCTAAGGAAAATCGGGTATAATTCCATTAAAACTCAGATCACTATGAGATAATATGAATTACTATCATTTTTTCAAAGACAACATACAAGCTCACATCCTTAAGAGTTTAAGGGACTCTACATTTTTCATTCTTAAATTTTGGAAATGAATCAATCTATACACCTCTAGTTCTTTAGAATCATAGTAACAACAAATCTTCTTAACAATGTAAACTTTGAAACGGGAACTATAAACTCAAAACGGGAACTCTGGCGAAAAAACCCCCAAAAAAAATCAAAACTAGTGCTAAAAATGAAAAGTGTGTATACTAGAACGATGTTTTTTTTTTAGGTGTCAATTTTGAACGTTTTTTAAAAATGGCGGTGACTACGAAATTTACTACGAAATTTTCATGCAAAATATAGCTTCAAAACGAAAGTGATGCTACTGGAGTAACATTTTTTTTTAGGGTCAATTTTCAAACTTTTTAAAAAATGCTAATAAAACCAATTTTTTATGTCTTAAACAAAGTTAATTTTTAAGGAAAAAACACATTAATGTTTCTGGTAGAATATCATTTTTCTTTCCTAAGTATAAATTTAACATGTTTTCAACCACACCATGCTGATACAAAAGAAATTGAAATTTTTTCAACTATAAAATTAAAAAACCATGACATTATGAACAAATTATATCACTGAATGAAATCAAAAGTGTTTATTTGTATACTGAATAAAACAGACATTATATCTCTAATTTGATATTGCATTGTAGATATTTAAACAATAAAATTTATCATACTTAAGACATAATCCAACAACATAAAAATGCTTCATAACTTCTCATTTAACAACATATGGAAAACATTAATTTTATTTGAAGATATGATGCATACATCAGTTATATAATCTGTCTTAAACAATTATTCAAAATCACTCATATTTTCTTGCACACCATCACAAGTCACATCTTCAGATGAGTGACTGGATGCTGACGAAGATGTTCCATATTCTTCTCTTTCATCAACTAGTGCCCCATCCGAGTCCACATGCATGCCCAACATTCCAGGTTTCAAAAGTCTTCTAGATCTACGACTGGTTTCAGCAGACTCCCATGTCAACACTATTCCTTCTGGTAACAACCTTTTCAGAATCTCTATCGTCTTGAAGCGAAGAGTTCCTCTCTTTGTTAAATTGAAGTCATAAACAAGTATGTCAACATCCTCCAATTGTAATATGTCTGTGCGGCGACGATTTATATTTGTACCCTTTCTTTTTCTTTTTCCACCATTTTTTTTGTCAACTACCATCTTTGGCTTATACACACCATTGAATGGGTGTGTATTTGTGGCATACCAATGTACTTCAACACTTCTAACATCCTCATTTTCTGTAAAGACCTTTATAACTTTAGCAACCCAAAATGGATAGCCTTTGGGATCTCCATCTGCTAGCACTGCAATCATGCAACCCTCCTTAATATCATGTACTGAACCCCTATAAAGGTCTTCCATGGCTTCACGTTGTGCACGAGATCTTCTGGAACCAATATACATCTCTCTTTCCATTGCCCGTGAAGAATTAATAATACCTTGAGTTTGTTGCTGTTCAACAATGTTTACTTCCTCTTGTTCATTCGACACATTTTGTGGCCAAATAAATGGATTTTTCAAAGGTATATCTTCATTGGTTGTTGTTGAAATGATATCACTTTGATTATTGAAAAATGACTCCCACCAAACTGAATCAGCAATGTCAAAGTACTCATATGTATATCTAATACATTTTTTAATTTCTTCTAGGCAATCAGAATAATTTATATGTCTATTCTGTCTGCGTGCATTCTGAACTTCACCAACTGATTGTAATAACAATATTTTTGATGCAAATATTGGACGATCTGGAATGAACTTCAAAAATTGCAAACCTGATGACGGTGCCCATTCTGTAGTAGTTGAAAATTTCTTGCCCCATATTAGTGTTTTCCCATCAATTTTTTTTATACGAAATTGATGTTGGAAGCTAATATCATTAAGTCGTTCAATGCATTTCCCCTCACCATATGATCCTAGAATAAACCTTCGCATGTCAACAGTTTCTTCCAACACTTCAAAAGTAGGCTCTGGCATGTATGATTTCTTAATACATCCTGTTGTCGCGCGGATTGACACGACAACGCTCAGACCGGGGGCTGTCACGCTGATCCCCGATCCCTCCGTTTAAGCCTGTCTCCCGCGGCTAAGGGGGGTAGTCCCTGTGAGATGATGAGACCAACTGTCGACCAGTTGGTTGGGAGACACGAGATACGATATAAAAAGCACTAAAATGATTTGATTAATTTAGTGGACCAGTGCCTTAAGAGATTGATGTAGAAACGATTACTTGTTAAATGATATAGGAACATGGACCATGGACAACAACCATCTATCATCAGCTAAATCACATGACCAAAACGATATCCAGCGATTAAAAAAAAAAACTTCGAAAAGATGAATGTGCTAAAATGAAACCCAAAAAAAAAAACCTAAACCCTAATAAAACACTGCATAAAGCAAAAATTAAAACCCTAGATCAGCTAATTAATTTACAGATTTGGCCCCTTAACAGCCAGATTCAGCAATAAGCACAGAAAACATTTTAAAGAACAGAAATTTCAGATCGTCACTATGAAGAACTTCAGAAAATCTCTCATGCAAACTTAGAAAAATAAACCGAATGATAGACCTAGGATCAAGTTTAACTGGGCTCAGCAAAAAAAATGCTTGCGGGAGTTGGCTGGTTCAGCCGAGAACTTCCCCGAACGCCCACAAATTTCCTTCAGAAAATGTTTTCTGCACAGCTCAAAACAACCGTCAACAAAGAGGGAAAAAAATGCTGCTAGATCTCAAACAGTAATGGAGATACCTGCTATTACTTCAGAAACCCTAACAGCACCCAAACCCCAGCAAGTGAACAAGATACCTGTGCTCACAATACTCTACGAAAGCTATTATTAATGGCTGAAAATAACATATGCAGAAAATGAAATGATCTCACAGCATTCCAAGAGAGTAACACCAGCAAGATATGGACCCCAAAGTCTTCCTTTATTAACCAGAAACAGATTTACAAGAGAGCTTCTTCAGTATCTGACTCACAGATCGAATGAATCTGAAATGACCAGCTAAGACCCTATATAAAGGAAATGATTCCAACGGCTAGTTCGAATGATCCATGTAGAAATGATCTCGATCGTTGATGAAGATCAAGACATCTCTTGATCTCATCCGTCGATTTATTCAATTAATTTATTATTATTATTTTTTAAAATTTTAAAATTTCTTATTATTTATTATTTTATTATTATTTTATTATTTATTTAAATTTTTAAATTTTTTTATTATTTATTATTTTATTATTATTTTTTATTATTTTTTTATTTATTTCATTTTTTTAAATTTTTAAATTTTTTTATTATTATTTTTTAAATTTTTTATTATTTATTATTTTATTATTATTTTTTAAATTTTTAAATTTTTTTTTTATTATTTTTTATTTATTTCATTTTTTTAAATTTTTAAATTTTTTATTTATTTTATTATTTTATTTCATTTTTTAAATGGATCATCGAACTAAACCTTTGGAAACATCACCCAGGACCTAGGACTTAGGACTCACGAGGGGATTTAAAACATTTTTCGACCCTCAAGACACATTACATCATGACTTTTACTACTTACATCTCAAGGGGACAAGCCCACTTAACACAGACCCTCATAAATCACCCAGTTCTGCGACACAACTATAATCTAGCATATAAACACACTAGGATTCTCCTAAAGTTCTAATGACAAAATCCATCCCGGCTTTGGGGTCAGGTTTGAAGGAAAACTCTGCCGATCCATGGATCGGTGAGACGAAAAACCTTCCGGGACATAGATTATCATAGAAAGTTAGGTCCACCTAGGCAATTTTACATACATGACTCTGATCTGCTCAGATTATTTATAATTCATACATGCAGACTGGGTTTACAATTGAAATGATCAAGCTGTTGATGACTGTAGGCTGGCACGGACACGTCGTTCAGGGGCTACCCCTTTCTGCCAAGAAAAGAGGGTGTACTGCATGGGAAGTTGACCAATAGAGGTCAACATCTGGCTCTACTTGGGGACACGTTGCTGCTTGCAGGAATGTGAGAATCTAGAATCTGCATCCATACAACACAAAAATAAGTAGCGTCCATCCAAAATCATTATATACATTAAGCACAATAAAGATACAAGCTCTTCATTTATTAACTATCTAAAGCAGAAACGAAAATGCGGAAAAAACAAGGAGTAGGGTTAGAAATACGATACAAAGGATGCCCTACGGCATAAGATGTGTTCAATATAGTGCATACTGAGCATTTGCCTGCTTTCAGGCAAATCTGTCGGCTGCTTGTCGGATGTGCCATGTCCCATTTTGCATATGGTAGGACTCTTTTCTATCCGAAAATCAAGCTGCTTGCGGCCGTCTGATGCGTCAAATCTTCTTCTCATTTTCTTTCTCTTGCGCTTTTTCTTTCTGGCTGGTTGAATTACTGATGACCTGGTACTTTCTGTTTCAAAGCTATCAGATGAAGTATGTAAGATATGCGTGCTATGTCTTTCTTCATCTTGCATCTGATCTTTATCATTCTTAAGTCTGTCTGGATCACCCTCAATCAACCATCTTTCAATCGAATCAACAACCTCCCAATAATAAGATGAATCTTGTTGCAGCAAATGAGAAGACTCCTGATCTGTTGATGTTTGCTGGTTTCTCTTATCTTCCAATTGTTGAAACCTTTGAACCTGTATTCTAATGGCATCCATCTGTCTAGAGTGTTCAACCTTTATATCACCGATTTGTCTGGCATGATGTTCTTCCATGTCTTTTATCATTTTATTGTTCTTTTCCTTTATGTCCATCAAGTAATGCTGCATGAAATTTATTTCTTCTTCATGATTCGCTTGCATGTCAGCCAACTGATTGTTATGATAGTCATTTCCTCATCCATAGTTAATAAATTGTTTTGCATAGAGTCAATTTCCCTATCATGATCAGCTTTAATGGTCACCATATTCTCTTCTAAGACTGACATCTTGCTATGCATGTTTCCAATTTCTGTTTCATATTTAGTTTTCATGGCCTCAATTTCTTTAGCATGCTGATTTTGCGTGACCTCAATCTCCCTATTACGTTTTTCCAAGTGGGCGCATAAAGTTTTCACATCATTGACATAAATAGTTTGATTGATTTCCATATTTCTCACCAGCATCATTAGATCTCGTAAAATTTGCTTTTGCTCTTCCCTTTCATTGTCCTTTGTCCCTGATTTTTCACTATCATGAACTTGATCTGCAATATTTCCGGTGGATGACACATTCTGACATGATGAATCGTCTTGGGATCTTTCAGCTGGACCGCTTATCAAATTACTTTCATTCTGTTGCACAATTTTAGAGGCAGAAGGCAAGCTGTTTGGACTATCATATCTATCTTTAAAAGCATTGAGAATGTCTTGTAAAGAAGTGAAAAAATCATTAGGAAAATTATTAAACCAATTCAAGGCATCACCCTCTAAAGAATGGACAAATAGACGCATCTTGAAATCTTCATGATTATATTGAGGAAATCTACAATATAAGATCATTACACAAGTAAACCTGTTTAAATGTTGTTCAACAGTGACCGAATCACCACCCGAGAACTTAAATAATTTACCAACGGCCTCTTTCGGAAGATCATGGAGATTATCAGTAAAATGACATGGTTTAAATGAATAATCCATGATGAACAATGAAGGATCAAATGGATGATAGAAAGAGATTTCTGCTCAAGAAAATTAAGAGATGAGAGAAGTGGAGTCGCCACTTGAACAATGAATCTGATTCTAGGATCCAAAAAGTAACCACAAGCAGATATGAGGAAAGCTTCTTGTCTGGGAAAAATGAGAAAGTGGAGTCGCCACCCAAACAAAAAACAGACCGAAGAGATGCTACTGATATGGCGAAAAATAAAGCAATAAAAGATCCAAATGATAACCCAAAAGGTTGAATTTGCCAGCTCAAAATGAGAGATGAGAAAGATGATAAGGTGAATGTCGATGAAACTCCAGGAACAGAAAAACTCTGTCCCCGGCAACGGCGCCAAAAAATGTTGGCGTTGCCGGCTCAAACGAATGACAGGAAGATGAATGATGAATGATGAAAAGTCGTTGAAACACCAGGGACAGAAAAACTCTATACCCGGCAACGGCGCCAAAAAATGTTGGCGTTGCCGGGCCAGATGAAAAGATAAAAATGAGAAGGATGATTTTTCGTTTGAAACGCCGAGAAAACAATTTCCCCGGCAACGGCGCCAAAAAAGAAATCAATCAAACTAATTATGTCAATGATGTGAAAACTTTATGCGCCCACCTGGAAAAACGTAATAGGGAGATTGAGGTCACGCAAAATCAGCATGCTAAAGAAATTGAGGCCAGAAAACTAAATATGAAACAGAAATTGGAAACATGCATAGCAAGATGTCAGTCTTAGAAGAGAATATGGTGACCATTAAAGCTGATCATGATAGGGAAATTGACTCTATGCAAAACAATTTATTAACTATGGATGAGGAAATGACTATCATAACGTTCAATCATAACAATCAGTTGGCTGACATGCAAGTGAATCATGAAGAAGAAATAAATTTCATGCAGCATTACTTGATGGACATAAAGGAAAAGAACAATAAAATGATAAAAGACATGGAAGAACATCATGCCAGACAAATCGGTGATATAAAGGTTGAACACTCTAGACAGATGGATGCCATTAGAATACAGGTTCAAAGGTTTCAACAATTGGAAGATAAGAGAAACCAGCAAACATCAACAGATCAGGAGTCTTCTCATTTGCTGCAACAAGGTTCATCTTATTATTGGGAGGTTGTTGATTCGATTGAAAGATGGTTGATTGAGGGTGATCCAGACAGACTGAAGAATGATAAAGATCAGATGCAAGATGAAGAAAGACATAGCACGCATATCTTACATACTTCATCTGATAGCTTTGAAACAGAAAGTACCAGGTCATCAGTAATTCAACCAGCCAGAAAGAAAAAGCGCAAGAGAAAGAAAATGAGAAGAAGATTTGACGCATCAGACGGTCGCAAGCAGCTTGATTTTCGGATAGGAAAGAGTCCTACCATATGCAAAATGGGACATGGCACATCCGACAAGCAGCCGACAGATTTGCCTGAAAGCAGGCAAATGCTCAGTATGCACTATATTGAACACATCTGATGCCGTAAGGCATCCTTTGTATCGTATTTCTAACCCTACTCCTTGTTTTTTCCGCATTTTCGTTTCTGCTTTAGATAGTTAATAAATGAAGAGCTTGTATCTTTATTGTGCTTAATGTATATAATGATTTTGGATGGACGCTACTTATTTTTGTGTTGTATGGATGCAGATTCTGGATTCTCACATTCCTGCAAGCAGCAACGTGTCCCCAAGTAGAGCCAGATGTTGACCTCTATTGGTCAACTTCCCATGCAGTACACCCTATTTTCTTGGCAGAAAGGGGTAGCACCTGAACGACGTGTCCGTGCCAGCCTACAGTCATCAACAGCTTGATCATTTCAATTGTAAACCCAGTCTGCATGTATGAATTGTAAATAATCTGAGCAGATCAGAGTCATGTATGTAAAATTGCCTAGGTGGACCTAACTTTCTATGATAATCTATGTCCCGGAAGGTTTTTCGTCTCATCGATCCATGGATCGGAAGAGTTTTCCTTCAAACCTGGCCCCAAAGCCGGGATGGATTTTGTCATTAGAACTTTAGGAGAATCCTAGTGTGTTAATATGCTAGATTATAGTTGTGTCGCAGAACTGGGTGATTTATGAGGGTCTGTGTTAAGTGGGCTTGTCCCCTTGAGATGTAAGTAGTAAAAGTCATGATGTAATGTGTCTTGAGGGTCGAAAAATGTTTTAAATCCCCTCGTGAGTCCTAAGTCCTAGGTCCTGGGTGATGTTTCCAAAGGTTTAGTTCGATGATCCATTTAAAAAATGAAATAAAATAATAAAATAAATAAAAAATTTAAAAATTTTAAAAATGAAATAAATAAAAAATAATAAAAAAAATTTAAAAATTTAAAAAATAATAAATACTAAAAAAATTTAAAAAATTTAAAAATTTAAAAAAATGAAATAAATAAAAAATAATATATATATATTTTTTTTAAATTTAAAAATTTAAAAAATAATAATAAAATAATAAATAATAAAAAAATTAAAAAATTAAAAAAATGAAATAAATAAAAAATAATAAAAAAAATTTAAAAATTTAAAAAATAGTAATAAAATAATAAATAATAAAAAAATTAAAAAATTTAAATAAATAAAAAATAATAAAAAAAATTTAAAAATTTAAATAATAATAATAAAATAATAAATAATAAGAAATTTAAAAAATTTAAAAAATAATAATAAAAAATTAATTGAATAAATCGACGGATGAGATCAAGAGATGTCTTGATCTTCATCAACGGTCGAGATCATTTCTACATGGATCATACGAACTAGCCGTTGGAATCATTTCCTTTATATAGGGTCTTAGCTCGTTATTTCAGATTCATTCGATCTGTGAGTCAGATACTGAAGAAGCTCTCTTGTAAATCTGTTTCTGGTTAATAAAGGAAGACTTTGGGGTCCATATCTTGCTGGTGTTACTCTCTTGGAATGCTGTGAGATCATTTCATTTTCTGCATATGTTATTTTCAGCCATTAATAATAGCTTTTCGTAGAGTATTGTGAGCACAGGTATCTTGTTCACTTGCTGGGGTTTGGGTGTTGTTAGGGTTTCTGAAGTAATGGCAGGTATCTCCATTACTGTTTGAGATCTAGCAGCATTTTTTTCCCTCTTTGTTGACGGTTGTTTTGAGCTGTGCAGAAAACATTTTCTGAAGGAAATTTGTGGGCGTTCGGGGAAGTTCTCGGCTGAACCAGCCAACTCCCGCAAGCATTTTTTTTGCTGAGCCCAGTTGGACTTGATCCTGGGTCTATCATTCGGTTTATTTTTCTAAGTTTGCATGAGAGATTTTCTGAAGTTCTTCACAGTGACGATCTGAAATTTCTGTTCTTTAAAATGTTTTCCGTGCTTATTGCTGAATCTGGCTGTTAAGGGGCCAAATCTGTAAATTAATTAGCTGATCTAGGGTTTTAATTTTTGCTTTATGCAGTTTTTTATTAGGGTTTAGGTTTTTTTTTTTTTGGGTTTCATTTTAGCACATTCATCTTTTCGAAGTTTTTTTTTTAATCGCTGGATATCATTTTGGTCATGTGATTTAGCTGATGATAGATGGTTGCTGTCCATGGTCCATGTTCCTATATCATTTAACAAGTAATCGTTTCTACATCAATCTCTTAAGGCACTGGTCTGCTCAATTAATCAAATCCATCGCGTCATTTTTATAGCGTATCTCGTGTCTCCCAACCAACTGGTCGACAGTTGGTCTCATCATCTCACAGGGACTACCCACCTTAGCCGCGGGAGACAGGCTTAAACGGAGGGATCGGGGATCAGAGTGACAGCCCCCGGTCTGAGCGTTGTCGTGTCAATCCACGCGACAACACATCCAATTAGTGATGGCAAGCTCCCAACTTCCTTCCTCCTCAATGTGATTGAAAAACGACTGAACATCTGATCAATATGGTCATGAGTGTGCCCAACAAGAAGGAAACCAACCTTTACCTTTTGAAAAATTCTCAATTCAACAAGCATGTTCAGAAACCCAAAAACAACCTGATTTTTGTTTTCACGGCAAGTGTTGTCCAATTGTAGATACAAAACTTCAGGAAGATTTCCAGACCAATGAGAAATCACATCATGAATTATGGTTATGGTCAGATTTGAATCATTATGAATATTTGGAGCTCTGAAGTACACCCTTGGCAACATTTTCCCATTGAAGACCATACAACCAACCAAGTGAAACTGAATAAAATTTTCCTCTTGTAGATTTTTGGGTGTGCGAACAAAATGTGGTAAAAGTGTTTTCTTCTGGTCCATACCATCAATTATCAAACCCAAATATTTATTTGGATTATCATAACACTTCTTTCGATGCTTGTACAACTTCTTCCTTTCATTTGTTTGTTGTTCGCGATGCTCTTGAAGTTCTTTGACAATTAAATCTACACAACATAAAAGAAATTCATTAAGAAATATGTTTTCATAGTTGATGACTATACAATTTTGAAAGTAAAAGTTATGAACACTTACCTCTTTCTGAGCCTTCACATTTGTCCCTTTTTGATTTAAGAGAAGCACATGTGCTGCAAATCCCCATCCTTGTCTTCTTAGGAATACGAACATTATTGAATTCTTTCTTCCATATCTTCACAAAATATTGATATGTAATAAATTGGCCCTGTCCCTCAACACTTTCTGCATATTCTTTGTATAAGTTGTAGATTTCTCATCTTGAAAAATTATCTGGAATATGTATTGTCTCTCTATTTGGCATACACTCTCCATGCTTTGAAAAGAAATCTTTCATCCATGACATTGCAGTATTTGATAATGGCCCAAACTGTCTTTTATAACGTACTTCTGAATAAAATGTGGGATCCTTTTCCAAATTTTCTTGAATTCTCGAGAGACGAAAATTCCCAATTGAATGAAACATTTTGAAAGCTTTTCTACACAATAATAAATTCCTAATATGATAATCATATCCTGACAATGTAGATTGCATGCAGCCAACTAAATATGAGTTTTGCATGCTTTTATTCATTGACAAATATCTCTTCCTACTTTCTAATGCAAATGTGAAATCCATACGTTTCAAGCAATTTTTTTGGCAACATTCACTTGAAATGAGAGCGCTGATAGAACTTCTTCTCGTCAGATATTCTGCTCTACCCCTTGTATAACTAGAATAGTTTGCATTGATACGAAAAGGTCTGCTCCTACTCCTCGATACAATATTTCTTGGCAACATCTCCATCATTGGATCATCACTACTGCTCTCATCCTGTTCTTCATCACTGCTGCTCTCATAGTCCTTAGAATCAGGACTAAGAGGACATTGTGATACTCCAATCTTTTGAAAATCATCATCCCGCGCTTCATCACTGCTGCTCTCATAGTCCTTAGAATCAGGACTAAGAGAACATTGTGATACTTCAATCTTTTGAAAATCATCATCCCGCGCTTCATCACTGCTGCTCTCATAGTCCTTAGAATTAGGACTAAGAGGACATTGTGATACTCCAATCTTTTGAAAATCATCATCCTGCGCTTCATCACTGCTGCTCTCATAGTCCTTAGAATCAGGACTAAGAGGACATTGTGATACTCCAATCTTTCGAAAATCATCATCCCGCGCTTCATCACCGCTGTTCTCATAGTCCTTAGAATTAGGACTAACTGGACACTTTGACACTCCATTCTTTTGAAATTCATTATCACACTCATCATCACTGCTGCTCTCATAGTCCTTAGAATTAGGACTAAGTGGACACTTTGACACTCCATTTTTTTGAAATTCATTATCACACTTTTCATCACTACTGCTCTCATAGTCCTTAGAATTAGGACTAAGTGGACACCGTGACACTCCATTATTTTGAAATTCGCCATCATGCACGTCAAAACTCATGCTCTCATAGTCTTCAGAATTAGGACTGAGTGGACACCGTGACCCTCCATTCTTTTGAACTTCACCATCACACTCTTCAAAACTGCTACTCTCATAGTCCTCAGAATTAGGACTAAGTGGACATCGTGACACTCCATTCTTTTGAACTTCACCATCATGCTCTTCATCACCGCTGCTTTCATAGTCCTTAGAATCAGGACTAAGTGGAATACTTGACTTTCTATTCATAGTGGAAGAATTCCCGCTATATTCATCAATATGAATAGAGTTGTTACGCGATGAAGATGTTGATGGTGTATAAATCGAAACTTCACCATCAGAACAATCCATCCCTTTCAAATAGAAGATGTTGAATGATACAAATGGAGTCTCCTAAGAATATTATATAGCTTAAAGAATGAAATATTCCCTCCAAAATTATTCCCTCCAAAAATTTTCGCGAAAATATTTCCCTCCAAAAATTTTCGCGAAAATATTTTCCTCCAAAAGTTTGTTAGATTTATTTACCTTTATTATTTTATTCTACAATTCATTGAAAAACATAAACTAAATTTTTTTATGAAATCAATCACTGAAATTCAAATTGTAAACTACAACTTCTATATTAATTATTCTAATAGTTAAAGTATATAATATTTACTAAACAACTATTTTTTTTTTTAAATTTTTATAATATATTCTAAAACAGATTAATCCCACATTCAATCCATTGTAAAATAACTCTACAATATTTGCTCTATAATAATTTAAAACAAATTATCCCACATTAATCGTACAGAAAAACATCTTCGTAATTTCACTTATATATTAAATTTCGTTATCACTATTACTTACCTCACATCCAGGTTTTCTGAAGTTCGTTGAAAGACGTGAATTTGTGGAGCAGCTATATTGCTATCAACAACATATTCAACGAAGAATTATCGCAATTGAAAGGTAAGTTCAATTTTTTTTTTCAAAATTTTCATATTAAATTAATTTAACGTCGAAGAAGATTTTTTTTTTAAATTAATAATTTTTCCAAGCCAAAATAACAATTATGTCAATCGTGAGCATGGTGGGCCCAATCAAACTCAATCACCCAATAACCGTGGGTAGGCCGTCGTCGTGCCCCCTTCCCCCAACCCATTACCGATCTTTCCCATTCACCCATGCCCTCTTCCCCCTTCTACCCTACCCATGCGTCAGCCCTTGCCACCCCCAACTCACTCACCCATGTACCCTTTCCCCAACTCACTCACCCATGTACCCTTTCCCCAACTCTTCCTTCCCTACCCCACAACTCTCCTCCCCATAAGCCCACCCCCTAACTCCCATTCCCCTCCAATCTCAACTCCTCCCCCCCTTCCTTAACGCCGGCCCCATGGGCCCCACCCCCTAACTCCTTCCCCATGCCCCCTCTCCCTTCACCCCCTTCTGCCCCCACAACCCGCACCCTACCCCCCCTTCTGCGCCTACCCCTACCCACCCCTACAACCTAACCCCTACCTTTACCCCCCCCTTCTGCCCCTAGCCCTACCCCCCTACACCCAAACCTCTACCCTTACCCCCCCCTTCTGCCCACGCCCTACCCCTACCCCCCCACCCCATCCCCATTCCCCCCCCCCGGGCCCCTCCCCACCCCCGCCCAGCCCTCCCCCGGCCCCTCCCCCTCCCCCACTCCCTCCCCAGCCCCTCCGCCCACCGCTCCCCTTCCCCCGCCCCCTCCGCCGCCCCTCCCCGACCCCCTCCGCCCACCCCTTCGCCGCCCCCTCCTCGGCCCCCTCCGCCCACAGCTCCCCCTCCCCCGCCCCCTCCCCGGCCCCTCCGCCCACCCCGCCCCCTCTCCGGCCCCTTCGCCCACCTCGCCCCCTCCCCGGCGCCCTCCGCCCGCACAGGGCCACCCCTGGGCCGCCCCGCTCAGCCCGACCGGCGGTGGGTCGATTCCGGAAATCGACGGCGGGGCGGCCCCCGGGCTGCCCCGCCCCGCCCGACCGGCGGTGGGTCGATTCCCGGAATCGACCCGCCGCCGGTCGGGCGGGGCGGGGCGGCCCGGGGGTGGCCCTGCGCGGGCGGAGGTAGCCGGGGAGGGGGTGGGGTGGGCGGAAGGGCCGGGGGAGTGGGAGCTGTGGGTGGAGGGGGCCGGGGAGGGGTGGGCGGAGGGGGCGGAGGAGGGGGAGGGTGGGCGGAGGGGGCCGGGGGAGGCAGAGGGGTGGGCGGAGGGGCCGGGGAGGGGCGGGGGGGGCGGAGGGTGGGCGGAGGGGGCCGAGGAGGGGCGGGGGAGGCAGAGGGGTGGGCGGAGGGGCCAGGGAGGGGGAGGGGGCGAGGTGGGCCGGGTAGGGGTGGGGGAGGGGGACGGGTGGGCGGGGTGGGCCGGGTAGGGGCTGGTGAGGGTGTGTGGGGTGGGGAGGGGGCCGGGGGGGGAATGGGGATGGGGTGGAGGGGTAAGGGTAGGGGGTGGGGGGGCGGGGGGAATGGGGGGGTAAGGGGATGGGGTAGGGTAGGGTAGGGTAGGGGGCGACGGCGGGGGGAAATGGGGTGGGTGGGTAGGAGGGAGGGATGGGGTGTGGGGGGGTAAGGGTAGGGGGCGGGGGGCGGAATGGGGGTGGGGTAGGGTAGAGGGGTAAGGGTAGGGCGCGGGTAGGGTAGTGGGGGATGGGGGGTAGAGGGGTAGGGCGCGGGTAGGGTGTAGGGGGGGAGGATAAGGGTTGGGGAGGGGGGGTAAGGGGTAGGGGTAGGGGCAGAAGGTGGGGGGATGGGGGAGGGGGTAGGGCGCGGGTATGGGGGGGCGGAGTGGGGTAGGGCACGGGTATGGGGTAGGGGGGGCGCGCGGTGTGGGGAGTGGTGGGCGCAGTGGGGAGGGGCGGCCGCGGGGAGGTGTTGGGGGGTGTAGGGGGTTTGGGGGGATGGGGGGCGGGGGATGAGGGGGGGAGGGGGTTTTGGGGTCGGGGGGTGAGGGGGGATGGGGCGCAGGAGTGTGGGGGGACGGTAGGGGGTAGGGTGAGGGAAGGGGAGGGGGGCCGGAGGGGGGGAAGCTTAGGGGGTTGTGGGGGGCGCGTGGGTAGGGGCTCGCCCATACTTGCCTAAATGTCTATTTAGCCTCATTATCCCTCACCTGACCTCCCGCTCACCCATCGACCCGCCTGCCTGTTAGAGGTGGCTGGGCAATTCTGATTATACAAATAAAAAATTTATGGTGTATTTTTGTTATTAATTTAAGTTAATATGTTTTTTTATTTACTAATTTATGTGTTTTTTTTTAGGAAAATGGCATCAAGGAAAATTTCTGTGAATCTTTCTAGACCAAAAAGTCTTAAATGTGTATCTTCAGAATACATTGGTGAACGAACTCCACCTGAGCTCATGCCTACAAATATATCAAGTGCTTCAAGTGATAAGAAGCTAATCTCAGATTGGAAAAGTTCAAAAGAGGTGAAATTTCCATCAAGAGTCTGGTATATGAAAGAAAGAGAGAGCACAACTGTGAATATATATCTATACATTGATATACCCCATAATAATGAAAATTTGGAGGTGATGGGAAGAGTCATAAATATGTGTTCGGTACCAAACACTGAAGTTGTTTACGTACTTACAAAAGCTCCCAAGTCACATGAAAGGATTAAATACCGACTATCATATTCATTATATGACACGAGAGAGGTATCTACAAAGTTGTGTAAACAAATCGTAAATGAGATGACACAAAACATCGTAAGTATTGTTATTTGTATTTTTATTTTGCGTTTTGAAAGTGTCTCGCTATATTTTTTTAACTTTGTTTATATTAACATATGATATTTTGTTTGGCAGAATTTTTTTGAAAGCTGTTCAATTAGGTTGGGAGGCATTCATTTCATAGAGCATGATATCATGAAAGTTGTCAGCCATTTTTACTCAGTGTCAGAAGAAGATATGGAAAACATGGAAAATGTAGTAATTGATGATGCTACAAAACTACATCCAAAGAATCAGAAAAAAAGGCCTCTGGTGGATAAATCTAGCAAGGGTAAACAAGTTACTTTTGAGGACGATGAAGTTGAATTTGACAATGAAGCATATGTTGCCATTACTGAAGATGACATTGGAACTGAAGAAGGTCGTAAAAGACCAAAAGTAACAATGCCCAAGAATAGATCTCTTGAGAATGTTATGACGAAAAAAAGTAGAGTTGAAGATCTTGAAGTAGTCAGTACCAGCAGTCAAGAACCTAATGAAACTTCAAAAGAAAGCAGAGAAATCATTACACCAGGAGCTGATTTAGATGATGGCATAATCAAAACAAAACAAAATGCCATTCGACAAAATTTGACAAAGAGAAACTTAATTGATGGTGGTCATACATTTCAGTTAAATGTCAGACAAACCTATAAGGCAAGTGAAGGACAATGCCAATATCAAGTCAGAAAGCCACATCATCTGCATGTTCACAACTTGAAGACATTGATGAGGTACAATCCATATGCTCATGTGGTTAGTTATGTGCTTCTTGTTGATCCACTTCAAGTTCCCAACAAAAAAGCATTTGATAAGTCAAAATGTTTTGAATACAATTATTATGTGCTTGGGGGGAACCATTCTGTTGAAGCTCAAAGACAATTGATGGAGGAATATCCTAATAACCCACGTTTTGAAACAATGAAATGTATCATTTATGCTGGCTTAAATGAAACAGAAGCAAAGTTAGTGGCATGGGATCATAATTCAGATAATGAATATAGGATGTCTATGACTTTGATCCAAAAGGTTAGATTTATTCATAGTGAATTCCTAGAAAAATGTGGTGGGGATAAGATAAATATTACTGCAGATTTCCGAAAGGAATGTTGTATGGAAATAGGCTATCAAATTGAAGAGAAAACCAATTCAAAAGGTGGAAAAGACAGCAGATATAGCGATTTATTCAGAGGTGTTGATAACATTTTCCAATTGGCATTTAGAACTGGAGATATTTGGAATTTGATTGATGACATTTTTAGCATGTGGGAAGACATTGGCATTAAAAACCAGAGGGTCAAAAAGTCTAAGCCATCGATATGTAGCAACAATAAATCAGGGTCTGAACTGAAGCAACTTCCAGACGATATGACCATCACGCCTTGGAGGGCGATGCAATGAGTGAAAGATGAAAAAATTGTCAAAACAATATTATCTCGTGTGAGGTCAGGGGAATTATCATTGGAAGAAATGTCTGAAGAATTTCAAAAATAAGTTTGCTGAATTATTTTTACTTATTTCCAGGATTATAGTTATCTTTTAAATAAAACATGTTGTTATTGGTAGTATTTGTTATACATATCATTATATTAACTTTTTCTTACTTTATCTATGCAGTCACAAAGTTTACATGAAAATTCAGGAACAAATGGTTAAACTGTTGAATGAAGATAGTTGGGATGATGTTGTACGCAACTATCCAGATTCAAGTTCTACATCAACATTAAAAGCTTTTTATCTTGCATTTAAAAATGTAACTTGATTTATACATTCAGTTTTAATCATCTGTGTACTATTTTTAATTTAAAACTTACACATACATTTGTTTGTTTGGTAAAAGATGAGGAAAGAAGATAATGGAGCACCAGACAGTTTCAAGACTTTTATTGAAAAAATAAAGATTGAAAGACTGAGAAAGCAACGTATTAAGAATGTTGAACTTGATCCAACTCTTAATCATTTCATTTGGAATGGGCTAGACACTATTCAATATCAAGTAATACAAGGTGACTGTGAAGACATTGCTAAACTCGTACCAAAAAGGGATTATGCCCTGGTTATTGCAGATATTCCCCATGGTTTCAATATTCCAAACATTTACTATGATAGTGACCCTTATACTTATCAAGCTTTTAATAAAGTGGTGGCGGGATTTATGAAAGTGACGTCATCACCATTATGGAGATTTGTGACATTTCATTCAGACACACAATTGGCAATGGTATTGTCAAGCTTCAAGGGGAAAACAAATTCAAGGATGCAGCTTACATGGTAAGATGTTTAAAGGTATATTTGATTAATGTTGAAAAATTCATTTATGTACAAGTTAATTGAACTTTTACTATTTTATGTTACAGGCAAAAGTCAAATCTTCTTAACAATGAAGATCAACAATTTATAAATGACTGTGAGTTCATTCATATTGATAGTTGGGCAAAAGATGATAGCCATATGTCTATGATTTTTAATCGGGTGGACAGAAAGAGTCATAGCCAAATACTGACTTATGATGCTGTTGTGAGAAAACTAACATATGAAGACAAAGAAACGAAAGGAGAGATAGTTAACATTTATCAGAAACCACAATTATTGATTAAATATCTTATAGACATATGTTCAAATGAAGGAGACTGGGTTCTGGATTTATTTTCTGGCTCAGATAGGTTTTGCCACATGGAATTGAATTTCAATATGTTCTTTTTTTTAATTAATATGTCATTGTACTAATTTACTTCATTATTTTTTTGTGCTTGATAATTAGGTACAACACTGGCATGCTGCCTTCAAAAAGGAAGAAATTGCATTGCAATTGAGAAAGATCCATTACAATGCAATTTCATTCAGCAAAGAATTAATGCTCTTCAATTTCTTCCAGATGCAATGCAAGAAATTGGGTTGAAGAAAGGGGACTTTAGTGAATAACGTGTGGCAAAAAAGGCAAAGGAACCCCAACCACCATTACATGGAATGTTTGAAAAGACATATATTGGGAGATTTGCAGACATCAAAGACCCATTAGAAGAGGAAATTGCGCAAAAGGAAGCAGAAAATATTGTGGAAGATGACAATGATGAAACTCTAGAGGACGAAGAGTTTGGATTACGTGACATTGTTGATTAAATTTAAGTTATACCTGGAAATCAAGCTTTGCAATGTTTTGACTCTGACATTTCATGAAAAGAATAATCAATGAATTAAAGTTGTTATGTGTTCAATATTTGTAATTTGTGATTTTCGCATTGATTTTTAAGTTAATTATTATTTTTTGAAAAAAAGTTGTTATTATTATTTTTTTGACATGAAATTCATAAAAAAACTATTATTTGACCATTTTTAGTTAAGATTTTTGTATAAAAATTGTGATTTTGACATGTTAATTCTAGCAAAAAATTATCAAAACGTTTAGTTTTTTTGTTATATTTATGTTAAAAATGGTTATTTTTATGTCCATTGTTAAAAAATGTTGTTTTTTAGAAACAATTATTTCATGTGGATTGAAAAATTAATTATGGATGTATAAATATGTAGATTATCTAAAATTCAAACTATCGACTTTCTAATTTAAAAACGCAAAACAATAAAAACCCCACTAAAAAAAAAAATTAAGATAGAGAACAAGAAAATATGAATAAAATGATCACTTCAAAAACTATCAAATTTAGAAAATAATTTTTTACATTTCACACACTAGAAAATTTAAAGTCAAAAAATAGGTCTTTTAAAAAAAGGGTGTGATGCAGAATACTCACTTTTTAAAATCAGCATGAAAATCACTACCATTCTAAAACTTAATGCACATGAAAAAAATTAAAGTTCCAAAAACCATGTTCTAAAAAAAACATGTGTATTCTGCATCACCACTTTTGAAAATCGGGTCATTTTTTTGCTATCTCTACGAAACGGGTAACAGTATCAGTTCCCGTTTCAAATTTACATTGTTTCTTCCAAACGCTTGCACAATGGTGACCTTACATCGAAGGCTTCTTGGTGTCTGAGAATGCTATATCTTTCGATTTTCTCGAGATTTATTTTCCTTAGATATCGAGGCTTAGATTTATGATACACTCATAATTACATAAGTTCAAGCTCAGGCAATGTTCAAATTCGTGACCACAAAAAGGAAGACAAAATAAATCAACTTAGTTATTTTGGATTTTCTAAGGTCCTTTATGAGACCTCCCACCATTAGTCGTGAGATCTTTGATCTTCTTGCAACAATAATGACGCAACCTTGTCCTTCTGAGATTATGTTGTCAACCCACTGGAGCTTTCAGACCTTTGTAACTCTCTGAGGTAACTTTGACCTGAGGTTTTGAGCTTCAACCTTATGCAATATGCTCATAGGCCTACTCAGCCTACTAAGACGAAATAACTTTACTTAAGACTTCATTCTCCTACCTAGTATGTTATTTCCTTCTCTTAGGCTTAAGGATGGATCACGATCCTTTCTTATATGAATCTCAATACAAGGTGAAACTTCGGCCTACTTGAGACAAACTCTAAGACCTTTACATTTTTCAACAGAGGTTATTAAGTTTACTTCAATAGGTTATGAGGCCTTTGATCGATCAATCTGACTGAGGTTTATTTTATCCTCTCACAAAATATGAAGCCTTCAGTCCATTAACTTTCAGCCTTGACCAATAACACATGCAAATTCTTGATATGTATATTTGTTCTCTTTGCAGACGGTGACCAGGGTTTCTCAACTTGATAACCTCATTATTAACTTGGTAGAAATTCTTCAACGAAAATGGAAGTTCTTGACCTTCTTTTGGAATGTGTTGCTTGAACTAGGGCTTCTTAGGGCATAATGACATAACAAGCTTGGAACAAAGATGATTCCTTCTTTAAGGCTGCGCCTTCACCATAAGATTTGATACCATATTAATTTTTCATAGGGTCTTATATACTGACAATTACTTTCTAATGACTTAGTTATTTTTCACATTCTTATCCATTATTCCATAATTAATTAGTTACACAGAAGACAACAATAATATGATATTTTTGACACTAGGATCATGAAGAGATAAGCAAACAAAGAACACAAGAGTTTACCTTGGGAAAACCCACATGGGGAAAAAACCCAAAAACCTTTTCCTTAAAGAAATCATCAAGTTCAATAGAGATACATCATCAAATGCAAGATCAAACAAACCAACAAAATAGCTAGGTCAAACCTGGACCAAAATGCCTCCTAGTCAAGTCAAGCCTGATCAGAATTTCAGTCTTCTTCTTCATCCATGAATTTCGGTCTTGAAACTCTTCATACCTTAGAAAAGTTCGGTCTTGCAACTTGTCGATCTGCACCTAAGATTTCGATCCTACAACTCGTCTTTACTAGAGATATGTCCTTCCTTTTCAACAAAAAATGTGCCTTAGATAAAACTTATTTTCAGCTTCAGATCCATCTCCTTCTTCGCTTAGGTTGTTCGCTTACCTCAGACTATGATCTTTTCTTGCCTTATACAGATTGAGTTTCTTGCTTGCTTGGGAAGGAGGTTGAATGCCTCATATATATAGTCTTTTTCTGGGCCAAAAGGGTGCCTTTTAGGTTGGGGCCGACTTGAATAGGAGGAGGGACGACTTGGCTTCTTTGGAGTGAAAAATTCTATTTTTTCAAAATTCAAATGTTCTCTTTTTCAAAACTGACATGAAGAGCATGTCACATATTTTATTATTTTCAAAATTGCATGAAGAACATGCTTTATATTTATTACAAATACACCAAGAATAAAATATTAATTATGAACACTGACCATAACTTCAAAATTCAACGGTGGCGAGGAATTTCGCTTGATCGACGCATAAAGGTTCTTAGATTTATAAGAGTGTTCAATATTGACTTAATTGGAGAATCGATTATGAAACATATCATATATGTGTTCTTTCCATTGTGATTTAACAAATCTACCTCCAAAAATAACAATACTATGATTATGGACTGTGGAAGCCTACATGCTCTTAAACTTTTTTGGAAGTTGGAATCACAATTTCTGGGAAGGCTTTTACGTTGCCTTGATTGTCTTGTGAGGAAAGAAATATGGCTTTGACCACATTTGTATTGAATATAGAGCTTCATTATTAATTCATTGGGAAATTTCTCTCCTCATTGAGATGGTCATGAAGTCACTGAAAGGACTATGAACTAAATATATCTACATTATGGACTATACACATCTTAACAAAGTTATGCTCCACACCTCTTTGTAAGGTTCCATTCCAAGAGATTCATGTAGAACATCCCCTTCACATGAGCATGGAACATGTTATCTAGTTGGATCTTATTAAAAACCTCGCAATGGGTTATCCATTTTTATACTTTCAATTCTCAGAAGTATGAGATTGAAGCACCTGTGGAGGAACTTTTGGAAGTTGGAATCAAAATTCCTAGTAAGGCCTTTATGCTTCCTTGATTGTCTTGTGATGTAAAAAGGATGGATTTTACCATCTCTGTATTGAGTATAGAGAATTTATTCAATTTTGTATCAATTCAATCAGAAATTTCTCTCCTCTCACTAATATGGTCATGAAGTAATTCAATGAACCATCAACTAAACATATCTACATTATGGATTCTACACACATGTCAACAAACTTATGCTCCACGCCTACTTGTGAGGTGGCGTTCCAAAAGATGCTTGTAGGAAACCCCCTTGACATGAGCATGGAAAATTCTATTCAATTGGATCTCACTAAATGCCTTGCGATGTTTTTTTCCATATTTATATGGTTGATTTTCGTAAGTATGAGATTGAAGCACTTGTGGAGGAAATTTTGAAAGTTGGAATTGCAACTCTTGGTAAGTCCTTTACGTTGCCTTGATTTTATTCTAAGGAAAAAAATGGCTTTTATAACGTTTGTATTTAGTATAGAAAATTTATTCAATTCACTATCAAGAATAATTCTCCATGCCTCATATAATTTTTTTATGGATGAGCAACATGGTGCCAGATTCTTTTTCTAAGATCGACCTATGATTAGGTTATTACCGTATACCCATATGACTTTAGGGCCAAAACAAGATTGCATTCGAGTTTCATTAGGGTCAATTCTAGTGTCAAGTCATACCATTTGATCTTTGCAATGCCCATTTTACAATTTAGTGTAACAAATGAAGTGTATCGTAAGTATATTTACAAATTAGTCATGAATATTCACAAAATCTTGGAAGCATTTGGATCTTGTATTAGATACTTTGGCACAACATAACTTTATGTAATAAGAATCTAAGTGTGATTTTCCCAATATTCCATGGGAATATCTTGTATTTTCTTTGCAAAGGATGTTTATGACGCCCTTGCAAAAATTCAAGCCATTCAAGAGTGGCCAATACCTACGCCCTCAACAAATATTTGATTATATTCAGGCTTAACAAGGTTGCATGTAGATTTCCTTGTAAATTCTTTACTATTGCTTAGCTTCTATTTGAGAAGCTAAATGAAGTACTTTTGTCAACTATAGTGCTCACTATCCTTGACTTCCCTTGACCCTTTGTCATTGAGTGACTATTTTGAGTTTGGACTTGGTATTGTTTTCTTATAGGATGAGATGTCCATTGCCTTTGAATGTTGAAATCATCATGAATGAAAAAGAAAGGTGCATGTTCACATACAATGAAGAAATGTTGGCCATATCTCATGTTGTACCAAGTGACATCAATTCCTCATAAGTAATAAGCTATTTATTAACATTGATCACCTTAGTTTGTAGCACTATTTGATTTAGGTTATTTTAATAGAGAAGTAACAAAAGTGGATCAACTACCTCCAATCTATAGCTGTGTGATCTTCTATAAGAAGATCAAGGATAATTGTTGATAAGCAAGGAGAATTATACATAACCTTGCCTCTTAAAATGCAACTTTATCATGTCTTTGTGGATCGTAGGAGTTTCCATCCTTACATTGTTCGTAATAGTGTCATAATATTTAAAATTCACATCTAAAGCCGACATGTTTTATATCCTATTACACATGATTCTTAGCACATGCATGCATATTCCTCTATTGGTTATGTGGGTTTTCATAAAACTTATAGAAATATCTCCAATTTTTTATTGGCCAAAAATGAAGTTTGATATTGAGTGGTTTGTGGTAGAATTGACATTTTTCAACATAAGAGGGTGAACATTATTCCTTATATTGGTTTTATCTAGCCCATTTCCACCCCTAATGAGAAATGGGAAAATGTAACACACCCTCTTACTACCCATAGCCCACACTAAGGGTATAAGGAAGCTACTATGATGACCCAACCTCTAATGTTTAGTTATGGGAAT
This sequence comes from Pinus tabuliformis, assembly GCA_031772625.1. Taxonomy (NCBI): domain Eukaryota; kingdom Viridiplantae; phylum Streptophyta; class Pinopsida; order Pinales; family Pinaceae; genus Pinus; species Pinus tabuliformis. The sequence continues at coordinate 1,048,175,688 of CM062805.1, read as the reverse complement.
GTAGTCATAAAATCTCTCAAATTTCAATCTTCTCAAAATCCAAAACAAACACCACCATTGCAATCAACTCATCACAAGCATTTTGGCTATATAAGATTTATCAAAATTCGCCTCCCCACGGTGGAACACTGGACCATATATACCCTTTTCCATTAATTCCTTCAAATACAACTCTAATTCCACAAGCTCATGCATACTCATGTGATAGGGTTCCTTTTCTCCTGACGCTGTTCTTGGAATCAACTCAATCGTGAAGTAAATCTCCTTGTTGGGTGGCAGTCCTGGCACTTCTTTTGGAAATACATCACTATACTGGTTCAATACTGGACAATTTGCAAAGGGATCTACGCTAGCCTCTTTCTCCTATGATATTTGAATGGCATAAAGGGCATAATCCCTCCTACTAAAACGATTTACTTGCATCGTTGAGATCACTTTGAGTGCTATCATCATTTTGATTCCCTGCAATGTTATTGGTTCACCCTCATTATTGAGACATTCCAGCACCTTACTATAACAATCAATCTTGGTTGTATGGGCTACCAACCAATCCATGCCAATCAAAATGTCATACGATCCTAATGGCAAAAAATTCAATCTAACTACTATAGTGATGCCCCCAATTTGTACAAGGCAAGACACAATCATTTATGATATCCTCCTCTTTTTCTTAGTGGTCAGCTAAACGAGCCATGATTCTTCATCAAATTTATTTGGAAATCCATATTTTTCTAGAATCTTAGGGCTTATATAGCTGAAATTAGATCCTAGGTCAATTAAAATTGAAACTAGAGAGTTCTTGACTATACCTTCCATTTGAATGATTGCTGCTTGCTGGTCTGCCTACCTATTTTCTAATGAAACATATATTATGGGGATGCTTTGGGCCATATTGTTCATAGTTGATGCCTCTTATATGCTGCACAACTTTGAACCAAATTTCTATAGCTTAGGGGAATCTCTCCTCAAATGGTTTTCTCCACACTCCCAACACTGATAGGCTCATTTCATCTTTTCATTCCCTGATTGTCGAGGTTCATTTTTTGCTAACTATGGAGTTTTTCTACTGTTCACCTTTGGTGAAGCTATTAAACCTTCCACACCCCTCCCTTTCTTATATCCTAAGGTTATCCACTCTCCTCGTTTGCCTTTCTTCTTCCAGTTTCCCTGTACTTCGGTTTTATCCTTAGAATGTTCATAATAGTGTTTGGTCTTTCGGATATCCTTCTCCAGAGTCTTAGGTTCATCGAATTCTATTCTATCTTCGTATGCATGTGGTGACCCGCTAACATACCTATGGATCTTGGTCTTCTCATCCTTGATGTAAGGTACATGCCTTAGTGGTTCCAAGAATTTGCTAGTGTATTATTAAGGTGTCATTTTCCCTAGTTTGTCTTCATAAAAATCCTTGGCTCTGCTATTATAATATTTTTAAGAAAGGTACTTCAGTTAGAAGTACTTTTCAAACTTTCTCCATGTCAACTCTTTTTCCCTAATACCTTTTATATTCTTGAAATCCTCCCACCATATATCAACCTTTCCTTTTAGACTAAAAACAACCACCTTGGCCTTCATGTTCTCAGTATAGTCATGCAACTTGAAGTACTTCTTAATTCCCAAAAGCCAAGCCTCTACATCTTATGCTTTCTTTACCTCTCCATCAAAGGTTGGGTGTTTCGATTTATTGAATTCTTCTTGCATGGGCATCTTTTTATTCTTCCATTGATGATGATATCAGGTGGTTGCACGGTCTGATGATTTGCTAGGACTGCTTAATCCTCTTTCTGGAGAGCTGAGCAATTTTGTTCCTCCTTTTGCATGTCTTCTCCTCTTTCTTAATTGGCTACCCTTTTCTTTCTTATCATCCAATTCGTTATTTTATATCTATGAGGGGATATCCTTTGGCTTGTTCTTTTCATGATGGATGGCACCAACCTATTACTTTCTTTGTCTTTGTAATTCTGATAGACTTTGCAACAATAGAGCATTTACTTCTGCTTGTTCTCTGACAATCTTCTTGTTGTCCGCCTTGCAAATTCTTATCTCAACTCTTATACTTCTAAGTGTGTCCAAGAGATCACGAGTGTTTTCCTCTTTCATCTTCCCAACTGAATCTTCTTCGGGATCTTGCAGGGCCCTGTTCATACCATGTTGTTTAAATATGTTGCTCATTCTTTCCCTTCCTTGTTGTATTTTGATGTCTATCTTTTTGCTTTTACACACACAATGATGTTTTCCAACCATAAAAATATGTAATTAACATAGGTACTTATCCCCTTGGTCTATGTAGATATTTAAGTATCAAATCCTTGTTAACATGTAATCATATTCAATCAACAATTCTATACAACCACACCTTGTTGAGTATGTTGTCATTGATGTCAAAGCGGATGCAAGATGTCAAATGATGTCAAAGTATGTCAAAGAGGGTGTAGGATATTTTCATTGATGTCCTTGGTATGTTGGTATGCATGGATGAGATGACGCAGTAATGAAACCCTAGATCTAGGGTTTGGATTCCCTGGATAATGTTGATAGCCCACACTTGTTGGAGATTTTTAACATGCAAGTCAACTAATTTGTCTTAAATACCCTCACCATTGGATTCTATTCATCATGTCGATTCTTTTGGTATATGGAGCGCCATGAAAGCTCTCACGGTTTGAGAGATATGCCCAGTCAAAGACGCTGCACCCTCAATGTGGTCAAATAAAAGGTGATGATGTGGCATCATATTGTTGTTTGGAGGATGTGACAAAAATGGATGATTTGTTGAAGAGGTAAAGTTAATTATCAAATCTAATTAATTAAGGATATACAATCCATATTGGGTCCAAAAGTCAAAAATTAAATTAAATAAGTTCAAATTTGAAAAGTTGGAGGTCGATCTTTAGTGTTTGGCTGAATTTAAAAATTTAAATTTGGATTTACCCACAAAAACCCTAGGTCATATGAATCTTCTAGATATCCATAAAAAACTATATAAGTTCTCATATAATTCATATCAAGTTATGAATGCAACTCGTGGATTTTTCTGAACTTGCCCGCGATCAAGTGGAGGGAGAAAATCTCTTGAAGGAAGTTGAAGTTCTGGAAGGTGATTGGGTTTAATTCTATGGTTTTAGATGGTGCTTATGAGGCTACTTGGTATCCCAATAGAGACGCTGGTTCAACCTCCAAGACATACATTTGCTCAGGGTTTAACTTTAATTAATTGTTACACCATTTGGCTCTTGGTTCTTCCTTGGAGGGTTTTTCTTTTGAAATATATTGGGATTCATTGGGTTCATTTCGTGTTTTTGTAGGTGGTTCATGCTTTGAATCAAGCCTTCTCTGCGACCAAGTCTAGGATCTAAAAATATCGTTATTACTCTGCAACCAATCTTGAGACTATTTGCTGAACTTCTGTGACGTAGATCACAATATTATGAAGCAATCTTTGCGCAAGCATTGATGGAGTCGCACTGTTTTGAAGCAACAACTTCTGGCAGGGAATACTTGAAGTGATTACGGGTTGTTCTAGCTTATTAAGATTCATAATCTTCCTAAACTACCCTTGCGTTCTAGTGAACCAGGCCTAATCCTCGTCATTGTTCAAGGCCTAATCTTTGTCTCATTTCAGGGTTCTTTCTTTGAGGATTGCAGACCTCAAAAGCAACAAGATCTTCACAGTATCTACATTTTCGTATCTATTTAACAGTGGGACATATCTATGTGCATCGTGGCATCTATACAATATCATAATTGCAACAAATTCACTGTATCTCTGTGGTGACTCTAACATCGTATTTCATTGCAGTGAATTCACTATACTCTGGCTCGGTGGTGGCATCACGTTTCTTACAATGGCATCTCTGTATCACAATAAAATTTCTGTATCTCTGTGACATAATCCGTAGAACCTTGATCCATATGGAAGTGAAATTAATTGTTGTATAAACGCGATAGTAGTTATTGTGTGGCGTTGACCCTAATGAATGTCAAGACCGTGACCCTAATGAATGTCTTGACAGTGACACTAATGAATGTTTTAGCAATTATACTTGATACATATATACATGACTGGAACCCATTGAAAATGAGAAATAACAATGATTCCGTGATGAAATATGGAAGTAGTGTAAGACAATGTTTATGTGACTAGATTCTTGGAAATAACCTTGACTTAGTAGTGACCTTCAAGTGATTTTTATGACAATAATCTTATTGTGATTTTGATGACACTCCAATGTATGAAAAGTGATGAATTGGGACTCATTGGCTCACATTCATATCCTTTTTCAGTGAAAGCATCACCTATGATTAAAGAAGATTGGCTTGCTTAGTAGTAATGCATATTACAACAGTAGGGTTTCATTGTCAACAATCCCATGATCAATTTTGCAACGATAGGGTTTTTGCAGTATGGATTTGCAAACCTATTGTTGAATTTTGTATTTGGAAATAATGTTAAGAATTTGTTCATCATTCTATAGCAACAATAAGCATTTGAAGAAGTCTTAAGTCAGTAAAAGTTTGGTAGCAATAAATTTAGTGACACCAACATCAATATATTTTAGTGATCTATATGACAATATGGCAGTGACCTAGTTGAAAATGATGACATTATTTAGATGATAGTAACCTATGATGTCAATATTGAATGAAAAAGATCAAGATAGGGTTTTTCTTCTGCTCCTGCTGCTGCCGTTGGGAAGTGGCGGCAGGGCCGCCCCTGGTTCTGGCGGCCCTTCTTGACGCCTTTGTTTGGAGCTTCGACGCCATTTCCGTGCTGCCGAAGATCTGATCGGGATTCGGCGTTTTCAGTTGGGGTTTTGATCGATCCTATTGTTTTATCGGTTCCTGCATAGCCTGCGGCGGAGTTACATCTTCGGCCCCCGCTTCCCCCATTCCTGCAGACCTGAATCCTATTCCTCGGCTTCGGCTCTGATTCCGGATTGGAGGTCTGCTCGTCTTGGGCTCTGAACGGAAGAGCACCGGGGCGACTTGCATCGTTTAGTGTCGAGCGGCTGAGGCGAGAGTCAGTGCCTTGAATTCGGCGGTCCATTGCTCGGCCCTTCTGTGCCGCTCTGCTTGGCGGTCAAGCAAAGGAGTAGGTCTTTGGTGTTCTTGAACTGAGCTGCGGCGCGGGAGCGGGGTTTATTTTGGTCTTCAGATTTTACTCTGCGTGGGGGTGAGGTGGATGCCCTAGCCGCCTCTGCCCCCGGACTCGCCTCTGCTCTGGTTGGGACCGGATGGGTTCCTTTGCTGTGGCAGATGGTGCTTTTTTTGGTGGCTTGCTGGCATACCACTGCGGTTTTTTGAAGCGTTGAGGGAACAGGGATGTGGAGGTGCTTTTCTCTGCATTGTTTCGTGCCGCTTCATCATGGCTGTTTTTTTGCTGGGGTTTCTGCAGGCGGCTGAGGAAGCTTGGGGCAGTTTGGTCTCCACCTCTGGTTTTGTCGATTTCAGGAGGAGAGTTTGAGGGGGCGGGGGAGGAGTGGCACCCTGGCTGCTCTTTCCTCATTTCGTGCCTCTCCTTCTTGTCTGGGCGGCCAGATTTCGAGTTTTACTGTTTCTCTATTTCTCTCCTCAAGAGCTTTATTTGCTGTTTGTTGTGATGGGTATGGGTATCCTCCACAAGTCTGTTTTGGGGTTTACATACCCATTTACTTGCTGCCCAGTCTATGGGCTTTACTAGAATACTTCTCTTGAAGTATTGGTAATGTAAGTGGCATTGCCCACTCTTCTGCATATGCGTTTAGCATCTACAACATGTAATTTTCTGAAATTAATGGAAATTATGGATTTTCTCCTCGGAAAAAAAGATAGTAACCTATGATGTTTGAGAATGCTCTTGATACTTGACAATGTTCTTGGTAATGATGACAATGCTCTTGACAGAGAACCTTTATATGACGGTAACCCTTGATATGGCAGTGAACTATTACGGCAATGACCTAATGATAATGAAAATGATGGTAGGGCTAAGATATTGTAGTGACCTTGTTGTATAGAAGTGATATGACAATATATGGTAGAACTATTGAGATTGATGAGAATAAAAGTGTTATTGAGTGATTTTGGTGGACATTTTGCTACTTAGGGTCTGGTATGAATGCTTTTGTAGGATTAACAATCATGGGGTGACAATAGTTGATGAGTAGAGGTTCTATGGGTGGTGTTTGAAGGATTGAATATGAGAGTGGACCATGGTAGTAGCAACAACAATAGTAGGAGTGGAAAAAAAAATGGTAGGAGTGAAGTGTAGCAGCGAGAGTGACAGTGGACAACAACAACAGTTGAAGTGGCAGATTATAGTTGGGTCATTGTCCTTGGTATTAGATTCCAAGCTCATTCAGGGAGCATTTGCTTCCTTCTAGCCTTGCTAGTAAAGCCCTTGGGGAGTCTTGTAAACCATACATAATGAAGCTTGTTGAGCAATATATCCCGTGTACTAATTCCTGTGATGCGATCTTATTCCATGTTTGTTTTGTTTCTCTGAATATTTAAAAGAAACTAACCAATTGTGAAAAATTAAGGAAATACCGATTCAACCCCCTCTCAATATTTCCAATACACATTACAATATTATGCAATTAGCATAAAAGGAATACTAATAGATCAAACATATCAATCAACCATCTAGTGTGTGCATGTAAGCCTCTTCAAGTCTAGTGTTTGGACTAGTGTGCTATGATACCACTTTGTAACATCCCCCCTTACCATCCATATCCCACACTAAGGGTATAAGGAAGCGGTTATTATGATGACCCAACTTCCAATGTCCAGTTCTAGAAATGGGGTCATAAAATCCCTCAAATTTCAATCTTCTCAAAATCCAAAAGAAACACCACCATTGCAATGATACATGTGGATGTTGGTGGCCACCCACCTATCCCATTTGGACCCCCACAACTGTCTCTTTCAGTTTTTTCAGTTTCCTAAATTGTAGCACAATTTACTATTTTTAACAGTTTTTCAGTTCCTGAACTTCCGGAGCCGTTTTGAGGCCCTAAACGACGTTTTTTTGGGAAATCTGGGGGCAACATGGGTCCCTTACCCAAAGTGGTAGTTCTCGGATAGATCTTTTTAACAAGCTATTGTACACGTCAAACAGAGATCGTATGCCAAAGTTACGACCCCGGGAAATTGATGTACCAATTTACCCAAACGAGGCCCACAATTTGGCATTTCATCTTCTAGGGTTAGGTTTTGGGATGTTAAGGGTTTTCCATTGTTTTTCAACAATAAATAAGCCTTCGAGCCTCATTGTAACACAATTCATAGGCTTGTAGCCACCACATCTCTTCTCAGAGATAAGCTACCATCGCCCTAGCTGTTTATTTCCATTTTCTGTTTGTAAGCATATCTTAGTATTTTACATTAATGCAATGAAGTATTATTTCCGCTGCATCATTGGGTCTATGGTTATCTCTGTAATTTGTTGCATTCCTGTTTAAATCTGGATCAGTGGTATCAGAGCGGTCTGCTTTTTCTCTGTTTTTCTTTGCATGTCCCCAACAAGGTCGGGTTATAAGGAGTTAGGGCTTGAACTGATCGAACCTTTACAAGACCAGCCTCGAAAATCCTGACGGCCTCCCATGGCGGATGAGAAGAAAGATGAGGTGGTAGAAGATCCTATCAAAATCTTGCTCGAAGAAGCCCTCAAGCGACAAAGGAACGTGATGATGGATAGCTTTGCGCGGATCCTTCAACGGCTACCTAGAGGCGATGCATCGGCTTCCAATAGCTACTCTGGAAACGCCACACCATTTAAGGTACAAGTTAATTTTGAAATCCCCATCTTCGAGGGTCAAATAGACGCAGATGCCATAGATAAATGGTTAAATCTACTAGATGGGTATTTTTCTGTTCATGAATTTTCGAGTCGAGAAAAGATTGTTTTCGCTCTTCTCAAAGCAGCCCCCACGTTAAGGAGTGGTGGGAAACCTACTACAAACAAAAGGATGAAAATATGGGCTCACTATTTTCAGCTGCACCCACTTATTGTCTAGTCAATTTAATGTCTTAAATTGCTTTACATAAATTATCAATCCGGGTATTGTAAACTGATGAAGTGTGGTGCACCATATGTGCTTAGTTAACATTTCTCTTACTTCGTTGTTTTATAGTTTATGTTGTTTTTGGGGTTTTGTTCTTGTTAGTTTCCTAAAGTGTCTAATGCAAATGGAAATCCTATTCTAAGGTCTTAAGAGTACTTTTAAAGGACAAGTATGGATAAATATTTCAAGACAAGGTCTTATGTCCCTAATGGTAACTTCCAAAACTTAGCACTTCAAAAGAACTTAAAACATGTTATTGATGGAATTAGTATTTAAATAAAAGTGTAAATATACAACTAATTCAGTCAAAATAAAATGCAATAACCAAACAATGAGCTAGTGACTATGAGACCCAGTATCCTTGCTGCTTCAGCAAAAGGACAAGATGATTCTATCATGCCTTTAGTCATTAAAAGGCTATGTGCATCACTAATCTACAATCAAAATAGAATGCAACAACCAAACAATGAGCTAGTGACTATGAGACCCAGTATCCTTGCTGCTTCAGCAAAAGGACAAGATGATTCTATCATGTCATTAGTCATTAAAAGGCTATGTGCATCACTAATCTACAATCAAACTTGAAAGCAATTTATGTACAGCTAATATACAGAAGCATAACAAAATTAAATGCAGAATTAAATGACAACTATACAAGACTTTAGTGTGCAGGGTCCCTCTGCCACTTGCATGAATTAAAATTACATGAATGAAAAATCTAATCTATCAAACTTGAAAGCAATTAAATAACATAATGAAATCAAAGTAATATTTACAAAATGAAATCTACTCTACCTTACATTCTACAAAGCAATATTTACAAATGAAATCTACTCTACCTTACATTCTAATATGCTCCATGACATCTACTTCACATCTCCTTCCATGTTGAGAACATCAAAGCTTTATTCAATTTCTTCAAAATTACAAAGTACAACAAAGTTCTCCAAAGCTTTCAAAAGCCATCAAGGAAGAACTACAAACTTAAGAACTAGGGACTAAAAGACTAACAAATGAAGGAGAGAAATCTCCTATTTATACAAAAAGATGAGAGCCATCTCATTAATGATAGTCCATGAATCTCTCCCTCTACCTCTAGAGTCCTAATCAAAATAGGAACTGATAAGACACATGTCTTCTTAGAGTTACAATACAATTAGGAGATGTGACACATATCCTCATGATCCCATGATTCTTTCCAACCAAATTCGAATTTGGCCTTAGAGTGCCACATAAGGGTCTTCTATAGGTCTCCTTTCAACCTACACATGTCAACGACCTCAACCCATTTGTTAGGTATAAGCATATGGACATTATTTTCTAATTTTTAACCACAAATTCACTTAAAAGACTTAGAATTAATAAAGATTGGAAAAACATAAATGTGGCCCAATGAGGATGAATGTGGTGACATAGTAGTGAAGTGGAGGTGATATAATGGACATAATAGTGAAAGTATAATGGAAATGAATGACATTTTCAAGGCTCAACATACCCCCCAACTGAATGTATTGCATGTCCTCATGCAATATATATTACATTAACTCTTTTGATCCTTGAGCTTTGGCTTAACTTTGCATGGTATCATTTGATAACTTCATATTTCTGCAAAGTGTTTTACTTGAATTGCAACATGGTTGGTTCTTGTGTTACAACCATTTTTTTTCTTTGTTGTTGCCTTCTACTTTGATCTTTGAACTTTGCATAATGATATTTTGATTATTGTTGCAAAGTATATCTTTATTGGATTGCATGATGGTTGGTTCTTGTGTGACAACCATGATTTTGTTTGTATCCAATTTATCCTTTAAGCACTTTTTCAAAAGCCATTGTATGCTGATAATAGCAATGTAATAATTAATATATGTTGGAAGTATGTGAGCTCCTGAATATGATATGGACATGGCAAGATATGAATATGAATGTATTCCCCCCCCCAACTGATGGTATTGGCAATTTTATGAAATGAGGAAGAGAAATGTTTTTCCAACAATTATCATTCTAGCTTTTATGGAATTCTATGGTCAAAAGTTAGAAAATGACGTACCTTCACTTACCCTTTGGAATGGATGAGTTGTATGTGTAGTGGCTGAAAATTTCTGATCATATTCTTCTTCAAGTGGCTGAACAAGAGGAGTCATGGATAGAGAGATAAGATGACTTTTTATTGCTTCTACTAAAACTTGCTGAATCTGCTCCAAAATGCTGAAAATAATAGTCTTCATGTCTTCAAAACTCATTGGCACAATTCCTACTATGTGAAAAGATGTTCTGATGTCGAACATAGTAGGAAATTGTTGGCTTAGTGGCCATTAATGGATGCCACTAGTCAACACGAGAACTCTCACCATTGATGACAATGAGAGTCAAGATGCCTAAACACATCTTGCTAGGTACGAATGAATTTGCTGAAGTCGAGTCACCTAGAAGATCTGACGAACAAGGGACATTAATGTATTCCCATTGTTTGTCAGCATGAGGACTTGCCATTAAGGCATGCAAGCCTCAAGGTGTTTTTACAAAGAACTTAGACTCAAAGGACTATGGACTCAATAATTTGCATTGAAGCAGGGCTTATTTGCGGAATGAAAATGACAAGGAATGGAAGATGAAAATGGAAAATGGCAATGGAGAACAGAAATGGCAATGGCAATAAGCATGTGAATGAGCCTATTGCTTTTATTTGTGGGTTATGAATGGACAAAAAGAGATGTAAAGTGTATGTGAATGCAAATGGAAAGTATGGAGTGAAATGAGGTGAATGGTTTATTATGAAGTATGGATGTGATGGATGAATGTGATGGAGACAATAGTATCTGAAAGTTTTTCAAGTGTTTGGATCTGATTTTGCATCGGCATATTTCCTCTTTGTTGTTGATCATCCTCTTATGAAACAAATTGGTCTCTTAGAGAGACACCATTATCTTGTAGTCATTTGTCCTTCCTCCTAGAACCTGCAAAAAAACTAATACTTCTTCTGTAATGGAATGTAAGATTATCAAAGGAGAGAGATGGCCAATCTCTCTAGTTATGATATTTACACACAAAACTAAGAATTTGTATTAGTGAAACAAGTTCTCAAAGGAAAAATCAAAAGAATTTATACCTGATTTGGAATTAGTGCCTCAAGTTGATGTTGCTTCTTTTCAGCAATTTATTTCATTATTTTCCATTTCAAACTCAAATGATGGATTTCTCATTGTGTAGATCTTGTTGAGATCTTTCCAATGGTACTTAAATCATCAAAATCTGATTTTGTATGAGAAAGATAGGCTGATTTGAACAATGAGGTTTTTTCTGGCTGCGGAATTGGAGAATAGTTGCAGAATTGGACTTTAGCTGCGGAATGTGCACGGTTCTGTAGCTAAAAATCTTGAATACAAAGTTAGCCATTCATCTTTCATCATCAGTCCAAAATTAATCAATACCTTCAGAAAAGTGAGCAAATAACTTGTTCATTTCATTGATTCAAAATTATTATTTTTTCTTGACATGCAGTGACTTAGTGTGGCGACTTTGTGATAACACTCAACTTGACTTCCCTTTGACTGGGGTCTTTTTCATTAAATTTGACCGAATGAATAGGACACCATCCATGTACTGACATTCCCCCAACTACCCATGTGGCTTGTTTGCTTGATGACACATGGAACCTAGAGTTTAACAAAACAGCTGCGGAAAGTTGAGCCAGCTGCGAAAAGTGGCTTGTTTCCGCAGCTAATGAAAACAGAGTGTAGAAAATACTATGAAATGAAGTGGCTGTGTGCGTGGAAGAGAAAAAAAATGTGGAGGAGTGAAGGCTGTAACAAATTGTTGTCCAACCTTAATAGATACTTCATATCCAACAAGATCTTGCAATCATTCCAAAACTTGTGATGACTTTGTCTATTCTATAAATATCTGCACCAAGAATTGCCAACATATGAGCTGATTGAGTGTATGGAAAGAACATTTGATTGACAGCAAAGCCGATGCAATTTCCCACCACTATAGGGACTTTCTTTATATTCTTTCCAACATTTATAAGGTCAACAATAATCTGTGGTGAAGTTTTCTCTATTCAAACAATTTCAAGGAGTGGCATCACATGTGCAGGACTGAAAAGAAAATGTGCCCCTACTATACGGTCTTGAACATATGTTTTTGCACTAATGGGATTGAGATCAATCGTGGACGTATTAGAGGCTAAGATGCAGTGTGCAGGACAAATCTTTTCCAGGTTAATAAATATTTCTCGCTTCAATGGAAATTTTCTCTTACAACCTCTATCACCATATCAACATTCCTAAATTCTGCATAATCTACAACTCTCGTGCATTTAAATTCTTGAAATCATTTACTATTGTCATTTCCCATTGATGGAACCAACCGACAAACTTCCCTCTTGCTTGGCGGAGTTTTATGGACACGTCATTGCTGTGAAGAGCCGTATGTAATGGAGTTAGACAGTGCCGTGTTCAATTCAGACTATTGTTAAACAGGTATTAATGATTTGCAAACGGGTGGCATAAGGGCAGAAGAAGTGGTGGCAAAGGGTGGAAGACGTGGTAGAGGTAGAGTAGGTGCCAGCACAGAGCCGAATTAAATCACTGTCCGCTCATTTAATTGAAAATCTGTTTTTTTTTTCACGCGGCAGTCAAAAATGCGCTCCAAAGAACTACAAATTTCTCCCAAACCGCCACAAATCTCTTCAAACGATTTCTGGGTTATCCAATTAACCCACCTGGAAAAAAAACCCATGTTTTATTTTCTTGAAATTCGTCTGTGTTTGGGCAAATCGAACGTTTGAAGTTAGACATTTTTTCAGCTATTACGTTTTTCTGAGTTTTACTGTTCTCACTGTTCTGCCTTTTATGAATTTGCATTCGGCCTTAAGATAAATCTCAGAGGGGGAAAAATTGTTTTCATATGCAGTCAATAACAAATGAATCAGTCAGGAAAGGAGATGCTAAAAAAAAATTCTTCACAAGCTTTTCAATCGCAGAATTTGTACGGTATACGCTTGACTGCAACAATCTACTTCTTTTTATTGTGTTACCAAAATGCCTTTTAAATCTTAAGGACAACGATCACTTCAGAAGTTTCTTCTTTGGTTAGACAATTTCCGGCTGATTCAAATGTCTTTACTCTTAATTTAAATGAGTTTTCTTGAAATGCAACTTGAATCTTGCTGCTGCCTCAGTAGTAATGCGAACAACAGCAAGAGAATCTCTCATACAGAGTTCATCTTCTCTTAGATTCTCAAAAATTTCAAACTCATTAAAATTAATCGTTTTCCTTGGCTCATTGTTATTATATTCTACAAGATATCCAGTTAATCCTTCATATCCTTTCTTTGAAAGCCATATCAGCAAGAGTCCAACCAAATCCCAAAAACACAGAGTTTTTATTTTAACACAGCAGTCCATGCAATTTGACCTATTTTTTCTTAAATGTTCTTTCAGGTTTGTTTCAGGCCAAAGCTTGAACAGGGAGGCAGATTTTCTTGTTAAGCCCATAGTGGAAGCTAGGATTGTTTTTCTCTTTTCTTCTTCTCTGAAATTGTAAAATTTTATAAAAAGGATTAATGATTTTCAATTTCAGGCAGCAAATACTTCAAGAAAAACATGTTAAAAACAGGACTTTGACTGAGGTCTTAGGCTAGTTTTTCATTGATCTGAACTGGGTGACTAGGATAGGATCCATGTCGGGACAATTCTGGAGATGCCCATGTGGTCGATTTCTTCATTGGACGCTTGTAACCTGCTAAACCTTGAAACAACTGCGGAATTCTCAGCTAGCTACGGAATCAGGGCAGTTTCCGCAGCTAAGTTGCAAAACCTTATTAAAACAGGATACAGTGTTTTGAAGACCACTACAAACCATAACCAGACAATTTTGGACAATTTGAACCTATCAAAGCAGTTGAGTTTCATTTTTCATTTTTTTTTTTTTTTTGAATCAATTGAAATGATGAAGTTTATTTCGTCTCCTCTTTATTTTTATTTTTTCATCTTTTTACATAACAATTCTTTTTCTGATCCTCTAGATCACACAAAGTGCAAGAGGAGAGCATACTCAAGAATTATTATTATTATTTTTTTTTTATTTTCTTTTTTTACATAACAATCCTTTTTCTGATCCTCCAGATCACACAAAGTGCAGGAGGAGAGCATACTCAAGAATTGTTAATTAATTTTTTTTAGATGTAAGAAATAAGGTCTCCTAATTACACTTCCCCGGTAACGGCGCCAAAATGTCTAGTCAATTTAATGTCTTAAATTGCTCTACATAAATTATCAATCCGGGTATTGTAAACTGATGAAGTGTGGTGCACCATATGTGCTTAGTTAACCTTTCTCTTACTTCGTTGTTTTATAGTTTATGTTGTTTTTGGGGTTTTTTTCTTGTTAGTTTCCTAAAGTGTCTAATGCAAATGGAAATCCTATTCTAAGGTCTTAATAGTACTTTTAAAGGACAAGTATGGATAAAGATTTCAAGACAAGGCCTTATGTCCCTAATGGTAACTTCCAAAACTTAGCACTTCAAAAGAACTTAAAACATGTTATTGATGGAATTAGTATTTAAACAAAAGTGTAAATATACAGCTAATTCAGTCAAAATAAAATGCAATAACCAAACAATGAACTAGTGACTATGAGACCCAGTATCCTTGCTGCTTCAGCAAAAGGCCAAGATGATTCTATCATGCCTTTAGTCATTAAAAGGCTATGTGCATCACTAATCTACAATCAAAATAGAATGCAACAACCAAACAATGAGCTAGTGACTATGAGACCCAGTATCCTTGCTGCTTCAGCAAAAGGACAAGATGATTCTATCATGTCATTAGTCATTAAAAGGCTATGTGCATCACTAATCTACAATCAAACTTGAAAGCAATTTATGTACAACTAATATACAGAAGCATAACAAAATTAAATGCATAATTAAATGACAACTATACAAGACTTTAGTGTGCAGGGGCCCTCTGCCACTTGCATGAATTAAAATTGCATGAATGAAAAATCTAATCTATCAAACTTGAAAGCAATTAAATAACATAATGAAATCAAAGCAATATTTACAAAATGAAATCTACTCTACCTTACATTCTACAAAGCAATATTTACAAAATGAAATCTACTTCACCTTACATTCTAATATGCTCCATGCCATCTACTTCACATCTCCTTCCATGTTGAGAACATCAAAGCTTTATTCAATTTCTTCAAAAGTACAAAGTACAACAAAGTTCTCCAAAGCTTTCAAAAGCCATCAAGGAAGAACTACAAACTTAAGAACTAGGGACTAAAAGACTAACAAATGAAGGAGAGAAATTTCCTATTTATACAAAAAGATGAGAGCCATCTCATTAATGATAGTCCATGAATCTCTCCCTCTACCTCTAGAGTCCTAATCAAAATAGGAACTGATAAGACACATGTCTTCTTAGAGTTACAATACAATTAGGAGATGTGACACATATCCTCATGATCTCATGATTCTTTCCAACCAAATTCGAATTTGGCCTTAGAGTGCCACATAAGGGTCTTCTAGAAGTCTCCTTTCAACCTACACATGTCAACAACCTCAACCCATTTGTTAGATATAAGCATATGCACATTATTTTCTAATTTTTAACCACAAATTCACTTAAAAGACTTAGAATTAATAAAGATTGGAAAAACATAAATGTGGCCCAATGAGGATGAATGTGGTGACATCGTAGTGAAGTGGAGGTGATATAATGGACATAATAGTGAAAGTGTAATGGAAATGAATGACATTTTCAAGGCTCAACACTTATTCCGGGATGCCATCAAGGAGCAGTACTACCTTGTCAAAAGCTATGAGGACAAGTACATAAAGTGGACCACGCTGCGGCAAGGATGGGACCAAGATGTGCCAGAATTCACAAACATTTTTCATACCCTTCGTACACAATTGGGTATCAAAGATTTTGATCTGCATCTGGTACTCAAATACCGCGACTGCCTACACAGATACATCGAGGAAGAGATGGAGTTCTTGAACATCTCCTCGCTCAACACGGTGTACCGATACGTTGTCAAAATCGAGTAAAAGTTCAAATAGAAGAAGCGAGACTTTGGATCTGCAAATTCGAAGCCCAAAGGACAAAGCCAAGGCGAGGTGACCCAAGACAACCTGTCAAAGCCGCAAGAAAAGAACAACACCACGAAGCTGAAGAAGGACACAGGAAAGTGGTGTGAGTTCCACAAGAGTCCCACTCATAACACAAGTGAGTGTTGAACCAAGCAGTCGCTGGTGGCCGAGTTGAAGGCTTCCGAATCAGATGCATGTTTCAACCCTGAGCCAGAACCCGACAAGGGAATGGCAAAGGGAAGCAGATCATTGATGCGGATCCTAGTGCCACTGTTGCCACTGCCAAGATCCAGAAAAATGAGCCCGAAAATCCAGAGGAAGGGGAGCGTCTTTTCCACTCACAGATGTGCGTGAAGGGTTCGCCGCTACAATTCATTATCGACAGCGGCAGCCAAAAGAACCTCATTTCGGCAGAGGTCGTGAAGCGGTTGGGCTTACCGACTACACCACACCCACATCCGTACAACATCGGGTCGCTTCACGAAGGATGAGATCTCAAAGTTCGCCAGCAGTGCCGCATTCCCTACAGCATCAAGCCCTTCACAGACGAGGTATTGTGTGATGTTACACCTATGGATGTTTGGGATGTACTATTAGGCCAACCATACTTGTGGAGGCGACATGCTGTGTATGAGTCTGTTGGAAATACTGAGGGGGGGGGTGAATCAGTATTTCTTTTTCCCACTGTTGTTTTACCAGTTAAAACATATATATTCAGAACACAAGATGAACAACAAGAATAAATGCTTTTATTAATATAAACTGTGCAGTAAAATAGATACAATATATAGATGGTTACAATTAGTTTCCAAGCTCCAACTTGGACTTTGGTGAGGCTCCAACCTCCAGAGCACCAACTCTATTTTGCCAAGACACCAATCTTGGACTTAGGAGCACCAACTCCCAAGGACTTCAATCCTTCCTACTTCTGAGGCATCAACCCCAAGGACTCCAATCCTACTTACTTCTGAGGCACCAGCCCCAAGGACTCCTATCCTTCTTGCTTTTGAGGCACCAACCCCAAGGACTCCTATCCTTCTTGCTTTTGAGGCACCGGCCCTAAGGACTCCAATCCTGTCAAGGCACTTTTTATAATAATGTTCTACTCTCAAAACTCTTCTCTGCTGAGTTCTGTCTGGTTATAATTTCTCTGTAGTCTCCAAGCTACAACATCAATGACAATCAGTCTTCTCTTGAAGGAGTCTTTACAACTCTTCCTACCATTCACACAGAGTCTCCGATAACTGACCTTTGATCATATCTCCACACTGCTTTCGTGAGTCCACTACAACTGCACTAAAACTCTGCATAGGAACCTGCTTTCAGTTCAAGCATATGTTCTAATGTCACGGTGAATGTTTCAGCACGACTGCTTCTCTGCTAGCAACTTCTACTCTTCGAATTCCTCCTGTCCTGTTGGTCCTTCGGCCCTCTTTTTGTTCTACTGGACCCTCTTTATGTTCTGTTGTTTTCTCCAACTTTTCAACAGTGTTCAACAGCCTTCACCAGCATTCACCAGCAACTTCATACAACGCTTAACCATCTCTGCTGCTTCTGCTACCTCATGTTCTGGTTCTTCGCAACACCAACAGCCCCCACAGTCCTCTGTTTTTACTATTTTATACATTCCCATGCCTTCGTCCATTCATTTCCGCTTACACTGCCTCTTAGAATTCCTCAATGCTTGCTGTCATTTCCTCTGTGCTCACTTGCTTCTTCAGCTTCCCAGCTTTTGGTTTCCTCTGTCTATTCGTGCTCACAGGACACGTTGATTCAATGGTGAGGACCGAGTCATACGCAGAGGACACATATTCAGAAAACTGTAACAACGCTCCTGTTTTCTCATGATAGCAGGCATACACAGGGACCGCTTCATTTAACGGACAACCACATTCTATCGCAATCATAATTGCCATGATTCAGCCTCCTGAACTATCAAGACCGTTCCTTAATGTATTTTTGCCTCAAAACCCAGTGCATGACAAATATCAAATACATAGGGAATCAGAGAAGAAACACGAGTGAAGCGCTAAGGGCGGACTTCAATTTTAATTCACCTGAGTCTATAATGTATCGGGTCCACCTTGTAATCGCAATCGGCAGTTGCCAATGGCCGATGGTCGATGGACGCGATAAGACATTAAGCCACCTTTCAATGTTGCATCAAGTCCGGTCTTACAATCGCAATCGGCGAGATGAGGCTTCCGGGGGTCTTTTATATATCGACCCCATGACATCGCTGATGGCCGATGGGCCGATCCTCCTGCGGACGTGATATAATAATAGGGTGCTATATAATAGGACCATCAGGTCCGTATACATTATCGCAATCACCACTTTTGGAGGTTCTTCTATAAGTCAAGCCTAAAGCATTGCTGATGGCCGATGGCTGATACCGGATGCGATATTATATTAAACTGTTTATAATAAGTCTGTCGGGTCCACAGTTCTATCGCAATCGACGCTTTCATGTGGCAAGGCTTTACGGCTTGCGATATAGCGACGTACGCGACATTACAATAGGTGCGATATAATAGGATCATCGGGTCCACAATTGTATATCGTAATCAAAGGTTTTAATGTGGCAGGGCCTTTACCACTCCTGATACATAATCCCATTCCGTTGTTTATATATATATTGCTCTGTTGTTTTAACTTTGTTTATATGCTCCTCCACTTATGTGCCTTACTCTTGGCATATGTGATAGCTCTACTCCTCTGATAGCTCCTGATAGTGTTATCTGTGCATATATGGCTCCCGATAGCTCCCAATAGCTGTGTCTGCTTCCTTTGTGGCTCCGACAGCTGTGTTTGTTGCGTCCCATGGCTCTGTTTGCTCCTCTTCATTGGCATATATATATGATATATACATATATATGGATCCTCCAACTGTTTGTGTCCTCTGTTGCTCTGATAGCTCTGTGTGCTGCCTCCCATGGCTCTATTCTTCTTTGGTATATATATATATATATATATATATATATATATATATATATATATATATGGCTCCTCCTGCAGCTCCTCTTAGTCCAATGTGGCTCCTCTGGCTTGGCAGTGTCTTTCAAAGACCTCCTTGCATATATGAACACCTCTCTTGCTCTGATATCCTATGATATGCTTTGATCTGCCTCCTTAGGTAACTTCGCTTTGCTTATGGCTTGGCTATCCTGATGGCCTTGCTCCTGTCTCTTCATGAATCTGCTCTGCTTCCCCTTGGCTTCATGTCATCGTTTAGTATCCAGAATATTGCCATATTGACATCAATGACAACCTAGGTCAACAGAGTCAAGGCCTCGCGCTGTCATTATTTCTTTGGATAATTCATTATACAGGATACCGGAGGTAGCCCCACCTATCGCCACCTCTTTGATCACTGCTAAGAAAGGAAACAAGCTCATCTCCCAGACTAGGAAATTCATTTTCTATCTGGTTCGCTCCCAAAGTAAGGGGAAGATCGTTGCTACATCCATGACCCCCGTAAAGGGTTCCTCCACGCAGCAGCAGCAGCAAAAGGATACGGTCATGACAGAACACAGGAACAACTTCTCCTCACCCACAGGGGTACCACACAAGTTTCAGGTGGGCGACAAAGTTTGGTTACATCTGCAGAGAGAACGCCTTACCAGAACCCATCAGAAACTTAGACCACTTCGACATGGTCCTTACACCAGTACCAAGGCTACGGGAAATAATTCTTTGAAGCACAACATTCCTCCATTCCTTCTCTTGCACCGAGTGTTCAATGTGGACCGTCGTCGACCATGCTTCCCACCATTTCTAGACACATCAGAGATTGTAGAACAGCTCACCAGAGACCCAGCTCAGCAGAAGCTTCCTCATCTCAGGGAGGAACTCAACGCAATGGGGACCATTGTTTCCTAAGGGGGGAGGAATGATCCAGGTGGATGTTGGTGGCCACCCACCTATCCCATTTGGACCCCCACAATTGTCTCTTTCAGTTTCCTAAATTGTAGCACAATTTACTATTTTTAGCAGTTTTTAGGATACTGAACTTCCGAAGCCGTTTTGAGGCCCTAAACGATGTTTTTTGGGAAATGTATGGCAACATGGGTCCATGGATTGATGTTTCCCTTCCCAAAGTGGTAGTGCTCGGATAGATCTTTCTAATGAGCTATTGTACGCGTCAAACGGAGATAGTATGCAAAAGTTACGACCCCGGGAAATTGATGTACCAATTTACCCAAACGGGGCCCACAATTTTGGCGTTTCATCTTCTAGGGTTAGGTTTTGGGATGTTAAGGGTTTTCCATTGTTTCTCAACAATAAATAGGTCTTCGAGTCTCATTGTAACACAGTTCATAGGCATGTAGCCACCACATCTCTTCTCAGAGATAAGCTACCATCACCCTAGCTATTTATTTCCATTTTCTGTTTCTAAGCATATCTTAGTATTTTACATTAATGCAATGAAGTATTATTTCTGCTACATATTTGTGTTTATGGTTATCTCTGTAATTTGTTGCGTTCCTGTTTAAATCTGGATCATGCAACCAACTAGTCATGAGATTTTCGGCGATATCAGTTTTCTCAAAATCCAACTCATGAATCATAAGTTATGGCCATTTAAAGCTTGGCCCAACAAAAACCTATCCATGTCAACAAGAGTGCTACTATGTGGCACCCCACCTCATTTGGTGGTCCAGGTTACCCACCATGTGGCCTTTGCCACATATTTGTGCTAACGAGGTCAGCCCTGACCACTGACCAAGGTCAGGCCCAACCACTAGTCGGGACTCTTGGCTAGCAAAATTTTATGAGGCTACCTTGATCTCAAAAAGTCATGACCATCCTGATTTCTCGTACACTTCGTCAATTTTTCGATTTTTAACATTCCTCCACTCTGTTACGATTTCTCCAGTTTGGCTCCGATTCTCTCAGGGATTAAGAACACAAATGAAAACCCAGGGCCACACCCCTATCCAGACTGATTCAAAGGCTTTCTCATATATAAAAAAGACAAGGGAAAATTTACCCCAAATTAACATGTAACACCCAAAGTACAACAACATAGAGCTTGCACAAAACAACATTGTAAAGAAAATAAATCTTTTTAAGCCAATAAACGTTTAACCGTCTCAACTGGCTTTAAACCAAGTCTGTAACTTCACTGAGACTCAACTATATTTATACCCTACACATTCATAATTCAACGAGACCAACAAGCACACTGGGTGGTTTATTAGTTGTGTCAAGAACTCAATTATTGGTTTATCAACCCACAACAAGCACCCTTCTACATGTGGTTTATCAGCCCTAGCAAGCACCCTGAGTGGTTTCTTAGCCAGTTCGTTCGAAAGCTCTCATTCTATTTCCTTTTCATCCTCTTGCTCTTCTAGTCACAATTTTCTCTTTCAGGGAATCCCATTCCCTCAACTCATATCTCTTTCCAGCTTTACTCATGAGCTCCACCAAGAAGAGGTCCAACCCCCACATTGCTATGCATTTCCCTTTTTATCATTTCCTCAGGGGTCTCTTCATATTCCTCTTTGACTCTTCCTCTTCTTTTTCTCATTATTTGCACCATAAAATTAATTTAAGGTGCCAACTAACCCCACTTGGTTTATCTTTCCTCTTCCCTCTTAGATCATGGATATGTGGTCCCACACTTCATGCCATTACATCGTTTGTTACAAAAATCAGGGGACAATGTACAAGGGGTTTCACATAAAATATATTTATGGAATCCATCATTGGATTGTTGCTCTTTGAAGGCATGCATGCTATATTTTTGGTGCTCATTTTATTTCTTTGAATGCCAAGTTTAAAACTTTCAAGGTTTCTAAGTCATCTTTCATTTGAAGTTTGTAAGTCACTTGTGGAAAGAACTTTTAAAATTGACAAAGGTCAAATTTAATACACACATTGCCTACCACCCTTAAACACATCAACAAACCCAAGTTGTTGAGAAGTTCTTAGAGGGATATTTTTAGACGTACACTAGGGACAAGCATGGTAAATGGATATTATGGATGCATATAAAACATTGCTCATACTGATACTACATATTGATGTTTGTTTCAAAATTATAGGCTTTTTGAGGCATAATTTATCATTTGGATTTTCATAGAACTTATAGAAATGTCTCCCAATTTTTATTGTTTGAAAATGAAGTTCGATATTGAGCTGTTTATGGTAGAATGTGAAACTTCTGAACATAATAGGGTGGAAATTATTCCTTACATTGGTTTTATCTAACCCACTACCATCCCCAAGTAGATTTGGGAAAATATATCTATGAAATTCATCATTGGTTGTTTCTTTTTGAAGGTGTGGATGCTATACTTGTGGTGTTCATTTTATTCTTGACTATCAAGTTTACAACTTTGGAGGTTGTTTAGTTATTCTTTAAACACCTTTGTAAGTTCCATAGACTCCTTCACCAAATCATTCTTAAAGGGACTTTAAGTTTACAAGTCACTTATGGTAGGGACTTCTAAAATTAATAGAGGTCAAATTTAATACGTGCATTTCCTACACATCAACAAACCCAAGCAATTGAGAAGCGCTTAGAGGGATATTTTTGGATGTACATTCAGGATAAGCATGATAAATGGATACTGTGGTTGTATCTAGAACAATTCTCATACGATATTACATATCAATGTTTGTTTCAAAATCACAAACTTTGAGGCATTATACATAATGGATCCCCATCGTTCAAGCATTGAGTCTTTCAAAACGTTGAGTCCCTACAACAATGATCATGCTACAATAAATGTAGGACATCTTCAACATTGTGAAAGGTAACTTGTTTGTGATGGAAAACAAATTGAAACAAACATATTGGTCAACATTGCTCACAAAGAGAGTTTAAGTTTGAAGATATGGTATTTGTTTACCTATAACAATGTAAGTTAGATTTTTTTTTGGCAAGCAAGAACTGATGTCAACACAGGTTCTATAGCCCATATAGAGTGCGAACAAAATTTACAGAAGTTGCATATGCCATATAGATACCCAACAAGGGGCAACTCCATGATGTCTTCAACGTCCCAAGTTTGAAAAAAAGTTGGGCAACTAGACAACAACTCAAACAAACATACCTCTCACAAATGAATAAGGCAAGCTTGCATTAGACAATGGCTTAAACAAACATGCCACCCAAAAATGAGTACGGAAAGCTCACATTGGAACCTTGGGGTGTTATTGAGGTGAATGTGAGAAACCTTTGTAGAAGGAAAACATACATGATTAAAAGGAAGAGTTTTCCATACACAAAGTACAATTTTTTTTTAGTGAAACACCTAAGATTATGCATATTATAAATGTAACTATCCTTGAAAAGAAACCCTTCTAAATGTGTATATAGTACACTTGCTTGAATTAAAACTTTTTGCCATAAGTGATTTAAAGTTCAAATCTTGCTTCTAATCTCCAAAATGGTCTATTATTATTATTATTATTATTAAGCATGGTAAATGGATATTGTGGTTGTATCTAGAACAATTCTCATACGATATTACATATCAATGTTTGTTTCAAAATCACAAAATTTGAGGCATTATACATAATGGATCCCCATCGTTCAAGCATTGAGTCTTTCAAAACGTTGAGTCCCTACAACAATGATCATGCTACAATAAATGTAGGACATCTTCAACATTGTGAAAGGTAACTTGTTTGTGATGGAAAACAAATTGAAAAAAACATATTGGTCAACATTGCTCACAAAGAGAGTTTAAGTTTGAAGATATGGTATTTGTTTACCTATAACAATGTAAGCTAGAATTTTTTTTGGCAAGCAAGAACTGATATCAACACAGGTTCTATAGCCCATATAGAGTGCGAACAAAATTTATAGAAGTTGCATATGCCATATAGATACCCAACAAGGGGCAACTCCATGATGTCTTCAACGTCCCAAGTTTGAAAAAAAGTTGGGCAACTAGACAACAACTCAAACAAACATACCTCTCACAAATGAATAAGGCAAGCTTGCATTAGACAATGACTTAAACAAACATGCCACCCAAAAATGAGTACGGAAAGCTCACATTGGAACCTTGGGGTGTTATTGAGGTGAATGTGAGAAACCTTTGTAGAAGGAAAACATACATGATTAAAAGGAAGAAGGAAAACATACATGATTAAAAGGAAGAGTTTTCCATACACAAAGTACAATATTCCATCATCATCATCATCATCATCATCATCATCATCATCATCATCATCATCATCATCATCATCATCATCATCATCATCATCATCATCATCATCATCATCATCATCATCATCATCATCATCATCATCATCATCATCATCATCATCATCATCATCATCATCATCATCATCATCATCACCACCACCACCAAGATAGATTTCACTGTACTACATATTTGATCTATACGACAAAAATGCATCTTTTTAATATTTGTTTATTTCTTAACTATTTTAGTTTTAATGGACAAAGTTAATTTAAAGCAAAGGGCATGTTAAAAAGATTACA
This sequence comes from Pinus tabuliformis, assembly GCA_031772625.1. Classification (NCBI taxonomy): domain Eukaryota; kingdom Viridiplantae; phylum Streptophyta; class Pinopsida; order Pinales; family Pinaceae; genus Pinus; species Pinus tabuliformis. The sequence continues at coordinate 1,048,151,070 of CM062805.1, read as the reverse complement.
ACATCATTATTAAATATTATACTCAACTAACATAAGATATGTGAATGATTTAATAATTTAGATTTGTAAGCTTGCCACTTTAATGTAATAGAGACATGGCCTTATCCATGACTCAAAATACAGGTATTTTGTTAGAGATTTTGCAAGATTATTAAAATAAATGAAGGTTTACCATCTCATATACAACTCATACTATTTTATTATTATCAATAATAATAAGTCATTGAGACATTTTCCTTCATTACTTGGATTCGTAAGTATAATTTACCTTTAGATATGTACGTGGTTCTATTATTTATAGAAATGCCCATTTATGTTGAAACGGGGAAAGTTTTTACAACAAAAGCATGGAATAATTTTTACCTTATATAGAACATTATTTGATAGTAAATGAAATATGCAATTTGTTTAATTTAAAATGGCCTCTATTATTGCATGGAGTTTATAGGAATCTACAAGAAAGTTTTATTTTATGGGTAAAGCTAAATTATAAATAGTATATGGTTTTATGTATTAAAATAAGGTTAATGTTATATTAGAAAACACGTATTCTATTGTGATAGTTATAGTGATGGCACAAGGATATTGGTTTGGTTTTTTTATAGATATTATTTAGGTTGAAAATGCATGTTGGTTTTAAAATAAGATATAACATTGTTTTTAATTGATTAAGAATTTATTTTTTCCGGATGTAAAGAAACAAGTTGACGGTTGAAAACTTAAAGGCCTCTTGTAGGGGTAAAAGTTTGTCCTCTTATTGAACAAATGAGTCATTTTAGGTGGCATGGTTTTCCTTCAATAATAGTGATGTGTTAACTTGCATTTGTAGATAGTGACAAATGATGGCTATCTTCATTAAAAAATGAGAATTTTATTATGAGAATTTCTTTTTTGTTTGTTTGTTTTCTTATAAGGAAAAAAGAAAAAAAGTATAAAAAAAGATTTTTTACAAGTTAGTACGATGTGTTAGTAAGAATAAATATAAATCTATGAGTTAATAACAAATAAATATAGATATAATCTATGAATATTCAACTTAGTTGATATGTATTTCAATGTCAATGTTAATTAATGTTCCTTTTGTTGGAAACACTGAGAGTGGGGGTGAATCAATATTTCTTTTTAATTGTTCTTTTTTTTTCACCAAAACATTTATATATGGAACACATAAATAGATAGTTGGAATAAATGCTTTTATTAACTCAAATAGTGCAATGAAATAGATACAATATATAAATGGTTGCAATTAGTTGCCAAGCACCAACTTGGACTTTAGTGAGGCTCCAACCTCCAAAGCACCAACTCTATTTTTGCCAACGCAATAGTTTTGCACTTAGGAGCACCAACTCCCAAGGATTTCAATCCTTTCAATTCTGAGGCTCCAACCCCGTGGGATCCAACCCTAACCTGGTATAAATTGTTTTGCTATAGTTCTCTGTTCCCAAGCTTGCTGCGCTTCTGCTTCACTCATGTTCTCCTGCTTCCCTTGCCTCTCCAGCCTCTTCCTGAACTCCAGCTTCCTCTCGCTTTGATTATATGCACACACTCAATCCTTTCATTGTTTTTCCTGTTTTATGTATTCCTGATGCCTCTGACTATTCGTTTCCGCTTTCCATTGGCTCTTCTGCTTCCTCAATGCTCGCTTGCTTCCTCTATGCTTGCTTGCCTCTTCGGTTTCCCGAGTCGCTTTGGCTTCCTCTACGCTGGCTTGTTCTTCAGCTTCCTAGCTCTTCATGTCGCTTTGGCTTCCTTTGTCCCTTCGAGTTCACCAACACTCCAGGGACATGTAAATTCATAAGAGAGGACCGAAAATACATAGAGAAAACATGTTAAAACTGTAACAACACTCCTTTTTCAATAATCATAGACATACACAGGACTTTATCGTTTTATGGAGAGACTGTACTAGCAGGGCGGACCCCCATGCCACATCACCATCGCAATCGCAATCGGCATCACTCAAGCCTACTGAACTATCGGAATCATTATTTATGCATTTTGGCCTTCAAAAACCCCGGGCAATACATTTTTTGAAATACACAGGAATATATGAGAAAACCTGACCAAAGCTCTAAAGGGCGGACTTCAAAAACATTATACCCACATCTATAACTGCATCGGGTTCGTTCCTCCATAACGTTATTGCAATCAGCAATCGCGGCTTCCGGAGGTCCTTTATATGTCGAGCCCATGACATCGCTGATGGCTGACAATCGATTCTTATGCAGATGCGATATGATAATAAGCCAAATTGTAATGTTGCATCGGGTCCGCAACATATCGCAGTTGTATGATATATATATATATATATATATCACAATTCGCATGTTTTAACGTGGCAAGGCTTAAGGCCCGCATATATGAAATACACTTAAAACCATGCTTCGACACCCTTGGCGAACTTCACCTATTTATACACTCGAACATATATGTTTCGTCGGGTCCGCGCATATATATCGCTATCGGGGGTTTCGGGTAGTAGTGCCTCCGATAGTGTATATTGCATATATGTATATGTTTTTGCCTCCGATAGTGTATATAGCATATATGTATATGTTTGCGCCTCCGATAGTGTATATAGCATATATGTATATGTTTGCGCCTCCGATAGTGTATATAGCATATATACATGTTTTCTGCCTCCTTTAACTCTTCCGCCTCCTATAACTCTTCCGATAGTCCTTCTTTGGGTTCCATTACTCCTGATACTCCTGATATGCCTCCGTTAGCTCTGTTTTGCTCCTCCAATGGCTCTGTTTGTTCCTCCGATAGCTCTGTTTTCTCCTCTCTATTTTGCTTCTCTGATAGCTCTATTTTCTCCTCCGATGGCTCTCTTTGCTCCCTTTGGCTCCTCGAATATTTCCATATTGACATCAATGACAATCTATGTCAACAATCTCCCCCTTTGTTATTGATGGCAATATTCTTCTTCTCTCCCCCTTTGACATCAATGGCAAAGGAATGCGTACGCACTCCGCCTGTCGAACTGCTCCCCCTGTAGAACTTCTCTCCCAGTCTTGCACCATCTTTATGAATGAACTTGGGTGATGCTAAAGAGATAACCCCCATCTTTTGACGAAGATGTTCAAATGCTTCTTGAGGAAGAGGTTTTGTGAAAATATCAGCTATCTGCTCCTTAGTATTGATATATTCCAAGATGATGTTTTGTTCAGCTACTTGTTCATGAAGGAAATGATACTTGATTGGTATATGTTTGGTATTTGAGTGCATCACTGGATTTTTGCTAAGACTGATAGCACTCGTGTTATCAAAATAGATGGTAATTGGTTGATCTGTACCTATGTTGACATCTTTTAGAGCTTCCTTCATCCATAGTATTTGAGTACAACAGTCTGCTACAGCTATATACTCGGCTTTGGCTGTGGATAATGATATAGATGTCTGTTTTTTGCTGAGCCAGGATACTAAACAGTCTCCCAAGAAGAATGCATTTCCACTAGTACTTTTTTGATCATCTACACTTTTGGCCCAATCAGCATCGGTGTATGCAGTTACAATCAGTGTTGAGCTCTTAGGGTACCAAAGACTGAAATCATGAGTTACTTTCAGATATCTGAGAATTCTTTTTATAGCTAACAAATGGGATTGTTTAGGAGCAGATTGAAGTATTCCCACCATTCCTACTGCCTGCATTATGTTGGGTCTCATAACAGTTAAGTACAGAAGGGCTCCAATTATTGACCTGTAATGAGTTGCATCTACTAGAGGGGAGTCATCATTTTTGCTCAATTTGCAATTTGTGGTCATAGGTGTGCTCATGGGTGCACAGTCTTCCATTCCATATCTTTTAAGCATGTCTTTAAGATATTTGGCTTGAGATATAAATAATCCTGCTCTGGTTTGAGATACTTGTAGTCCAAGGAAGTGAGATAACTCTCCAATCATCGACATCTCAAACTCTTTTGACATGTTTTGAGAAAATTCATGGCTCAGCTCATCATTATTGCTCGCAAAAATCAGATCATCAACATAAACAAGTGTGACTAGTAACTTATTTTCATCCGTCTTTATGTAGAGATTACTTCCTACCACTCCCTTCTTGAAGCCTTATTGTTGTAGATAGTGATCCAATCTTGCATACCAAGCTCTGGGAGCTTGTTTCAACCAATATAATGCCTTTTTCAACTTATAGACTAAGTCTTTTTCTTCTGTTAGATCAAACCCTTCTGGTTGCTCCATGTAGACTTCTTCCTTGAGTTCCCCATTCAGAAACACTGATTTTATGTCCATTTGATAGATTTTGAATCCTTTTGAGCAAGAAAATGCCAAGAACATCCTGATAGCTTCCATACGAGCTACTGGTGCAAATGTTTCTTCAAAGTCAATTCCTTCAATTTGTGAATAGCCTTTGCAAACAATCCTTGCCTTGTTTCTGATGATTTTTCTATCTTCATTCATTTTGTTTTTGAATACCCACTTGGTTCCTATAATGTTTTTGTCCTTTGGACGAGGTACCAGCTCCCATGTCTCATTCTTCTCAATTTGGGACATTTCTTCTTCCATGGCTTTTACCCAATGAGGATTCTTACTTGCTTGAGTATATGTTTCTGGTTCTATCATGGATAGAAGAGCAATATCGTTTTTCTTTGGTGTATTTATCATCCTTCTTCGGGTTTGCATCCCTTCATTTCTATTGCCAATAATCTGCTCTTCTAGATGATATTTCTGGAGAAACTTCATCTTTGAAGGGGTATGAGGTGGTTCTTTTCCCTCTTCTTCTTCTTCCTGATATATTTCTTCTTTTTCTGGTTCTTCTTCTTCAATGAAAGGATCAACTTCGTGTTCTTGAATTTATTCTTCTGGAAGGTCCTTCATCAATCTTTACATCAATGCTTTCCACTATAGTCAATTAGTGTAGCACTTGTAGGCTTTGCTCCGTGTAGAGTATCCAAGGAAGATCCCTTCATCAACCCAATAATAAAACTTTCCTAGTGTGCCATCATTGATTTTTATGAAGCACTTGCTTCCAAAGATCTTGAAGTACTTTATTGAAGCAGGTCTTCCTTTCGATAGTTCATAAGGAGTTTTTTTCACTATTTGGTCTTAATTGAGTTCGATTCAATGTATAGACAGCTGTCTCGACTGCTTCTCTCCAAAATTTTGGCTGTAAATCTGCTGCTAATAGCATTGTTCTTGCCATTTCTTGAATTGTTCGGTTTCTTCTTTCAACTACCCCATTCTTCTTGGGTATTCTGGCAGCAGAGAATTCTCTTTTAATTCCATGTATTTTACAAAATTCATTAAATGCTTTGATGTGAATTCTCCCCCTCTTTCTATTTTGAGGCACTTAATCTTTGTGTCCTTTTCATTTTCTACAAGAGCTTTAAGATTCTTAAAACACTCAAATGATTTAGATTTATATTTTATAAAATATATCCACATCATTCTAGTATAGTCATCAACAAATAAAACAAAGTACCTTTCTCCACGGAGTGCTTGATTTCTAGTTGGTCCACATAAATCATCATGGATGATCTCCAAAGGCTTTGATGTAGAGAACTCCTTGGTATTGTGGCTGGTTCTGGTTTGCTTTCCATGTTGACATGGACCACATACTCTTTGATTTGGTTTGAATAGCTTTGGGATGTATCGTACAACTTTAATCTTGCTAATATTGATCAAGTTATCGAAGCTTGTATGTCCAAGTCACTTGTGCCACAACCAACTTTCATCTGTTTGACTTAAGTAGAATTTATATTCTTGAATCTTATTTAGAATGTAAATGTTGTCTGGTGTTCTAATCCCTTTTTCCACAAGTTCCCCTGAGGAAGAGTTCCCTATTTCACAGTCTTTGGTGCTAAAGACAACATTATGTTCTTGATCATAGATCTGGCTAACACTTAGGAGGTTGTGTTTGAGCCCGTTTACTAGCAGAGCATTTTGGGCTTTTCCTTTTCCATTGATAAGAGTAACAGTTCCCTTTCCAGCAATTCTGGCAGATCCACTTCCAAAGGATACATTTCCTTCCTTTTTTCTCAATGAGACAAACTTCCTTTTGTCCCCTGTCATGTGTCTGGAGCACCCACTATCCACAAACCAATGATTTTCATTATTTTGAGCATATAGAGCCAGGCCACATTTATCCATGTTGGGATTCTCACTACTTGCTTTTCCTCTTTTGAGTGGGCAATTTTGTTCATAGTGTCCATTATTGTAGCATAATGAGCAAATCAGATCAAATTTGGTCAAGGGATCAAACGAATTGAAGGTTTTGATTTGTCCCTGCCTTTTGGGGCCATATGGTTTGATTATTTGATCCTTTAGCTTTGGTGTTTCACTCTTGCGAGCCATGCAATGTCTGGCTTGATGACCAAAGTTTTTACAATGAAAACAATGTCCAAGAAAGATAGTTTTGTACCTGTTGTAGTAGCCACGATTTGAGTCAACTTCCTTCCTTGGAATTACTCCCGCTTCATTCTTTGGATTTGAGATGGGCCTTTGATGGAATACTGGTTTGTATCTGCTGTAATATCCATGATTCGAATCTACATTCTTCTTTGGAGTTATTCTCTCTTCATTCTTTGGATCTGGGATGCGCCTTTGATGACATAATTTTTCTTCTTTTGGGTTGCTGGAAAGTGCATCGGCATAGCTTTTCGCACTATTCTTAGTGCTTGAAGATTCTCTTTTAAAACCTATTCCAGACTTGTCATGTTGAGGTTTTTGACTTTTTAGGATAGTCTCAAGTATTTGAGAGCTTTTCCCTTCCTCAGAGATACTGTTTCGGCTTCATGTTCTTCGCAAATATCTTCTTTTTCTTTTAGCTTTGTTTCCAAGAGATCTTCTCTTCTTCTTGTTTCCTCATTTTCTACCTTGAGAGAAATGATTTTATTTCGTAATTTCTCATTTTCTTCAATGGCACTTATTAACATTTCATCTACATTTCCTTCTAGCCCTGAGTCATAATCATTTGTGAATGCCATGAATAATGTTTCTTGGTTTTCATCATGGTCACTTTCCTCATTTGATTTTTGATGACTAAAAATTCATCCTCATCAGACTCATCTTGCTTAGAGAAGAAGTTCTTCTTATTGATCCCTTTCTTTTGTATACCATTCTTTTAGAATTTCCTTCATCCTCACTATCATGTTTATGAGGACATTTTGCAGCATAATGATCTATTTTTCCACATTTGAAACATATACGAGGGTACTTACCTTTTAGTTTAGATCCTTTCTTCAGCTTTTGTACAAATTGAGCCAATTCGAATTCCACATCGGAGTCATCACTATAGTCATTCCTTTCTTTCCCCTTCTTTGATTTTGAAGCCTTGAATGTTGCATCTTTGGAGTTTGGGCCACCTTTTCTCATCTCATAGGCAGTGAGGATTCCATGGAGTTCATCCATCTTGAGAGTATCTAGATCCTTTGCTTCTTCTATGGCACTTATTTTGGAGTCAAATATGTTTGGAAGAGAAGACCTTTTGAACAATGGTACTTTCTTCAATCTTTTCATCCAATCCTTTAAGAGAGTTGACCACTTCAGCTACTCGGAGAAAGTATGATGCAATATCTTCTTCATCTTCCATTTTCAGACTTTCAAATTGCCTTCTATCGGTTTGAAGATTTGCCTTCTTGACTTTTGAGTCCCCATTGTATAAGCCAATTAGCTTATCCCACATTTCTTTGGCAGAGTTACAATTCATGACTTTTGTACACTCGAAATCAGTGATTCCACTAGTGATGGAGTTCAAGGCTTTTGCATTTGCAATGTAGGCTTTCCTCTCGTCTTGATCTGTTGGAAGAGTGGGAGGAATTGGGTACTCATTTAGAATGCAATGCCAGACTTCAGGTCCAAGGGACATTAAGTAGTAGGTCATTCTCTTTTTCCAGAAACCAAAATTGGTGCCGTTGAATAGAGGAGGTTTTCCTGATGCTTCGTGATTTCTCATCATGACTATGAATCCTTCTTCAAGCTGTTAGGCTAATATGAAGAAGCCCGCTCTCATACCAATTGTTGGAAATACGGGGGGGGGGTGAATCAATATTTCTTTTTAATTGTTCTTTTTTTCACCAAAACATTTATATATGGAACACAGAAATAGATAGCTGGAATAAATGAATTTATTAACTCAAACAATGCAATTAAATAGATACAATATATCAATGGTTGCAATCCGTTGCGAAGGACCAACTTGGACTTTAATGAGGCTCCAACCTCCAGAGCACCAACTCTGTTTTGCCAAGGCAATAGTTCTGCACTTAGGAGCACAAACTCCCAAGGATTCCAATCCTTTTAATTCTGAGGCTCCAAACCCATGGGCTCCAACCCTAACCTGGTATAAACTATTTTGCTGTAGTTCTCTGCTCCCAAGCCTGCTGAGTTTCTGCTTCACTCTTGTTCTCCTGCTTCTCCTACCTCTCCTGCCTCTGCCTGAACTTCAACTTCCTCTCGCTCTGATTATACGCACACACTCACTCCTTTCCTTGTTTTTCCTGTTTTATGTATTCCTGATGCCTCTGACTATTCATTTTCGCTTTCCACTGGCTCTTCGGCTTCCTCAATGCTCACTTCAGCTTCCTTTGCGCTTGCTTGCCTCTTCGGTTTCCCAAGTCACTTTGGCTTCCTTTGCGCTGGCTTGTTCTTCGGCTTCCTGGCTCTTCATGTCGCTTTGGCTTCCTCTGTCCCTTCGAGTTCACCAACACTCCAGGGACACGTAAATTCATAAGAGAGGACCGAAAATACACAGAGAAAACATGTTCCATGTTAAAACTGTAACAACGCTCCTTTTTCAATAATCATAGACATACACAGGACTTTATCGTTTTACGGAGAGATTGTACCAGCAGGGTGGACCCACATGCCACATCACCATCGCAATCACAATCGGCATCGTTCAGGCCTACTGAACTATCAGAACCGTTATTTATGCATTTTGGCCTTCAAAAACCCCGGGCAATACATTTTTTGAAATACACAGGAATATACAAGAAAACCTGACCAAAGCTCTAAAGGATGGACTTCAAAAACATTATACCCACATCTATAACTGCATCGGGTCCGTTCCTCCATAACGTTATCGCTATCGACAATCACGACTTTCGAAGGTCCTTTATACGTCGAGCCCATGACATCGCCGATGGTCGACGGCCGATTCTTCTGCGGATGCGATATGATAATAAGCCAAATTGTAATGTTGCATCGGGTCCACAACATATATCGCAATTGGCGCTTTCAGGGGTGACACCCCTTTGTATTATTGTGATGGGCGGATGCGATATAACATTAAACCATTGCATAATGTTGCAGCGGGTCTGCAACATATCGCAGTTGTATGATATATATATATATATATATATATATATATATATATATATATATATATATATATATATATATATATCACAATTTGCATGTTTAACGTGGTGAGGCTTAAGGCCCAGATATATGAAATACACTTAAAATCATGCTTCGACACCCTTGGTAGACTTCACCTGTTTATACACCTGAACATATATGTTTCGTCGGGTCCGCACATATATATCGTTGTTGGGGGTTTTGGGTAGTAATGCCTCCGATAGTGTATATTGCATATATGTATATGTTTTTGCCTCCGATAGTGTATATAGCATATATGTATATGTTTGTGCCTCAGAAAGTGTATATAGCATATATACATGTTTTCTACCTCCTTTAACTCTTCTGCCTCCTATAACTCTTTTGATAGTCCTTATTTGGGTTCCATTGCTCCCGATACTCCTGATGTGCCTCCGATAGCTATGTTTTTCTCCTCCGATGGCTCTGTTTGCTCCTCCGATAGCTCTGCTTGCTCCTCTTTGTTTTGATTCTCTGATAGCTCTGTTTGATCCTCCGATGGCTCTGTTTGATCCTCCAATGGCTCTGTTTGCTCCCTCTAGCTCCTCGAATATTTCCATATTGACATTAATGACAATCTATGTCAACACCTTTAACACACACACACACACACACACACACACACACACACACACACACACTAGTCAGTAAGATTTATATTAATATGAACAAAAGAGTTATATAAGAATTGTAGTTATTGGTCTGCTACTAGAGAAATAAAACCAACAAGAAGATAAAAAGTCATTTTGTTCCTTTTGTTTTAGATAAACAATTAGGCATAATGGCACACTAATAGCCACTGTTCCTATGTATATATATATATATATATATATATATCACAATTTGCATGTTTTAATGTGGTGAGGCTTAAGGCCCGGATATATGAAATACACTTAAAATCATGCTTCGACACCCTTGGCAGACTTCACCTGTTTATACACTCGATCATATATGTTTCGTCGGGTCCGCACATATATATCATTGTTGGGAGTTTTAGGTAGTAGTGCCTCCGATAGTGTATATTGCATATATGTATATGTTTTTGCCTCCGATAGTGTATATAGCATATATGTATATGTTTGTGCCTCCGATAGTGTATATAACATATATACATGTTTTCTGCCTCCTTTAACTCTTCCACCTCCTATAACTCTTTTGAGAGTCCTTCTTTGGGTTCCATTCCTCCCGATACTCCTGATATGCCTCCGATAGCTCTGTTTTGCTCCTCCGATGGCTCTGTTTTCTCCTCCAATAGCTCTGCTTGCTCCTCTCTTTTTTGCTTCTCTGATGGCTCTGTTTGATCCTCCGATGGCTCTGTTTTCTCTCTCTAGCTCCTTGAATATTGCCATATTGACATCAATGACAATTTATGTCAACACCTTTAACACACACACACACACAAGTTAGTAAGAGTTATATTAAGATGAACAAAAGAGTTATACAATAATTGTAGTTATTGGTCTGCTACTAGGGAAATAAAACCAACAAGAAGATAAAATTTCATTTTGTTCCTTTTGTCTTAGATAAACAATTAGGCATAATGGCACACTAATAGACACTGTGCCTATGTAGAAAACTATACATAGAAATACATATAGCTAATGCTGAACTAAGAAAAGATAGTAAGGCTTTCACTACCATACAAGAAAAGCAAAAATACTAATGACTAGATGATTCTTTAGAAGTAGGGGGTGAATTAAGTGCAACATCTATTGCTTGCGTCTAAGAGTCCGAGGCTCTGCAAACTCTAGAGCCACTATTTTGTTGGCAAGGGTTGAGACTTTGTGATCCACTATTTTAATCTATAGCTGCATCTCATCCAGTTGAAGTATGATCTCTTGATATTCCTCATTTCTCTCCACTAAGACCTTGCCAATGATGGTTTTGATTAGTCAATATAGATCCAAAATTTTGTAATACTTAGTATCATTGCTCCTTGAATTTCTAGTTTCTAGCACCCATGCACTGATAACTTCATTGATATTCACATCTGGGACGAACCCTCTCTCCAATCACGCCTCTTCTTTTACAGACTATCCCTATCAAAATCTTAGGAGGAGTCTGCTCCTAGAGCATCTTCGTAGAGGATTCAACGTCAAGATGAAAATGGGCGACATGTGGTCTATGTTGTCCTCAACATCCACAATGACTCGAACCTCCATGAGCCATAACACCAAGCTTGTGAGGGGTTAAATAGAATAATACCTTAGATTCTCTAGGAAAAAAAAGACCAATCTAGATCAAACCCTATTATCCCTACTATTCCTAGGAATTAAGAACGAATAAGGGTACTAAGAATAAATATTCCAAGTATTCACAACCCTGACTACCAACAAGAAAACCCTTGCAAGTAGAACATAATGAAATTTCAATTCCACCAAATGAAAATGACTTTGTCACCTAGTGAAGGTCAACAATGGTTGAAAGAACATGTTAAAATGACCTTTCCACTTGGCATATCAAATAACACTCGAATCATTCCAAAGAGGGGTTGCTAAAAAATATGGAACCATCATTGTACCATGCAAGTTTCCTTCCCTTGTAAGACCATCATGGTAATGATGCTCAGATCACCTACAGTCTTTCTCATCAATGCTTGCATGCTACAACATTATGGAGGGGTTGACATATGTGTCCTTAAGAATTGGGAGGAAGGAGAGCCATTGATTTTCTTTACAAGGTGCATATATCATGTCTCTCACCTCATTTGGGGGGATTTATGATATACCCTAATTGATATATCTTTCGCACATTTTTAAAGTAAAGTTTATGGAAATTTTCAATTAATTAAATTAAAATATTATTTTGTTTTCTTTATTAAATGATAACTTGATTTGATCTATAATATGCTTTAAATATTTTTTAAACCAAATTTGAGAAAATGGCTTGATTTACCTAAACTTATTATGTGGAAGTAATTTTATAATAAAGTAATTTGAATTGACGTTTGGCTTATACAAAAAAGAGGCTTGATTTAGCACAACTTTGTTAATGTTGAGCTATATTATGTATGATTAATTTTCCAAAAAAGTGGGATAATTGCATAGTTGCATAGTCCCTACCTCACGTATTTTGTACATGATGGCACCTCCCGTTTTCACAATTTTTTACGATGGATACTGGCTGTGGAGCCCTCTCCACTTTCTTTATTTGTTTCCCTGCAATGGTTTACATAATGATTTGGAGTAAATGCTATTTTTTTGTACGTGGAAACACCTCCCATTTTTGAAATATGCTGGGACAAATACTGGCTGTGAGGCCCTCTACACCTTCTTTATTTGTTTATCTGCAATGGTTTACACAATGCTTTAGAGTAAATGCTATTAAACACTCGAATGATGTCCTGATTACGCATCGATTCGCTCAATAAACGCTGAAAATACATAAATTTATCGACAAGGGATCGTTTGTTAATTGTAGTATTAAGCCTTAATTAATTTTTAAATATGCGTTAATCTGCACCACAAGAGGTTGATTAATATTTTGTTACATTTCGCAAAATTTTGCCATAGAATGAGAAAATATGTGTGCCAAATAATGTGAAAATTGAAGTTTTGCAGCTTTAAATTAACTCGAGTTGGTAGTAACGATTGTGGAAAGAATACTGTGTAGAGTGATGACATGTCACCACAAAATAGGGAAACATGATAGTTTTAATACGTAATTGATACATATTTGTCTAGCCAAAATATGTGACACGTTGCGGTACGAAACCCGAGGTGCCGGATGGAGCACAATAGCCACAATAGGCTTCCCGTGTAGGCACAACTATGAGTTGTTTTCACTTTCCATATTTTATCACAACGATGTTCCTTCTAGAACTAATGCCCCTAACCTATTTTATCAAACGACCCTAATGCACGTCAGGCTCCTGTTACCATGAGGATTTAAAATAACGCCCCAAACCTCTTCCATCAGACGACCCTAATGCACATTAAGCTCTAGCTACCATGATGATTTAAAATAGAGTTGCAGCTCGATGAAATCTAACAACCAACATTTGTTTAATCAGATGGCTCGACAACATATCGCCCCCCAATGCTCCTGGTAAATTGCAATCAACGATCCTCACTGATTATATATATATATATATATATATATATATATATATAGATATATATAAATATTGCGGTGGCTATACCTCACCTCAGTGTGGGTCCCCACCAATTTAACAGTTTTGATTTCCGTCAAAATCAATGGCTCATAATGATTGTGGGCCACCCTCCCTCTTGATATCAACAATCACAGAGAGTGGGTTTCTTTGGTGGTGGATCCCTTTGCACATTCTTGGTCTTTTTACCCCCAATGGTTCACATAATGATTCATAGTAAATGATATTAAGCACTCGAATGATGTCCTAATTATGTGTCGATTTTTCCAATAAATGTTGAAAATACTTACATTTATCGACATGGGATCTTTTATTAATCATATGATTAAGCCTTAATTATTTTTTTAATATGCGTTAATCCAAGCCGTGGAAGGTTGTTTGAGTTTATTTGACATTTTGCAACAACGTTGCAATGGAACAAAAAAATGCGTGCCAAATAATGTGAAAATTGACATTTTTCAACTTTTATTTAACTTGAGATGGTAGCAACGATTGTGGAAAACATTGTGTGCAGAGTGATGATATGTTTCCCCAAAATAGGGAAACATGTTAGTTGTAGTATGTGATTTATGCACGCTGATCTAGCCAAAAGAGGTGACACGTGGTAGTGTAGAACCTTAGGTTCGAGGTGGAGTACAATGGCCACATTAGCCTTAGTGATTCCTTTCTCAGAAAAAAATATTGTGAGACAGATCTCACTATCACAATGTTACACGTTATTATCTTATCTAAATCTTCTATCCATATAAGAAACTAGAACAACTCATGTTAGACCACTAAAGTCAAGGATTAACTAAAAAGGTAAAGGTCTAACGTTATATAACGAAAGCAACTTCCCATCGTGGCACAAAATTAGTGTTATTTCTTTCAATTAAAACATTAGTCAGGGTACTTTAAGTGTTAACATGAGTTATTAAGGGTATTCAAATTTATTGTGGTTAACGCGTAGATTGGAGGTCATTTCATGTTTAAATGAAATTAAATTCCATATTTGATCAATGAAGACTTGGGTGTTAGACATCTTTTCAGGATTATCGAAATTATAAGAGTTTGTACCAAAATAATGGTGAAATAATCCTTTATTTATGGTTAACGAAAGAAAATCTATTAAATTTCATTGAAAGAAACAATCAGTAGTAAGAAGAAATTGTAGTGGGTTTCTGTCGACTAAACGTTCTTTAGGTCAAAACGAATGAAATAACAAGAGACAAGGAAATGTGGATTCTTGTTCAAAATCCAAAAGTAAAAGGGAAGAAGAAGCCTAATGGTATTCTTGTTTCAATGTTGCATGAAGTAGCATTGGACAACCTACATCACTGAATAAACCTAGTATCTCCATGCCACCAATGACCCAAGTTCGACACACAAAAGGGTATGGGACAAAAAGTTCAATTGACATCCTTGAGAAACTCATAGCTTATAAATGTAGTCTTTGTCTTATATGTTCAGTCATCAACTTCTTATATACGAGGATGACGAAGAATATGAGAGACCTCTGTAATGAAATAGGAAAAGAGGTATGTGACTGTGATTGTAGCTTATCCAATACTCAAAATTAGCAGTCATAAAAGGTAACAAATTATAGAATAGGGCGACAACAACTCCATAATTTATTTCAAGGACTATGTAAGTATGTCTAAAGTAAAAGAGATAATCTCATATCTCTGTTTACTCTGCTCATATATATAATAAGTTAATGTTTTGAGAGAAATAAGGGAACAAACTTCCATATGACCAAATGTTCCAGAAGCAAGGGAACCAAGGTGGTCGCTTCAGGAAGACTATCTTAAAATATACCTAAAAATACTTAGTTAAATTGCAAAGTCTTCCGTTGACAATTAAGCACTTGGCAGAAGAGATATTTTACTCAACATGTGATTTTTTCTCCAGCCATATAGGTTATGGAATCGGTCCAAACTTTGTGGTTAGTGATTTAGGAGGATGTAGAGATAGAAGAAGAAGAATAATTTAAAGTTTTCCAAAGGTCTAAGAGGGAAAGCATCCATCATACGGAAGGCTGAACAACTCATATTGCTGCGAGAGGAAAAATGTAAGTTACTAAAAAATAGTTAAGGCATAAAATGTATATAAGTTATAATTTTGAGGGTATGTAATGTAGTTCTTAATTAAAGGAAATTTATGTGGGTAGTTGTTCGTAAATTTGTTTCTAAAGACCTCATTTCAATTTGAGCAAGTATCTGAATTGATATAGTATATATCTTGTGTCACACTATTGATGATGATAGTGTAATTTTGTTATATGTAATTATGATTAATGGTGTTTCTTTCGGTGTTTTGTGTTTTGTTAATTTTACGTTGGCATGTCCTGGTACATATGAAGGATTAACAATCCACCATGGTTGAATTGATAATTCATTTTAGACATGGTAGTTGATTTATTTCTTTTCAGATGCATATTGGTTGAGGATTTAAGTCAGGATATTTGAATGACCTAGAATTATATGGATAAAAAATGTTGTATGACTTCGTTGCATGTTAAATACTATGTGGAAGCAAGGCATGTGCCAGGGAAAATTCTATGCAAAAAGAACTATATGCAAAGCCAAAACTGATAAATTCGGTTAAAATCCACACTAATTATCTAATTCGGTTAAATTGCAGCATGTGTATCATAAATGTGAGATCAAATTAGAAATATTTTTAGTGTGTGACGTAAAGTATATGCAAAAGTGAGGTATGTGGGGTAGAGCCTTTATTCCGCACAAATCCCCAACTTCATACACTTTCTCTTTCGCATAACTAGTTCTGCAATAGGATATTTTCTAAAAAAAGTTGCCACCTTAAAAACATTTTGTATATAGGTTTGGTTAATGTTTTCAAATGCATAACATTTTAATTTTTTTTCATATTGTTCTGAAGTCCTTGCAAAAATAAACTAAGTGCAGAGGTAAAGTAATTTCTACTTTTTTATACCAATTATAAGGTTTGAAAACCTAGCTACAATTTTTTTATTATAGATTCCATGCATTTAAAAACATGAAAAAAGAAACATAGCATATGGATGAAAATCATGGAGTACTAAGCATAATTTTTAAAGCGTAAAAAACCATCAGACAATGATAAATATTATACCACAAATCCTTGTAATGACAACAAGTGGCGTAGAAATAGTTGATAGCATTGAGTACAAAGCGTGCGAGAAAGGAAAAATGTGAGAAAGAAATTGTGTACAGTAGCACATATGCGGAAGAAGCGATATGTAGGGTAGATATGTATAAAACAAGTGTGCATAGGTAGGAATGCCTGCGTATATGCCAAATTGAGAATGTTTGTAGAAGGGGAAGTGTTTTGCAGTACAAGGATGTACAAAGTTAAATGCTGTGTAAAAGAAAGGCATTTGCGAAGGAAAAGCCTATGCAGAAATAAACTATGTGTGAGATTAAAGCAGGTTTGAAAGTAAAAGGGTAAGTATCATTTGACTATTTCCACAATATTGCAGAAGCATGAAGAAGTCAAAACATTTTATATTGGAAGAAGTTAATGCATATTATGACTTTGATGCATGCAACACAAAATAAATTTAGTTTAAATTCACACTAATTATTTAATTGGAACAACTTATTAGATTTGAAAAATTCCACACATAAAATATTTCCAATGCTATTTATATATAAACCAAGTCAACAATAATAATATTGCTCATTAGGCTTGTGTTATAGTTCTCCCCACTTGAAAGGGCTTATTAACATTAACATTGGTGAATGTAAGGGATGTATGGAATAAGGCATGTATGATTTAAAGTCTGCTAAAGCAAGATGTGTAAAGATAGATAAAGTCCATATGAAAGAAACACATGTTGCATGTACGAAGGTACATAAGTAAGTTCCACAACTCCGCAAAAACTGGGACCAAAATGGAAATAATTAATTTATAACCGTGTTGGAAAAGACACTTAACTATTTATACATCCCTGACAGTTCATGGTGGAATTTCCATCATGTAAGAAGGGGGGGGGGGGGGCGCAGGGTAGGTTGTTAGGGGTACACACATAATGTCACTGAGAGGACGGTCCATACTCCAATGGAATGAATCTTACCTGAAGGGTATGGCGTGTGGGAATATGTCTAAATCAATGATGGATAATGTATATTGGAGGTGAAATAGGAAGGCAATTAACTGCCCGAAGCGAACTGATGAGTGGGCTGGTCTGTACCACTATGTTGACTTGACATCGTGTTATTTGATATTGGGTTCCAAATTATTTTCACCAATTCCACCTTGCGGATGGACCGATATGTGATTTTGAAAACCAAGATGGAAAGCTATATCCGATTTTTGGACATAGAGGGATTTGGATCCTTCTAGAACTAGGACTTTGACTATGATGAGAATATTAATGACAAGTGATGAGAATATTTTACCTTGGGTTTTGTTTCACTAATTCATCATGATTCTAATTCAACTTGTATTGTTACAAGTGTCATAAACTTATAGGCCATGTACTTTATTTTACAACAAAAGCAATTTGGTTTAAATTCACATTAATGTGAAATAAGTGTTGTAAGGGATGTAGGTGCATTGAGTAAGTGTGCATAGGAGAGAATGTATGTAGACATGAAAAACTGAGGATGTCTGCCAAAGGGGAAGCTTTTTACCGTAGAAGAATGTGCCAAGCCAAAGACTGTGTGAAAATAAGGCATGTGGAAAGTTAAAGTCTACGCGGAAGTAAACCATTTGCACAAGTAAAAGATGTGCACAGGTAAAGGAGTAACTATCATTTGAATCCTTCCACAATATTGGACAAACATGAAGAAATTTGGTCTTACACCTAATTGATGCATGCAACACAAACATAGACACGAAAGTAGTAAATTTGGTTTAAATTCACAATATTTATTTAATTGCAAGAATTTACTAAATTTGATTATTTTCAGAAAAGCTAAGCATAAACTTCAACAATCATAGTCTCCCTCATTTTACAATGTCTATAGATCTTTGTTATTAGTCTTCCTGATTGAAAAATCTTAGAAAATAACTAACACAACTACAATAGCAAGAACTATATCCAATTTTAAATGCCAATAATCATAACCAAGATTAAAATAAATACTATAGATGAAACAGATATCTAAAACCCAAAAGTACTGTTGAACCTTCATTTTCATGGTGATCAATAATAAAACATCTTATATAATATAAAGTTGAAAGCACATTCCAGAAAACTCATGCTTAATTAATGTTTTTGGCCAATGCCATAGAATTTAGAACTATACAATATCTTATGCAAAACAATATTTCAAAATTATTCACTAAATTGGTCAATAAACTCAAAATTAGAACAGAGTAATCAAATAACAAAATGACATAACATGATTTCCACCAAAGCACCATAACTACATTTGGAGACAAACTTCAAAGCCCTTGATTTAGGATGATCAACAATTTTTTTTATCACGGAGGTTACTCAAATCATAATGAGAATATTTTTCCACCTCAGCCTAGTAGCTCACTCACTTTGCTATTCTCGCACCCCATAACTATGCATCGCTGCATTCCGGTAAATAGTTTCAAAGAGAAAGTCATAAGACATATTTTGAAATATTCCATTATGTTCAAGATCAAAGGAAATAATAAACTTTCATGAAAATGATTATTTATCTCTGAAAGAAAGGCATGTGTGGATGGAAGCCATAATGTAATTGAACTTACATCTAGATATTAAATGATTGTAATGTTCAAACCAATTAATTTTGGAACATGCACTTCATATTAAACTATTATGCATTTTCCAGAAGATTTCCATGTAAAACCAGAATCATAAATCTATAAATTGCACAAAATCTCATTAAAAGATCACAACATGAGAAACAATGAGAAATGTCGCAACCAAAATCCAGCTTATATATATATATATATATATATATATATATATATATATATATATATATGTCAATAGAATAGCTGGGAATGACCCTCCGGTCTCCAAACTGAAACATAGAAACAATCTCTACACCTGTGGATTCTGAATGAATCCATCAAGGGGAGATGGGTGCTCGCCCAATCTCTATAAATCACCCGAGGGTTTCATCGTGAGTCTACCAATGGAGTAGAGAATCGGGTTCTCAACCTCTCATACAAGAAACAATACTCAATCCAAGATATCCTCCAATGGCCTCCTCCTCCTCTTTTATATATCTGATGGACCCCTCTAGAATCTTATATTTTATTATTATTTTAATCATGGAGCACTTTTCCCTCTTTTATTTTAATTAAAATAATCTTTTTAATGTGGGAAAATAGTAAATTGGCCACCATGTCTCCTTAGGCCACTGAAACTACCATCCAAAAGTCCCATCATGTACATCTTCTCGTTCTGGTTCCAACAAGGTATTACAATGAGGTGTTCAATCAATTAATCTCCCTGTAATGTCACCTCGATCATAATTAATTAAGTTATGCCCAATAATAATGCTAATTTTTGAAAGTTGTTAGAATGCAACGAAATGAAAAGCAAACTGTGCTGATGATGGAATATGCCAAGCGAATGCCATCAAATCCCATAAAAACTCCTCAAAACTCCATCAGGACCCGTGATGACAGAAACTTGATCCACTGACTTGGCCATCCCCTATCCTAGAAATCCACCCTGGTTGTACTATGGAGAAGAATAAAAATGGGGACATGATGATCCACCCGCCCCAAGATTGCTTGCCCTCAATCAATCCAAATCTGTGGACCAATATGGTGGCCCAACGCCACTGAGACCCAATGCCTGGATCCCATACGAACCACTGGTCCCAGTCATGTCTCCAAGCTATCGAAACATGACTAGATCCTCCAATACCTAGATCCCATGTCCATCTCTGATTCAATTTGCTTCTAGTACATCCACCTGGATCCCAATGCCACCAAGAAGGAGAATTAATGCTACATGGCTCCTGATGTGTTTTAGCTCCGACTGTGAATGCCGCCCTACCAACTGTGTACCAACTCATCACCTCTCTCCAATTCAATCCTTGGCATACCCCAAAGTCAGCCTTACCATACCGATGTTGTGCTAAGATACTGATGAGTGGCCAACCCACATTCTGCTACCGACTGGAGCATGTAATATCCCCCACCTCTAAGGGCTCCTATAGTACATTGCTCCCGACTAAGAATGATACTTCATCAATACGATACCAACCCATGATCTCCCGCCAATCTAAGTCATGGACTCCTGTGTAAGGAACAATTCTACTATACTGATGCTGGTCCATGCTTAACTCATGCCGCCCTATCTGGTTGGTTAGCAATATCCATCGAGAAAGTCCTGCCTTTGTCCCTCTAATGGGTACAAGTAGCCAAACTGTGCTGCAAGCCCTGTCTATGTACTTGTAGGTTTTAACCCCATACAAAAACTACTTGCATATGAATTCTAAAACACAGAAAATAAACAATGCAAGAGCATAACACATAAAACACATATACATAGAGATTTTCCCCTGTATCCCAAAACCGGGACTACCAGTTTAATTTTTCATTATGTTCCTTTCAATGTTACAGTACATATTTATACATGTTGAAGCATCCAATACCATGGACCAAAAACCAGCTCGTCCAAAACCATGGACCGAAAACTATCGCGTCCAAAACCATGTGCGAAAAATCATGCACAAAACCATAGGTAGGTTTGCCCAACCTAACATAGGGTCCAAAACCAAAATTTTTCGGGCCGCTGCCCCAGGCCCCATAGAGTGGGGTTACTTGCACCCCTCAAACCCCCTATGACTCCCCCAGCTACACAATCGGGGCAATGAAGGGGGGGCTCCACCCTTCTTCTAACCCCCTGATTAACTACGTGGGATAGTCGTGGAAAGAATATAACAAAACCCAACATTCTCCCACTTGTTGTTTTCTTTCCATAGGGGGCCACAAGAGATCTTAGTAATTTATCTAGCCCTACAATGCCCATTGTTTCTCTACACCAAGAGAACTTCTCAGAGTTCACATATTTTGTCAATGCATCTGCAATATTCTTTAAAGTGTCCACCTTTACCAGCAACACATTTTTGTCTTATATCATATCCCTCACAAAGTGATACTGAACATCAATGTGCTTTATCTTTGAATGATATGCAACATTCTTTGCCAAGAAAATTGCACTTTGGCTGTCACAGTCTATCCTTATAGCTCCTTGTACTAACCCCATACTTGAACAATCTCTGCAACCATACTGCTTCCTTGCTTGCATGAGTGGCTGCCATGTATTCTGCCTTTGTAGTTGATAGTGCCACTACAGATTGTTTCTTACTCATCCAACTGACAGCACCTCCAAATAGGTTAAACACATACCCACTTGTAGATCATATCCAGCGCAGTCTGCATCAACAAAGCCACGAATATCCAACACTCTATCCAATCTTGGTCTTACTTGGTAGCACAAACCATAATCACTAGTGCCACGCAAATACCTGAAAACCCGCTTCACTGCTGTCTAGTGCTCCTTCCTTGGTTTTGACATAAACCAGCTCAATACTTCCACTGCATGTGCAATGTCTGGTCTAGTAGAGGCCATCGCATACATCAGGCTACCGACTGCACTTGCATATGGAACACGGGACACGTCCTCTTCCTCTTCTTGTGTCTTGGGACATTGTTCAACATATAACTTTACACCTACAAGAATAGGAACCTTCACCAGTTTACTATCCTGCATATTAAACCTCTGCAATATTGTCTCGACATACTTCCTCAGGTTTAACCAGAGCTTCCTCTTTGTCCGATCTCTTTTAATTTCCATACCCAAAATATAGTTTGCAGCACCACAATCTTTCATGTCGAATTTGGAGGACAAATGGGTCTTCAAATCCTGGATAATTTCTTTGTCATTTCCAACCAGCAACATATCATCCACATACAAGACCAAATAAATAACACGGTCACCAATTAATTTAAAATACACACAGTGATCTGCTTTGCTTCTGGTGAAGCCAAGTCCCCGTATGAATGTATCAAATTTATGATACCACATCCCTGATGACTGCTTTAACCCATACAGAGACTTCTTTAACTTGCATACCAGTTATTTCTTACCCTTCACTGCAAAGCCTTCAGGTTGCTTCATGTAGATCTCCTCTTCCAGATCCCCGTGAAGAAATGCTGTCTTCACATCCATCTATTCTACCTCAAAATCAAAAGCAATAGTATCAGATAAAGTAATCTAATAGAAGTTACCTTGGCAACATGAGAAAAATATCACCAAAATCAATTCCCGACACTTGGGAATAACCTTTTGCTACCAACCAAGCTTTGTATTTCTCCACCTTTCCTTCTCTATTTGTCTTCTTCTTGAACACCCATTTGCTGCCAATGGGTTTCCTTCCAACCGCCAACTCCACCAGATCCCAAGCCTCATTTTTGTGCAAAGATGCCATTTCATCAACCATGGCCTCTTTCCATAGTTTTCCATCCTCTGAATCTATTGCCTGCTTCACAGTTTTGGGATCATCAGCAGTAATAGATTAAGCAAAATTTGAACAGAAAGTAGTTGGACTATACCTTTCTCGCTGCCTTCTTTCTCAAACTGATCTTCTCACACCCAGAGTTTGTGGTTCTTCATATTTTGATTCCTCCTCTGCTGTAGAGTCTGATTCTTCCTCCTTTAGCTCAAACTCTATCTTCTCAGGTTCCTTTGGTTGGACTTCATGTTTAATAACATCTTTCACCTCTCTAAACACCACATCTCGACTGTACACAACCTTCCTTGTTACTGGGTTTCAAAGCTTATAACCCTTTAAACCATCTTTATACTCAATAAAGATGCAATTTTTAGATTTACTATCCAACTTGGTTCATTTCACCTTTGGAACATGTACATATGCATCACATCTAAATACCCTCAGATGTGAAAGAGAGGGTTTCTTACCAGTCCATACCTCTTGTGGAGTCTTATCCTCCAACGTTGATGAAGGTGATCTATTGACCAGGTAACATGCTGTCTCCACCGCCTCTGCCCAGAATTCCTGTCCTAACCCTACACCACTAAGCATGCTTCTTGCCCTTTCCATCAATGTCTTGTTCATTCTTTCTGTAACTCCATTTTGCTGATGTGTATATGGAGTAGCCTTCTGCCATGCTATACCACACTTCTTACAGAATTCTTCAAATTCCTTACTGCAAAACTCTCCACTGTTATCTGTCCTTAACACCTTTATCTTCTTTTTTGTCTGGTTTTCCACCAGAGCCTTAAATTCTTTAAACCTGTCAAAGACTTCAGATTTCTTCTTAAGGAAATATATCCATGTATTCCTCGAGAAGTCATCTATAAATGATACATAGTACACAAACTTACCCACTGATGGAACCTTCACAGGTCCAAACACATCACTGTGCAGAAGCTCTAATATCTGTTTCGCCCTCTTAACACGAGAGGGGAAACTCACCCGATTCTGCTTCCCATATACACAATTTTCACAGTAATCAATATCCAGAGAGCTATTACTCATACCTTCTACCATACCTTTACCATGAAGTATTTGAAAGCCCTTCTCTCCAATATGTCCAAGCCTTTAATGCCACAACATGGTCTTCTCTCCATAGACCACTAGATTTTCTGCTCCACTTTCAGGAACCACAGAACTGTTGCACCCATCAACAACAGTGCTAACTTACTGCTTGTACATAGTTCCAATCCGAACTCCCCACATCAATACCAGTGCCCCCCAAACCATCTTGCAGGTATCCTTCTCGAACACTATTTTTACACCTGCATCATCTAACTTGCTTACAGAAATCAGATTTCTGGCCAATGCAGGAATATGTAGAACACCCGGAAGTGTTCTAACCCTTCCACCTTGCAACTTCAACTTTACTTTTCTGTGACCAATGATTCTAGCCTTCCTATCATCCCCTAAGAAGACATCACCACCATCGTATTTATCATACTTGTAGAACCACTCTCTATGGGGAGTGAAGTGAAAGGATGCACCCGAGTCAATCAACCATGCCTCATGATCTACATGTGTACTTGAAGAAGCAAAGTACACATCCCCACCTTCATCTGAGGTGGTTTTTGTCTCTATAGAAGGAGCATCATCAGAACCCTTTCCTTTGTCAGGAGCTTTAGATTTATAGTCCCTTTTGTAGTGCCCTTCCTTTCTGCATTTCCAGCACACCACCTTTACAGGTTTCTTGGAGATTTAGATCTCCCTCTAGATTTAGATCTCCCACTTGATGACTTATTTTTTTTGTTTGTTCTGGGACCGTCCTTGTACAGACAAGGCATCACCATTCTAGCTCTCCATATTTTTCTGTCTCATATCCTCCGTCAGCAAGGATGAGACTACTTAATCAAACTGCAAGGCAGTCGCATTGCTACCTATTACAATAGCCAGACTATCCCAAGAATCTGGTAGAGAATAAAAAAAACTAATGCACTTATCTTCATCTGAAATTTTGATATCAACAGACGATAACTGACTTACCACATTATTAAACGCATTCAGATGCTCTATCATCCAGTCTCCATCTTTCATCTTCAGGTTATATGGCTTTTTCCGTAGGAACAGTTTATTCACCAAAGACTTATATTGGTACAAAGTCCCTAACTTGTCCCACAAAGCCTTCGCCGTAGCTTCCCCTGATACATTCAACAATACTGAATCTGAGACACACAATCGTATTGTGCTCTTTGCCTTTCGATCCAACTTCTTCCATTCTTCATTAGACACTCCCGTTGGTTTAGTACCCAGATCTACCGCGATCCACTGATCTTTATCCACCAACAGATCCTCCATCTTGAGTTTCCACAACACAAAACTCTGACCATTAAATTTCTCGATCTCTATTTTTCCACTACTTGCTATCTTCTTTCACCACTAGAATCAATCTCGCAAATCTCCCACTGAACGGGGTCTACCATAGGTTCGAGTGAAACCCCTCAACAACAAAGGCATCCCCTTGAAGCAAAAACAACTCTGATACCAAATGTAGGTTTTAACCCCATACAGAAATTACCTGCATACAAATTCTAAAACACAGAAAATAAACAATGCGAGATCATAACACATAAAACACATATACACAGAGATTTCCCCTGGATCCCAAAACTGAGACTACCAACTTGATTTTTCATTATGTTCCTTTCAATGTTACAATACATATTTATACATGTCGAAGCATCCAATACCATGGAACGAAAACCAACGCATCCAAAACCATGGATCGAAAACCATCACGTCCAAAACCATGTGCGAAAAATCATGCACAAAACCATAGGTAGGTCCGCCCAACCTAACCTGCACCCTGCAAACCCCCTATGGCTCCCCCTGCTATGCAATCGGTGCAATGAAGGGGGGGCGGAGATCCCCCTGTTAGCTATGTGGTCTATTAGTGGAAAGAATATAACACAACCCAATAGTACTCCTGGAGAGGGCTGCTGCCACTACACCTATTTGCACCTCATCAATGGGTAGACCCAAAGATGGAGGCACTGCCATCTCCCTCGCTGGACTGGAAACTCCACGCTCTTCCAATCCACCAATTTCCTACCGAAATGTCTTGTCATACTCCAACATCTCCTAAGGACAAGTGTCAGCGAACATCGTCACCCTTCTAGCTGTCTGTACATCTGTCTGCTCCTCATCAACGACTGACCCCAAGGGTGGCTTCTCATCCTCCATCATCATGGATTCAATATGAACCTCCAACTGGCTCTCCCAAAAAGGCTCATCATGCATACTGTGCACCTCATCCTCCTTAGCTGACTCATGCTCCATCATATGCTGCTCACGCTGACTCATCATTGGTGAAACACTATCTTGAATGTCTCTCCTAGGACCCACGGACTGCTCATCATATGAATCTGGCCTAATGTCAATGACTCGCCATGACTCATGCTCCTCTATGTGCTCTCTATGCTGAATCATTAACCACTCATTTGCTCCCTGATCTCCTTCCCACATGGGAATAATCAACTGCTCCATGTACTCCTCTACCACACATGGATGCATATTTGGGCTACTATCATCAAATCCATATGACTGCTCGTGCTCCTCTAAGGTATCATCGTATGAACCTATGGATTCGTCCAATGAAGAGTCCTCATCCTGATAGACATAAAGAATATCTCCATGTTCTACTGCTACCATCTCCTCAGTTTCTTTCAAGCATGAGTGGTCAGGTCCCTAAGGTCCTTTGCAGATGAAGCAGAGTCCCTTCCTCCTCATCTCATTCTTGCTGCATGAGCTCCCAAACCTGAGATGCTCCTTCTTGGTCAACTCTCTCCTGAATAGCCCAATGTTCTGCTCAACCAACCTCTTGGCTAGATCATAAGCAACAATTGAGACCAACTGCTCTCTCCTCCAAACATACAACAATTGAGATTGCAACTCTTGACAAATTGCATCACGACCTCTCATACACGAGGACAAGATGGACTGCATGTGTTCTATGACTCCGTTAGGATGATGTTTCCTAATGCTGAAGAAGTATTAGAACATTTGTAGGATCAAATCGTCACACTCCAGATAAAAAAGGATCTCATAAGTCCTAGTCATGGCCATGTCTCCTAGAATATCAAGCTTCTTCCCAAAGGTAGAGCTTGCACTATTGTCCAAGTACAAGAAAGTTTATACTATCAACCTAAAAAATCTCCTCATAACACCATCAGTGTAGGGTGCTATAGGGGCAGTTAGTCTCATGATGTTTCTGAGACAAGATGCAACGGGAAGTCTAACCTTCACAAGGTTCCTCCAAAAACGTGGGTCGTATGAGAGAAAGCATAGCTGGTCTTAGAGCCCAAAGTAGTTTCTTCCCTTCTAACTGGCTCGCTTTGGAAAATAGGGCGTCTAGTTCATCAAGTTTGAAGAGAGTTTTCCATGTGACCTTCATGCGCTTCAAATATGTCCCAAGAGCAAAAATTTGGTGTCCTATTTCCTACCTCTCCTGCACATCCTCTGGGTGTTTTCTCTGAAGAATGGCATAGACCCCTCTTGATAAAGGTTTGTTGTCTTGCTTGGGTTTCTGGTCTAATGATGCATGGTGGTTCAAGGAACTCATTTATGTGATATTCAGTCTTCTCAATTCATTCATGAGTGTTGTGAGCCTCTCCATGGTTTAGTTTAATGAGGAGAAGAACAAATGAGGTCATTGTTTTCTGAGTTTAATGCATTTTTCTGTGTGGTATTCGGTCAACCATCTCATGTTTATACTGCTGTAGGTGAAATATTTTTATTGAGGCTAATTGCAAGCATACAATGTTACCTAAATGGAATGCCCAAATATCTTAATCTCTAATCTCAGGAAGTTAACACAACCACTCATAAAACCTTACATCAGTGAACAAGACATTGCATTTTCCTTATCATATTAAGAAAGATACACAACAGAATATAAGATGGAACCTGGTGTTGAATAGAAGCCAAATGTTCTTTCAAAATTGTGATGAGATATATGAGCTACTACCGGTCTGCAAGTAAATATGGCAACACTGGACAAGCTGCTATAGGTATCATAAAATTCATACGAGCTGCTACATGTCTGCAATTAAATCTGGCCTTACTAGGTAAGCTGCTACAGGTATCAAGAAATCATTTCCAGTTCTGAAATATGAATAGGTTGAGGAAGTTTGATTCCCAGATTGGTATCATGATCTGCCACTAAGAGACAGAATTTGGCACCCTCGATCCATCAACGATGCATTGACATTTTGTCTCCAACTATTAATGCGACTGCTCCCATGACAACCTTCTTGTCTTCGACGCAGAAAATTTGTTGGAGAAATGGCAGAGATATAATGAGTCTGGGATTATGATGGCTGCCAACAGAAAATATTTTATATCCCAAGTATAATCTTCTTAGAGCAACATTCCAATATTGATTTGGGTCAAATACTGCCAAGATATCAGACTTTAAGCCAAACCCAAAATACTATGATACGTCCAACCCATAATATAGTAACCAACTTATATGTATGCTGCCCAGAAGTGTTTGTGACTCCTTCAACTGACCCAGAATGGTTCGAACCAACATCAGAGACCACCTTGACTGCAGGGAAAAAAAAGAGAATTCCATGCAAATCTGAGATCATAGCCACTCTCTGCTCACATTCATCCTCAGCTTTAATACACCCTTCATTCAACATACGCGAGGCTTATGGCTTGTGTATGATCATTAGCAACCTTTATCAACAATATATGATCAACAAACACTGAAAATATCTTGGCCCGGAGAAAACATTGCGTCCTTCAAATAAATCGAAGGTTGGAATAATTCGAATCCCTTTGGAATTAATTTCCGTCTTTGAATTTCAACATGGCCCTGGAAATAAAACTCACCCAGCAAGTTGGAAAAACGACTTGGGCTTGAAATTTTCTACAACTCAAGAATTCGACCCTCACGGTATTATAAATCAATTGATGTTCTATTATGAATGCAAACCTAACACTTCACACCACATTCATAACTTGTCTCGGAAAAATGGCGGCTCGTCCAAGGTAATTATCGGTTTCTGAAACGTTGTTGTTGATTCCCTCGCCCCTTTCAACAACAGTTGGTTCTTTCAATACTGAACTTGACTCTTGCAAAATAAAAGATTCAACACCCTTTCCCATTACATGATTTTTGAATTCTCTGCCCACTAGGTAAATTGGTCTCGGGCTCACAGTGATGTTTCTGACTTCTTGGCGACTCGAGGACTTCAACCTTTACAATTGTGAATCGACTCTTCTAGATTTCCGGTGAATTCGACCAATGAATTCTATGCTCTAGTTGAGATAGTTCTCCACTCCTTTCTATGCATCAGGAATTATACCTCGAACCCTTCCAAACAGATGCAGCTTGCAGTATGAATGGTCGACGGTCTTCAATTTGCAGCATGAGTCTCAAAAAAAAATCAGCCTCTTTCACAAAAATAAAATTAACCTTTAAACTTTAATCAAATCTATCTCATGGCATTTTCATAATATTCCCTTGTAAAAATTAGTCGGCCCATCAATAAAATCGTGCCGCCAAAAAAAAAGATACACGAATTTTTGGCCCCTTTTTGACAATAGCTGGCTCGACCCCAAAAGTTAAAATTTTGTTTTCGACTCCTTGAAACACACAATTAATATTCGGCCCTTAATTTTCCTAGCTCTGTTGGCCTTGGAATAAATTTCACGGCCCCCATTAAAAATAATGTGCCATGATTTTTTTATTATTAAAAATGACATGGTACCTTTGGGTGTCTAACCTGTCAATTTGTCAAAATTCTTTAGTAAACTCTTATTTTGCTTCAAGAACTGGTTTTTCGGTTTCTACAACAAACCTTCTAAGAATACTAGCTACAACTCAAAACCCGCAGGCTGAGCCAAGTCCAATACTCTAATACCAATGTAATGTCCCAAATCAATTAATTTTGGAACAAGCACTTCATATTAAACTATTATGCATTTTCCAGAAGATTTCCATGTAAAACTAGCGCCATAAATCTATAAGTTGCACAAAATATCATTAAAAGATCACAACATGAGAAACAATGAGAAATGCCGCAACCAAAATCCAGCTTTACTATATATAGATAGATGCCAATACAATAACTGGGAATGACCCTCCAGTCTCCAAACTGAAACAGAGAAACAATCTCTACACTTGTGGATTCTAAATGAATCCACCAAGGGGAGATGGGTGCTCGCCCAATCTATCTAAATCACCCGAGGGTTTTCGTTGTGGGGCTACCACTGGAGTAGAGAACTAGGTTCTCAACCTCTCATACAAGAAACAATACTCAATCCAAGATATTCTCCAATGGCCTCCTCCTCTTCTTTTATAGATCTGATGGACCTCTCTAGAATCTTCTATTTTATTATTATTTTAATCATGGAGCACTTTTCCCTCTTCTATTTTAATTAAAATATTCTTTTTAATGCGAGAAGAGGGTAAATTGGCCACCATGTCTCCTCATGCCACTGAAAATCCAAAAGTCCCATAATGTAGATCTTCTCATTCTGGTTCCAACGAGCTATTACACTGAGGTGTTCCATCAATTAATCCCTAGAATGTCACCTCGAGCAAGTTATGCCCAATAATAATGCTGATTTTTGAAAGTTTTCAGAATGCAACATAACAAAAGACAAACTATGTTGATGATGGATTATTCAAAGAGAATGCCATCAAATCCCATAAAAGCTCCTCAAAACTCCATCGAGACCCCTGATGACATAAACCTGCTCCACTGACTTGGCCATCCCCTGTCCTAGAATTCCACCTTGGCTATACTAAGGAGAAGAATAAAAATGGGGACATGAAAATGATGCCCAATGTTTTTGATGCAAACAATAATGTTTGGTTCCTAAAGCACTCATCACAATACTGATACTTAGTTGCAAAAGTGGATGCATTCGTTGCAATAGAGACTGGGATTGGGATCTCATGAACCATAATGTGAAGAAGGTACCCGAAAGAGAAATAAGAAATTGCATCCATGAATTGCCTTAACTGATGATAACATAATCAAGAACCTCGATGATCCAACTTTAGGAAGAAAAAAGTGAACGTTTCAAGATTTAAGAATACTCACAAAATACGAAAGCATGGACCATAATTTTTGAAGTGTGAGCTTTTTTTCAGATTCATGATTTCTTAGAGGGATTTATATAGCCAATTTTGAATGTAATCTTTCATCATAGGGGCTATAATTTCCATTTTGACACATTGACTGAATATCTCCTCCACAATTTCCTGAGCCTCTCTTGCAATTGCATAACCAAGACAAATTGATCTTCATTAACAACAACAAAAATAACTAGCCATTTGCTAATTTCCTCTTCAATAAAATCAATTATATTATCAAACTTTGCTCCCATTGACCATTTTAGATTGTCCAATTAAATTATTAACATATGTATCAAAATTAATCTAGAGTCATTTGTGATGCATGGACCATGCATATCTTCAACAATTTTTAATGCCTTAAAAAAGGCATCACCTCTTCTATCATCTATCTTGTTACATCCATAATTGATTTCATACAATATACTGATTTTTTCAGACCATCTAGCTTCGATCTACTTTATTTGGTTAGTTGTTGGGAGGTCCTTCCGTTTTCTCTCTATATTAGAGAGTGAATAAACCTTCTGAATAATAGTAGATAAATCATTATCTATGAAATTCATGTCCAACTAAAGATAATTTTTAATCCAATCAACAAATGATCTAATTCTCTATGCTAAATACCTTTGATGGAAAGGTTCTTCCCATGCATATTTAATAATTCTAAATATTTTTTTTATATTACTAATAATATATGATTTTACTCCATTAAGTAGGTTGGCCACTTTCTAAAATCTATGGGGTGTACCGGGGGTAGAAATTTCCAATGCTAGTACCTATATTTTTTCCTACGTGGTTCACGGTCCTTGGAGATCGGTGCTTGCTACATCCACGAAATATTCGTAATAGGAAGATCTACCTAAAAGGATCACCTCCTACTAGGTCAACCACAGATCCTAACGATGAGAGTGTTAAGATAATTGAAACCATGACCTCTCAATAAAACAGGTTCTTTAACGACAGAGTAGTGCCCCGCTCTAGTTGACTGACAGTGATATGACATTAACATTTATTTAGCCCTAAGGCCCACACTTTATTCTTTGAGGACCTCAGGTTGAGGATCCGGACACATGACTCTATTATTAGTGGTTGTGATATTTATGTATGTTCTCCATTGATATTATGATGAAGATATCATTAATGGTTATGTATGTTATCTATTGGTATTATGATGATTGTAGCATTAATGGTTATGCGTGTTCTATATTGATATTATGATGATTGTGTCATAAATGGTTATGTTTTGTCTCTATTGTATTTATGATGATGATAATAGTAAAGGATACGTATGCTCTCTATATCATCATGATGATAACTTTGATGGATAGTTATGTTTTCTACTTATGTTACGATGTTGATAACTATGATGGATATGTATGTTTCCATTAATGTTATGATGATGATAGCCATGCGGGATGTGTCCCCTATGTTACCTACTTGCATTAGTTCTGGTTCACAATGAACAATGATGCGAATGACTAGGTGATATTGATGATGCTATTATGACAATGACTAACACTGAGAAACCTTGTTACTGATGATTATTGAGTATGACAGGAAACCACCAGAGGCACTCGCATATGACAAGTTGACGACACTTGGTTTGATGAAAATTTATATTGTCTTTGAAATTCTAAGTCAATTTTGAAAACTTGCTATATATGTTTATCTATATTTTGATGATATGTTAGTGGTTGCAGGCACAAATTAGTTTCTTGGTCGAATGACTCACATATGGGTGATGGGGTTGTACAATTGGATGGAACTGCATGGGAGGGGTGGGACAATGTCCCTGATCTCACCCACTAGCACTCCCACCGTGACTTGCGCTGGAAAGGTTGAAACACCTTCGCCTTGAAGATCACGATGTCATGAGGGCAGGTCCCAAAGTTGGGTTGCTCATGAGGATTTTACCGGGGGGCACACATCAAGGCAGATTCCTTGATCCCTAACACCATTAGTCTCACTATAGAAGGCAACATAAGAGATGATAGTGGTCTCTGTCGTTGCACCTATACTTTCCCCTCGTAGCCACTGAATGCTTGAAGGGCAAGTGGCATGGCACCCTTGGAACTTCAAGGGAATTTTTTGAAGGGCACAACCAACTTGGAACCCTTGGAATCACAAATAAACTGTTAGGCGTGACACCCTTAGAACTTCAAGGGAAGTTCTTGAAGGGCACGACCAAACTTGGCACCCTTGGAATCATTAAAAATAAATAAATTAATAAATATAATCAAGATATGAAAACCAGGTAAATTCACATCAAGGGTAAATGATGTTAGAAACTGAGGTAATTAAATCAAGAATAAAACTTGGGTTAAGAGGATCATAGGAAGAAATAAAATATTTTACCTTAAAAACTCTACCTTTCCCATGTTGGAAAATATTAGGTAGATAATGTAGTTTAATTAGGTAAAAAGGGGAAAGAGGGACATAAATGTAAGGATAAATATTAATCCTAAAATAGTTAAACCTAATTAAGAGAAGAGGATGGTGAATTAAAATAAGATTAATAAATTAAATTTTAGAGAAATTTAGAGAACTTCTGTGTGGCAAAAACCAACATAAGAATATCCATCTAAGAGATATCTTGAGTTAAATTAGGGAGTAGATAGGGGATCAAATATTGACTTATCAATTGAATTTAGTAATGAACACAAATTAAGGAGTAAAAAGGGGGATCAAGAGACAACTAGGAGAAGAAATAGGAATCTTGTTGAGGTGAGGAAAAATATTAGTTTTAAATTAAAATTTAAGTAAATAATTTTGGAGACCCTTGATGAGAAAGTGACACATGGGTGGGTGAATAATCAAACTATTGAATTATAAAAAATAATTAATTATGCATGAAATTCCAAGTGTCACCTATGAGGACTCCTATAAAAGAAGGGGCAGGCCATGGGAGAAGGCATTTTTTTTACCCTATTGTTGGATGGATGAGACTATGTCAGAGTAGTGACTATGAGCTATAGTGAGTTTGGTGAGGTAGAGGAATTTAGAGAGGGGAATCTTGAGCCAAAGAGTGCTCTCCTCTACTAACTAATACATTCCTTCATTGTACAACCCCATTGCAGCTTGAGGGTCTGCGGGGAAGGAGAGTACCCAAGGAGTAGGCTGGTAGGTCAACCGATGGTTCATTGCATTCGGATTAAGCACTTCGACATTCACACTTGGAGGCAACTGACAGCAAAGGAGGGCAAATAGCAGCAAGTCAAGTTTGAATCTCATTTTCTGGTGAATGGTACCTATGTTGTTATAATATTCTTTTGTATGAATTCATTATGGTTTTAGTTAATAACATGTAAATTAGATGATATGTTCAATAAAGTGAAATTCATGAAAGTTTTATATAATGCTTAATAATTTTTTTTTGAGTTCAAAATGATATTTTATTATGGTTGTATTTTTAGTATTACAAAAAAAAAGTTTATAGGGTTGGTCCCTACACTTGGTATCAGAGCTATGTTGAACCCTTGAGACCTATGGGCCCATGCATGCATGACTAGTTTTATTAAAATGTTCCAAGATATTCCATTCCAAAATATGCATAGAATAAGTAAATAGTAAATGTGGGTGGAGCTGCTATATAACATAAACATTAAGTAAATGTGGGTGGAGCTACTTTATAACATAAACGATGTGGCTATTCTCTATATAACATAAACAAGGTTGTCCAAAACTTTCTGAGTATAACATAAACAACAGTCAAGCTTGTCCAAAATACTCAACATATAATACAAGCATTTGCTGCACACTGCAAGCTTGTAAAAAAAAAAGACATCCCCCAAATGACCCAAAACACTGGCAAAGCCAGCTCTAACATTGTCCAAAATAGCGACCGAGAGACGATAAGTACTATTGGGCTTGACAATTGGGACTACCAACCAAATTTTTCTTGAATAACATTGAAATCAAATTACTTGCAGTGGACACTCAAAATTTTATTCAACCTTTTATTTAGAAGAAGCTTTTAACAACGCAATGTGTAGGGTTATAGTCTCAAACAAATAGCCTTTTAAGTTTAATGCTTGTATTAACAATCTGTTTTAAATAGACAACATTCTTCAGTAAAATCTTGCATGTCAGTAACTAGGTCCAGAGTTCCAATGAATATGAAATCACAACACAAAGAGTTGTGAACAATAAAAAAATCTATGAAAACCCTCATAACCATTGTTCATAGGCAGATCAATTCACAATAATATATAATAGAAACTGCAAAAAAAAAAAGATTACATAATTCCAGAGGCAATTTTACAGGTTTGCTCTCGATTTTCAAGTGCATTTAGCTTGCACATGGATTTTTCGATGCTTTTTTTTTTTCCACCTGAAACTTCGGTTTTTAAGTTCATTTGATTTTTAAGAGGCTCAGTTTGGAAAGCATGTAAGGGTTAGCCTCATGGTGTCACCAGTTATACAACATGTACGAAAAAGATATTTTCTTGCATGGTCTCACATTAAATCAACTCTACGTTGGACATATTGTGTGCACACAACATAACTCATGGAAGAAAGCAGAGATCTGCATGAGAC
The DNA here is from genome assembly GCA_031772625.1 of Pinus tabuliformis. NCBI lineage: Eukaryota > Viridiplantae > Streptophyta > Pinopsida > Pinales > Pinaceae > Pinus > Pinus tabuliformis. Next base: position 1,048,115,555 of record CM062805.1, on the reverse strand, counting down.
GAAGTTGGGTAAGCTATGGGTTGAGCATTTCTAGCAAAGATGAGCATTAATTTTGGCTCGGCTATAGTTTGGAATTGCAGCTCGGCGATCCCCAGAGGGATCCACATAACTTTTAACATGAAAGAGTCATAGTTCGTTTTCGCTAGCATATATATCGGGAGTAATTTTCATCCATCGAGAAGTTGTGCATAGGGCTTTGCTCTTATCCACTTGTCGTTCGGGCTCTCAGAAAATCCGCAGAACAAATTTCCAGAGAAAGCCAAGTAGGCTGAGCAGGGCTTCCATGGCAACTGATTACTGAAGAAACTTAAAGAATTTTGACTGAGATTGAGTACGGTTTCTGTGCTTCCTAATTTCTAAAGAATATATATGTACATGTTTGAATCCTTCAGTTCTCTTTTGTTTGTACGAGTCTTGTAATTTTGGGTTTATATTTTATTGTTTATGGTCTATGCGAGTGTGATTTTGGAAAAAAAGGGAAGAAAAAAAACGATGTTAGTCTCTTAAAATTCATTGTTTATGAAGTGTTGAAAAGCATTTCAATCTTTGGAGGGGTGCAATTTTATACTGGTTGGTTGGAAACAGGGGATTGTGTGTCTTTGAGAAACTGAAATTGGTTGGAAATAGTGGATTGTGTGTCTTTGAGAAATTGATACTGGTTGGAAACAGAGGATTGTGTGTTTTGAGAGACTGTTATTTTTACCTGGGATAGAATCAATGGTTATTTTGCGTTATTCTATTGTTTATTAATGTAGATGTATTTTAGTAAATGAAAAAAAATTATATTCTATAATTTGTTAAACATTTTTATATTATAAGATGTTATCTTTAATTTCTTATCTATTGGAAAATGTTGTTTTCTTTTTAGCTCAGTCTAACTTAAAAAAAAAGGTCCATGAGTAGTGAATGATTGATTAGCATTCTAATATTACTGATGTCGTGTTGATAGAGGTATCTCTGAATGTTGCTGGCATCTGGTTGATAGGAAAAAAGATACATTAATAGCAAATGATTGATTAAGATTTTAATATTAGTGATATTTTTTTGATAAAGGTATCTCTGCTAGTATCTGGTTGATAGAGGTATCTCTGAAAGCTGGAATCATCCCATTTAGCATTTAAATTTAGAGTTAAAACAATATTTGTGTTTGATTAGCAGTGTGATGTTGCGACTAGCTTGTTATTAAAAGTATCTCTGGAAACAAGGATCATCTCATCACATATTGTAAGTTTAGTTGTTTTAAGCATATAAATTTAAGGAAAAATATATAAGTAGCAAATATTCCCAAGCTTGGACAAACCACAAATTACAAGGTATACCAGTTTACCTTTCTATTGTTCTATTTTATTTCTATGCCTTCATCCTTTTGCATTTGAATATGAAAGAATCCTTCACATGAAAGCGTTCTGAAGCCTGCAATAAGCTATGCGATATCTTTGTAAAAGTTGTAAATCATTGGTTTCTGCCCATCTTTGGTTTACTCGACCCAAAAAGTGTGTTTATACAAAAGAAAAATTTCTTTGTTGTGTGACATTTAAAAAAGACAAAAATTAATTGACCATTCCAGGGTTGAAGGTTAGGGAGAAAGGCAGCAGGCTTGTAGAATGGAAGGAGAGCGCAGTTGGAAATGAGAAGGAGAGAGACAACACCTCAGAGGTTTTCTGACTTGTTTTGACTGTAAGACTGAAATAATAGATGGGGTACTCTGTAGTCTTACCCTGAACATAGAAACAGTAGTTGGTTATATCCCACTGTAAGTTTGTAGAAACAGGTTGTAAGGCATACTCTAGATTCGACATTTAGAAAAGAGTTTATACATTTTGGTGCTGTGAGTTTTTATACCCATGACGGTTTTCTCGAAATAAGTTTGTGTGCCCTTGTATGATTACCTATGTTCCACATTCTGTTTCATTCCATTGTTAGTATGCTGAGTTTTGATTGATTGCAGTTAATGAATGCCAACATGTTGCATAGTTCTCTCTTATTTATGAACAAAGGTGTCTTGGTGAAATATTTAATAAACTCAGTCTTGATGGAAAACACACTTGTAATTCTGATCTGCTATTAATCAGGGTAGTTTCAGATCAACTCACTGTCATTCAGTTCAGTTCACTCTGTAAAATGACATCAGCATGGAGTGACAATACATATGTGGAGGATCCTGTTATTGCCTCTGTAAAAGCAGATCAGAAAACAGTTGTGGAGAATCATATTGTTGCTTCTGTAATTAAGAGATTAGTTGGATTGGTTAGAATGACATGAGGCACTCCTAGATTGCAAAGACAAGATTCTACATTTCACAGAAGATGACAGCCAAAGAAAATCATTAAAGGGAAATAACCGAGGGGTGTCCCTGAGCTTCATCTCCTCCATGCAACTAATGAAATATAGGCGAGAGGGATGTGAAATGTTCTTAGTGGTAGCTCTAAATGATAAGAGTGATTCTGAAAACCTTTATAAACATCCATTTCTTGTTGAATTTAAGGATGTATTTCCCGAAGAACTACCTAGGCTACCCCCAAAAAGGGAAATTGATTTCACCATCGACCTTAAACTAGGCACTGAGCCTATTGCAAAGGCACCCTATCTTATTTCGACTCCAGAGCTAAAGGAATTGGAGATCCAATTAAAGGAATTGTTGGACTTGGGGTTCATATGACCTAGAATATCTCCGTGGGGAGTGCCTGTGATTTTCGTTAAGAAGAAGGATGTCTCTTGGCGACTGTGCATTGACTACCACTAGTTGAACAAAGTGACGACTAAAAAAAATCAATACGCTCTGCCAAGGATAGATGACTTGTTTGATCAAATGAGGGGGACAACTATGCTTTCAGAGACAGATTTGAGGTCGGGATATCATCAGTTGAGAATCAAGGAAGAAGATATCCCAAAGACAAACTTTAAGAGAAGATTTAGGCATTATGAATTTGTAAATTTACCCTTTGGACTGACAAATGCCCATGGTGTTTTCATGAGTTTGATGAATTGAATATTTCAAGATTACTTAGACAAGTTTGTACAAGTCTTTATCGATGACATCTGATCTGCTCAAAGACCCAGAAGAGCATGACGAAATCTTGAGGACAGTTCTACAATGTCTAGAGAAAACCAATTATACGGGAAGTTGTCAAAGTGTTATTTTTACCAAACCAAGATTCATTATCTTGGGCACATTATCTCTAGGGATGGTATTGTAGTACACCCAGTAAAGATCGAGGCCATTATGGAATGGCCAGCACCAACCAATGTTCTTGAAATACAAAGTTTCATGGGCATGGCAGGGTATTATCATAGATTTGTCGAAGGGTTTTCGATGATAGCAAGCCCCATTACTGAGCACCAAAAAAAGAACAAGAAATTCATTTGGACTGAAAAATGTGAAGATGCATTCCAAAGGTTAAAGGTGCTATTAACGACAACACCAATTTTGAAGGTGCCAGATATGGAACAAGAATTTTTGTTTTGCACTGATGCCTACAAGGAAGGGTTGGGCTGTGTGTTGATGCAATAAGGAAGCGTAATAGCTGGTGCATCAAGGAAACTTAGAACCCACGAAGAAAACTACACAACCCATGATATAGAAATGGCAACAATTGTTTATGCACTAAAAATTTGGAGACACTACCTTCTAGGAAGGAAGTTTGATCTTAGGACTGTCCATTGTGGGCTACAACACATATTCACTCAATACCACTTAAATTCAAGACAAAGACGATGGTATGATATAATTAGTGAAAATGATTTTGATATCACTTACATAAAAGGAATGATAAATAGGGTGGCCAATTCTTCAAGTAGGAGGCCTCAGATATTTTCAGTGATTTCATTAAAGACAAATTTGAGGAAGAAACTGCTTGATTTACAATTTAAAGACACCTGGTATCAAGAGGTTAGCAAAAGTTTAAGGGAGGATGAGATGAGGGTCCCAAAATATGAAGAATACTCCCTTGATAATCATGGGCTACTACGATTTCAAGGAAGGATATATGTACCACCGAATGAAGATATACGCTAGCTAATCTTGAATGAAGCACATCGCGCATTATACATGGCACACCCTGGTGATAAGAAGATGAGTGTGGACCTGAAACCACTCTTGTTTTGGAAAGGGATGATGAAGGACATCATGAACTTGGTAGCAAGATGCTTAGAGTGTCAACGAGTAAAAACAGAACACATACATCCAATAGGATTTTTGCAACCCCATGAGATACCAAAATCTAAATGGGAAGTTATATCAATGGACTTCATTATGGGACTACCAATGACCTCAAGAAGACATGATTCCTTATTTGTAGTGGTGGACACACTGACCAAGAGCGCCCATTTCATACCAGTTAAGACTACATATAAGGCACTAGAAATAGCCAGAGTTTTTATTGATGAGATTATGAGATTGCATGGAGTGCCTAGGAAGATCATATATGATAGGGGAGCAATGTTTACAGGAAGGTTTTAGACAGTTTCCAAGAAGCCTTGGGAACCCAGTTGAACTTCAACACTGCTTATCACCCTAAGACAGATGGGCAGATAGAGAGGACTAATAAAATCCTTGAAGACATGCTTCAGATGTATGTGATGGACCAAAACAAGAGATGGGAGGAGTTTTTACCCCTCATGGAATTTTATTACAATAATAGTTATCAGATTTCCATCAAGATGGCGCCATTTGAGTTCTTATACAGAAGACCTTGCAGAACACCTCTCAGTTGGGACTGACTAGAGGACTGAGTATTAATAGGACCAGAAGTGGTGCAAGAGATGGAAGAACAAATGACTATGATTAGAGGAAGGCTAAAAGAAGCACAAGATTGACAAAAGAGCTATGCTAATGCTCATCAGGTATACCGAAGTTATGAAGTGGGAGATAGGGTGTTCCTGAGAGTAAGGCTCGAAAAAAGCTCTATAATATTTATAAAGGGAGAAAAATTATCTCTACAGTTTATGGGACCTTTTGAAATCTTAGAAAGGAAAGGGTCGGTGGCATATAGGCTTGCCTTACCTCCATCTTTAGCGCATATGCATGATGTGTTTCATATTTCTGTTTTGCGTCATTATATTTTAGATCCTTCGCATGTTATTGACTTTGGTCATTTGCAGGTTTCAGACGAGGGAACAGTAATGGTCAAACCAGTTCGCATACTAGACCAGCGAACCTTGCAGCTTAGACAACAGTTAGTGGACCAGGTTAAGGTCCAGTGGGACAACTATAGTCCCAGTTCAGCTACTTGGGAGGACACCGAGGAGATGCGTCACCATTTTCCTTATCTATTCCAAGGACTTCGAGATGAAGTCTATTATTAAGAGGGGGTGTATGTAGTGCCCCACTCTAGTTGACTGATAGTGATATGACATTAACATTTATTTAGCCCTAAGGCCCACACTTTATTCTTTGAGGACCTCATGTTGAGGATCTAGACACATGACTCTATTATTAGTGGTTGTGATGTTTATGTATGTTCTCCATTGATATTATGATGAAGATAACATTAATGGTTATGTATGTTATCTATTGGTATTATGATGATCGTAGCATTAATGGTTATGCATGTTCTCTATTTATATTATGATGATTGTAGCATAAATGGTTATGTTTGGTCTCTATTGAATTTATGATGATGATAGCAGTAAAGGATACATATGATCTCTATTGATATCATGATGATGATAGCTTTGATGGATAGGTATGTTTTCTATTTATGTTACGATGTTGATAGCTTTGATGGATATGTATGTTTCCATTGATGCTATGATGATG